>JARQOD010000006.1:143301051-143445362 GCA_033576555.1 Oophaga sylvatica
TATCCTCTCCCTGGCAGTCACATGCAGCATCTCGCGATAACTGCACGAGCTGCCGGGTACTGGGTAATCTCGGCCAGCTGTACTCTCACGACAGCTGGCCGTAAACTAGTCTGATGACGTCACCGCCGGGGAATCTCCTCAGGTAAGCAGCTCTGCTACATCTGGATGCCATGCTCAGCCTGGCATGCAGATGTAGCAGAGCTGGACTCGTCGTGGGACACTCGTGATTTTGGACTGCGTCGGACAGGGAGTATTTGTATTGGTGTTAGGGGTCGAGTTCCCACTTCTGCACAAGGGGAATCTCGAGCCATCCCTGCTGCGGTCTCCCATCCGTCTCCGGCCACAGTGGTCTCTGCTCAGCTTAGACATCGGTCCCAGCGTCTCGCACAGTCTAACATTGTGCAGAGGATTACTGCTGCCTCTCCAGGCTCTGCTATTGTAGCCAGTACTGGTTAGCGGCGAGCAAACGTCTTTAGGAGAAAGTCTTTGCTTTCCCCTTCTGAGCATGCCCAGAGTAAGATCTATCATTAGAGATCAGGGGTCACATGCTCAGGTACTGCAGCAGCTCCTATTGGTCCGCCAGGAAGGTCCTGAAACCATTTGTGTTCTAGAGCAGTTTCCTATTGGTTCTTATCTGGCAGGTCCTGTAGTTGCTACTATAAAAGGGTGGCATGGTCGTGCCACCATGCACTAGTATCAATCACATTATGTGCTTTGCGCCAGGGTGATCTTGCACGCATGTGTTAGGGCTTGGCTGAAATAAGCCCCTAGAATACCGGCACCTCCGGTGAGGAGATTGTATGCACGTGTTTAGGGCTTGGCTGAAATAAGCCCCTAGAATACCGGCTTCTCCGGTGAAGAGATTGTCTGATTGCGTTGCTGATTGCGTTACTATGGACTGCTGTCTGCACAGCAGTTGTCTGTGCATTCCTGTGGAGTTAACAGGACACAGTCCATATTTCTGCATCTCTACCTGAGCGAATCTGTGGTGTAACAGAGTTTGCTTATACCGCCATATAGTGCCACAGTGTCTATAGTTGCGACTCTGCGAAGTAACAGAGTTCGCCATACCCCCATCCTACTAGCAGCAGGCTCTGCCTGCACGGTGGACCCCGGGCTGCGAACGCACTTATTATTTATATTTATTTTGTGCGTTCTGCCAGCCTTAACATAATACAAGCGCCAGGGTCTGGCTAGTAAAATGGCGGACGACCAGCGTCTACTGCAGGACATCCAGCAGCTGGAGGGTAGGTTGGCGGCTTTTGAGCGCACAACCTCAGCTGTGGATGTTACCGCAGTCGCTGTTCAGGCTGCTAGCGTGGCTGCAGCCAGTGTGTCCACTGCCACCTCTGCCCCCACATTATCCCACCTCCCACTTCCAGACAAGTTCGCTGGTGACAGCAAGCAATGTCGGGGATTCGTGAGTCAGTGCTCTATACAACTCGAGCTTCTGGCTGCACGTTTCCCCACGGATCAATCACAAGTGGGCTTTGTAATAACTCTTCTGTCGGGCAGAGCGTTGGAGTGGGCCACCCCGCTGTGGGAGCGTGACGACCATGTGGTGCGGAGTGCTCCTCGTTTTCTGGAGGCTTTAAAAAAGGTCTTTCTAGGACCTCAGGTCACCCACGATGCGGCGCTTCAATTCCTGGCAAGTTCACAGGGTTCGTCCTTGGTCAGCTTTTTTGCTGTCCAATTTCGGACTCTGTCCTCGGAGTTGGACTGGCCAGATAAAGTCCTCATTCCTGTGTTTTGGAGAGGACTAGCTGGCCATGTGAAAGACGCCTTGGCTACCAGGGAGATTCCCGCCACACTGGAGAAGCTTATCGCCATATCTACCCGCATCGACCTCCATTTTCACGAGCGGAGGTTGGAGCGGTCCCAGTTTAGGCAGAGGTTCCGGCTGGCTCCCACCTTCGCCAGACCTCTGGAATCCCGGGCAGCTTGAGTACCCATGGTCTGTAACATCTGCCAGCAGTTAGGACATTATGCCAACAAATGTCCACAGCGGTCGGGAAAATGGTCGCGTCTACCGACCTTGGGAGGAGGTTCACTAGACACTGCGGCATTTTCCACCAAGTTCTCCTTTAAGGGGACAATTACTGTAGGTCCATCCACTCTCACCGCTAAGCTCTGTGTGGATTCTGGAGCCGAGGGGAATTTCATGTCCTCTGCCTTTGCTCTCCACCCACACTATACCTCTGGTGATGCTCGCCAAACCGGTGACTGTGCGAGTAGTGAATGGATCTACTCTGCCCTCACAAATCACCCACCAGACTATCCCTCTCACTTTGTCTATGTCCCCTTCCCATCAGGAGAGTATTTCCTTTCTTGTCCTGCCCGTGGGAATAGACGAGGTGTTGCTGGGAATACCTTGGCTCCGTCACCACTGTCCCCATATTGAGTAGTCCTCTGGGAGGATACTGGGTTGGGGTGATTCATGTAGAGGCAGGTGTGTCAGGGAGTGCGTTCAGGTCACCACCACAGAGATACCCGTAGATCTCACTTCTCTCCCCTAGTGTTATTGGTCATACGCAGACGTTTTCTCCAAGAAGGCGGCGGAGACTCTTCCGCCTCATCGCCCCTACGACTGTCCTATTGATCTCTTGCCTGGAGCAGAACCTCCTCAGGGAAGAGTCTATCCCCTCTCGCTTCCTGAGACGGAGGCCATGTCCCAGTATATTCAGGAGAATCTGGCAAGAGGGTTCATTAGGAAGTCGGTGTCACCAGCTGGGGCGGGGTTCTTCTTCGTGCAAAGAAGAACGGAGAATTACGTCCATGTATTGACTAGGGTTGAGCGATACTTTCCGATATCCAAAAGTATCGGAATCGGAATGGTATCGCCGATACCATAAAAATATCGGCGATACCCGATACCGATACCGGAAGTCCCATGTAAGTCTATGGGAACAAAATATCGGAATTAAAAAAAAAACATTCTTGCCTTGTTGGTTAATTGTACATGAAGGAAAACAACAAAGAGTAATGTAGAATGTATTGGGGGAGGTTGAGGAGACATTAAAGGCATACATGTTTAACACAATCCAATGGAATAGCATTAAAATTTTTTTTTGGAAATACGTTTGGATTGACTAACAAATTGACAATGTTGTTAACCTTTTTTCTATTTTGGCAAATATGTATGTTTCACAACTTCCATGCTCTTCACCTTTTTAACTTTTGACACACTTTCTCCTTCATAATCTTCAGCAGCATCATCTTTGTCATAAAATTATTCTTCATCTTCACCTTCTTTATCTTCTTCGTAAACTTCTTGTTATTCATCTTTTTGTTAACATTACTCATATTGTTCTTATTAAACTATTATTCTTCTTCATATTCTACATTTTCATCTTCTTCCTCTTCATCTTCTTCATCATATTCTTATTTGTGACAGAGATTCCTGTACTTGTAATCTGTCAAAGTATGAATTTTTCATCCTTCCGTTCTTGCTGTCACAAAAGATTTAAATTACAACAGTATTTGTCCGTGTTCAGTTTAGCCTGCAGCAGCAGGCAGTTTCCAGGGGCACCACGAGGAGGAACGGACTCACCCCATACACTGCTTAGTCTTCTTCTGCTTAGAATTTAGAGCATATATTTTGCTCTTCATTTTGGTCTTATACTTCATGTTCTTCTGCTTTTTGATCTTCTGCTTATTGTTCTTCTGTCTCTTGTTCTGTATCTTGTAGTTTGTCGTAACCTTATTTTTCCTGTTGGTGATCTTCTTCTGGGTAATCTTATATTTCTTCTTTGTGATGGTGTTCAGGCTGGTTGGCTTGATGCTCGTCGTCCTTGGGGTCGTCATCTTCTTCGGGGTGGTCTTTAGGGTCGTCTAACTTCCGAGAACCAGTTGACGTTACTGGAACCCGGACGGGTAGCATAAGGTACAAGAGCCAATGCAAGTAACGAGGACCAGCTGACTGTGCTGGAACCCGGAGGGGCAGCAGAAGGAAAAGAGCCAATGGCACAACCGAGGACCAGCTGACGTTACTGGGACACGGTTACTAAGCAGGAGGTTCCTGTGCTCCAAAGCACTACCAAGGACCAGCAGACGTTGCTGGAACTCGGATACCGAGATGGAGGCACCTAGGCCAAAGGCACTGCGGAGAACCAGCTGACGGTACTGGAACCCGGACGGGTAGCAGAAGGTACAAGAGCCAATGCAAGTAACGAGGACCAGCTGACTGTGCTGGAACCCGGAGGGGCAGCAGAAGGAAAAGAGCCAATGGCACAACCGAGGACCAGCTGACGTTACTGGGACACGGTTACTAAGCAGGAGGTACCTGTGCTCCAAAGCACTACCAAGGACCAGCAGACGTTGCTGGAACTCGGATACCGAGATGGAGGCACCTAGGCCAAAGGCACTGCGGAGAACCAGCTGACGGTACTGGAACGCGGACGGGTACCATAAGGCACCCATGAAAATGTAAGTTGACAGGCCGCAAGCCGTCTGCAGTTACCGAATCACACAGTCCTACAGTGGGTGCTTGTCCTATTTTCACAACGGAAAGAGCCTTTATCTACATATTCCACAGCACACATAGGAATCACCTAAACTGCAGGCACCATAGAGTCGGATAACCGGAATGCAACATGACAGGACAACTTCAGGCTAATTTACGTTGACACTGCCAGGAAACAGCTGTCGTGCTGTAACCAGGGTGGGCATGAGTCAGTACCCGTGCCAATTACTTCCGAGCAACAACTGGCGGTGTTGGAGCCCAGGGATGAGAGGAGGACAGGGTGGAGGCAGCATGACTTTTTGTCGTACACACAGCAGGGGAACAGCTGCCATTACTCAACACCAGTAACACAGGAGCAAGTGTTGACTGTGCTAACAGCACTTACAGGCAACAACTGGTGGTGTTGGAGCCCAGGGTCCAATGCATCGACTTCAATTGCTTCCACCTCCTCTCAGGACCACAGCACTGTTGAGCAACCATCTGACTCTTCACCGCCTGCCAAATTGCCCAGTCAGTCAGAGAGTTCTGTACAGGAGCCAGCTGAGTCTCTGCTTCTGTTCTCAGAATCTGTTGGTTTGCAAACAGGGGCCCAGCCAAGCAGCATTCTGGAATGTGAAGAAGAGGGAGTATGCAGTGATGCGCAACAGCTGTGTCTCTCTGAATCTGAAGAGGCGGTTGAGACAGTGCCGATGGTCAGCACACCACAGAACGCATCTGATGATGATGAGACTCAGGTGCCAGTTTCTGTTGAGCATGGTGGTGGCCAGACCACCCAACAGCAGCAGGTGTTGTAAGAAGTTAGTGGTGATGATGAGGTCCAAGACCCAACATGGCGTGAGGAACAGGAAGGTGGTGGTAGCAGCTCTGAGGAAGCGATTGCCCCAACGGTACAAACAGGAGGGAGAGTTAGGCTGCATACTCTGTTGCCTGTAGCCTCCATTTTGGCACCTGTTCGGATTTCTCTTCCAAAAGTCTAAACGGACGCTCCCAGGACTTGCACTGCGTGGTCCTTTTTTAACACACTTGCAGATGATATTTGCTATGTCAAATGCAAGCTGTGTAATCAAAAAGTAAAAAGAGGTAAAGTGTCAGTAACCTCAATACCACAAATATGTCTAAAATAGTGCGTAGAAAACACGTAGTTGAGTTACAAAGACACACTGAAGATGTACAGTCTATAGAGAATCACAGCACAAGTTTAACTGCATATGTCATGGTTAAATTTGAAAATTTTATTGCACACTTGATGTGAAAAAAGAAAATAGCTATGAGACGACTGACTGACGTTTTGGGCAACGCAGTGGCCTTTATCAAATAGTCGCTGGAAGAGATAGAAAAATTTACAGTCAATGACAATGTATAATATATACAATATATACATAGGGTGAAGAATATATATACATAGGAATTAGGCAACATGTTAAACATTTGGGTGATACTGTAGAACACGGAGAATTATCCCTCTAGGGTATGCGGGTGGATAATGTAGTTTTTTGTTGATTTTTGTGAGTGTGTAGAAAACAGGGGTGATGGGGTATTGAATATTAAGGAATGTCATAGTCTTACAGTCTATGGTGATCAATTAAAGATGTTTTGTCAGGATACGATCAATTTTTTGACAGATGTAAAATGTAGGGTCACAATTTAGTTGTCTGTAGGTTAGGTTAACTCACAGTTGTCTATGAATTTCGGCAATAGATTGTGTCTTATTCATAATAACGATAGCACCCCCCTTATCTGCTGGTTTAATAATAATGTTGGGGTTATCTTTCAGAGATTTTATGGCTTGTTTATCTGTGGGTGTCAGGTTGTGGCGTATCGGGTGTAGGCCCAATCTCGGCAAACCATCCACGAGCACAGGCTCTGAATGCTGGCATTGCAAAACTCCTGTCCCTTGAAATGCTGTCATTCAGGCTGGTGGAGATTGACAGTTTACAGAACTTAATGGCATTAGCAGTCCCACAATACAATGTGCCAAGCTGATTTTATTTCAGCAGGCAAGCCGTCCCTGGTCTGCAAAACCATGTTGTTGAGGTTAAAATTAAACATGCGCTACTAAACTCCGTCAGTAGCAATGTCCACCTGACCACCGCTGCGTGGACCAGTACCCATGGCCAGGGATGATACCTTTCCCTTACTGCCCATTGGGTCAATGTTGTGGAGCCGGGTACAGATCTTGCGAGTGGCGCTGTACGTGTTCAGGCAACTACAAGGATTGCGGGAATCAAGTCTGTACACATTGACTCCTCCTTCTCCAGTTCCTCAGAAACATCGTTGCAGGAGCCGTCACGGTCTACCTCCACATGGACCTGTGAACGCTTAATAAGAATCTTTAGTTATATAGCGCCAACAGATTACACAGCGCTTTACAGTTTAACAGTTTCCGAACACAAGTCATAACTAACAACGTTACCAATACAATAATGAAAGCAATATAATCCGCACACGCTCGTGAGAGCTTACAATTTACAAATATGTGGGGGAGATACAAAGTACAGGTGTTTATATACAATGGTATATTTAGAATGATGTCCCAGCCATTTTGAGGGAGTGAGGGATGGATGGAGATAGTGAATGGGCTACAAACACACACACTTACACATAGAATGACTTTGATTAGTGAAGGTGATAGGCCGCTATTATTATTATTGATTTTTATAGCGCCATTTATTCCATGGCGCTTTACATGTGAAGAGGGGCAAGTATAGACAAGTACAGTAAACATGAGCAATACAAGGCACACACAAGTACAGAAGGAGAGAGGACCCTGCCCGCAAGGGCTCAGAGTCTACAGGGATGGGTGAGGATACACTAGAAGAGGGAAGACCTTGAAGAAATGTGTTTTGAGTGAGCGCCCAATAACATGCAAATTGTGGATAGTTCTAATTTCTTGGGGTACAGCATTCCACAGTATTGGCGCAGCGCGGGAGAAGTCTTGGATTGGGAGAGATGTTCTTTAGGTGTAGGCGGCAATAGCGGGCAACAGATTGTATATGGGAGGTGAAGGAGAGATTGGTGTCAAACATAACACCCAGACAGCGAGCCTGTTGACCGATATGAGGACAAACGTGGCCAAACGTCAACAGGCCGTCCTGAAATTAATTTCAATGGGGAATCAAAGCCACACAGTGCTGGAGCTCTGGAATGCCATAAAGCAAGAGAGCGACATGTGTATTTTGCCAGCAAATCTCCAGCCAGGCTTGGTAGTGTGTGACAATGGCCGAAATCTGGTGGCAGGTCTGGGCCTAGGCAACGTCACTCACATACCATGTCTGGCACTTTGTCGTCCACAGTTTTTTGAGGGACTATCCGGATCTTGATTCACTGCTGCACAAGGTCCGCCTACAGTGCTCTAACTTGCGACGTTCCACCATGGCCAGATCTCGCATTGCAGCTCTGCAACGCAGATTTTGCCTTCCTGAACATCGCATCATATTGTGATGTACCCAGCAGGTGGAATTCCACGTTACATATGTTGTAGCGGTTGTGTGAGCAGCAGCCAGCAGTAATGGAGTATCAGCTGCATCAGTCGCAATCAACTCGCAATTTGCGCCGTTCACTTCACCACTACTGAGTGGGCCTCTACTATAATAATCTTTATTTATATAGCGCCAACAGATTCCGCAGCGCTGTACAGTTGAACAGTTTCATAACACAAGTCATAAGTGACAACGTTAACAATACAATAATTAAAGCAATATAAGGCGCCCCTGCTGTGAGAGCTTACAATCTACAATGAGGAGGGGAGCTCCAAAGTACAGTTGTTTATATACAATGGTGTATTTACAATGATGGTCCAGCCATTTTCAGGAGTGAGGGATGGATGGAGATAGTGAATGGGCTACACACACACACAGTTACACATAGAATGACTTTGATTAGTGAATGTGATAGGCCGCTCTGAACAAATGTGTTTTGAGTGTGGAAGTAGGGCTGTTAATGGGGATGTTTAAGTCTCCAAGGATAAGGGTTGGTACTTCTGAGGACATGAAAGTGCGGCAGCCAGGCAGAGAAGTGGTCAAGGAACTGTGTGGGCGAGCCTGGGGTCCGATATATTACCGCTACTCTGAGGAGAGGGGACGAAAGAGCCTGATGGTGTGGACCTACTAATTTGCAAAATCTTAATCTAAAATTTACATGTTACATATTTACATCTACTATAAAACATTTAACCATTAAGCCTACTTACAGAACAAGGAAGTGTAAAAAAACTTGTATAAAACATTTAACCATTAAGCCTACTTACAGAACAAGGAAGTGTAAAAAAACTTGTATAAAACATTTAACCATTAAGCCTACTTACAGAACAAGGAAGTGTAAAAAAACTTGTGCTTAAAAAAAAAAGTGAAAATAAAATGTGAGAAGGGCAGTGTAACAAATAATTTAGGAAAAAGATAAACTAACATCAAGTGCTGTGTGCTGTGTAAGAGCCAGACACATTAACATTAAATCAGTCTGGAATAGCGGTTATTTTCTCCCCATAACCCGAGTAACATTCTGGGGAGAGGGGTGTAGAGTCAACGATCAGCAACTAGCTACGGTAGATCAAATACCTGAAAAAAAAAAAAAAGTTATTTAACATTCATAACATACATTTTATTTTATAAAAAACCCAAAAAAAATTATTTAACATTCATAACATACATTGTATTTAACCAAAAAAATAACAAATTTATTTAACATTCCTAAGATTATTTTTTTTAAAACATAAAAACTATAATACACAGCAGGATCTTTAGTAAAAACCAGACTTACCACTGTAACCTCTTCTTAATCCTTGCAAGCTTCAACACAACGTTGACAAGGTACACAGCAGGGGTGGTCGGTCTCCTAGACAACAAGCAAACTCCTTCATGTTGAGAGAGGCCACCATCTCCTTAGCTTTCAGGTACTTTTCTGTGGGAATGAGGTTGTCTCCAACCAGCCAGGAATATCCATTGAATGCCACACCATGGTTTGGTATTAGCACCCAGCCAGTACCAAAAGTGAAGCCAACCACAGTTCCCATTTCTCATGAACTTTATTTGATATACTGGCTGGCCAAACATTAGTTTCTCACAAAGGAGCTGAAGACCCTGAGTGGCAGTAGGTGCAAGTCTCTCCAGCATGACCTGTTTGTTAGATATTTAACGTCTACACACCTAAAGAACATCTCTAGAATCCGCCCTTTTCTCACCATGGAAACAACAAAAACCCTCACTGTAGCATTGATCCACTCCCGCCTGGACTACTGCAATGCTCTATTACTTGGCCTCCCCATTACTCGACTATCCCCTCTCCAGTCCATCCTTAATGCAGCAGCCAGGGTCATCCATCTGGCTAATCGGTACTCGGACGCGTCCGCTCTTCGCCAGTCCTTACACTGGCTGCACATTCATTATAGGATCCAATTCAAAGTACTGGTTCTCACCCACAAAGCTCTCCACAGTGCAGCACCCCCCTACATCTCCTCCCTCATTTCTATCTATCGGCCTAACCGACTGCTGCGCTCTGCAAATGACTTTCGACTAACCTCTGCAGTAATCCGTACCTCCCACTCCCGACTACAAGACTTCTCCCGCGCTGCGCAAATCCTCTTGAATGCTGTACCACAAGAAATTAGGACTATCCACAATTTGCCTGGTTTCAGGCGCTCCCTGAAAACACATTTGTTCAGAGTGGCCTATCACATTCAATAACCAAAGTCGTTCTATGTTTAAGTGTGTATGTGGAGCCCATTCACTATCTCCATCCATGCCTCACACCCTCAAGATGGCTGGACCATCATTGGAAATGCACCATTATATATACACACCTGTACTTTGTATCTCCCCCACCTCATTGTAGATTGTAAGCTCTCACGAGCAGGGTCGGCTTATTTTACTTTAATTATTGTATTGTTAACGTTGTTACCTATGACTTGTGTTTTGAAACTGTTAAAGTGTAAAGCGCTGCGGAATATGTTGGCGCTATATAAATAAAGATTATTATTATTATTATTATTATTATTATATCAGAGGGAGAAGAGGATTGGGCCTTGACAAGGTGCCCGATTGCATCTTAAGTGTTATTGAATGTTGGAGCCAGTCCACCGTATAAAAGCAGCCATACAGTGTCCGGGTACCTGCTTGGATTTCAATCAAAATGAAGACTACTTTGATGTACATGTACACCAATTAGAGAAAAATGACAAGGATGAGGCAGTAAGACACGTTCAGCAGAGTACAAGCAGCATTGCTTGAAGAAGTAACTTGAGCGTGATCAAAATTGAATAAATTAAAATCTCAGACTACAGTGAACACAAGTCTTAGCTGTGAAAGGGCTTTTTGTGTCCTTCTACAGTGTTTTCAACCAATGTATTGGATACGGATGGAAGCACGTCACACTATAATTTCAATTGAATTGAGCAGCAAGAATTACACTAAAGAAAAAAAAAAAAAAAGTGTGAGAGTGACATGTGCAGATGCCTACATACAGCGTTGTATGCCGAGCAAACTGCAGCACGTCACCTGCACTCACACACACACCTTGCAGACCTGTGAAAAAAACACTGCAAGGCAAAAGGAAGATGTACACAGCGGTTGGTAAAGTAGCCTGCCTAAAGCACAGTACACAAAATCGCAATCTCTAACTGTCCCTCAGAGTCAGCAGAGCAGCGTTCTGTCCCAAACAGAATTAACAGCACAGTGACGCTAAAATGGCGGCTTTATCCGGCAACAATACCTTCCTTGTGTCACGGTTAGGGTAGCGTGTGTCTATTATATGAGTGTCTGTAAAATGTACGTTACGCAGACTTATTCTGCCCTTGGGACGCAAAAATAAGACAGCAGTAATCATTTACTGTATAAAACTCCACCTATGCGCAACAAAACAAGCACGTTCCCTCTTACGGTTCCTGCGCTGACATGTGAGTAGGGAGTTTGGAGACGTTCCTGAATTTATCCCAGGTATCCAAGCATATCAGGCCGATAGGAGAGCATTAAAACCACCCATGGTGGTGACTTAAATATGGTGAATCTAAACAGTGAAGAACTGTAGGTCCATGCGAATGAATGTGCGATCACATGACACACGTTTATAATAACCCTTGCTAGACACGAGTAACTTTGTAGACATTTTGACACACCTGAACCCAGATGGCAGTGAATATTAATTCTATTCGGCGCCACATGACTCTTGGTCCAGAATAGATTATATATTGCTAGCACACGAGCTATTAAGGGGAGTTGAAGAGGCAGATGTGCACAACGTCGCTAAATATGACCACGCGCCCGTATCAGTGACCCTGCCAGATATGGTGCAGATGGGGCCAAACCAAACTTGGCGCTTCCCGACCTATTTGTTAATGGATGAGAAGTTTCGACATCACGTGAAGCAATGGTGTTTTTAATATGTAAGGGATAATGGAGATACTAGGGATAGGCCGGAACTTTTATGGGCAGCAGGGAAGGGAGTAATGCGCGGGAAACTAATAGGTTATCAGACAACGCTACAAAAGAAGATCGCGACAAACTAATCGCAGGCTAGCAGGATATTACGCGATAGGTACACGGCAAACAAGACAAGTTCATCAACACAGGTTAAAAATAGATGTAAGCAGGCTAAGGCTGACTTACACGTATGGGTATATCGACGAGAGACAAGCAGTAATAACAATTATAGAGCCGATGTATATCGTTATGGTAGCAAATGAGGGAGACTATTAGCACGACTAGCGAAAGGAAATCACATTCGTCATCAACATATTACAGCGTTAACGAATAAACATGGGATCATGAACACAGACCCTCGAACCATAAACACCATTCTACAAGAATACTACTCAGACTTATATAAGGTGGAACATACGGATAGTGCGGAGGGTAACACCTTTGTAGATGGAATACGGTTACCATCCATCACAAACTATCAGCTTCTCCTTTGAAAAAAACAAATTGAGGTGACGGAAGTGACAGCGGCGATAAGTTACTTTAAATACGGGAAAGCTCCAGGACCTGACGGGTTTACAGCCAAATTATTTAAATTATTGAGTGAGGATATCCCGTCCACATTGGTACGCACCTTCAATCATATATTGGAGACAGGAGGGTTGCCCAGCCATTCAAACATGTCACACATGAAGTTGCTACTAAAACCAACAAACATTCACATCTGCCTGGATCCTATCGTACATTCTCACTCATTGACCATTATATCAAGATTTTGTCCAGGATCATGGCAGATCTTTTGAGTAGCATTGGTCCTACGCTGATAGGGCCATCACAAGTGGCCTTTGTTAGCTACTTTGTTGGCTACTATCAGTCTCACTATGCATAACACATGTGTGCAGTGGGCAGTATTACCTTTGCCTTCGGTGGAGTAGGAAAACCCCTCTCCTATCGAAGTGTTAGTTGGGGAGATGGAAGATTTGACACCGGGACCTGAATTGTAATACTTAAATGTGACAGGTGACAAATTTGTTAAGGCGCAACTCCGCGGCCCCTACGTTGAGTCTAGCCCGTGAAAATTTACTGGTTGTCAATGGGGAACCCCAACACCCCGGGGCAGCTACAGTATTTCAACAATTAGAGCTGAACCAAGATTTGCTGTATCAGGTTTATAAAATACATGTTGAAATTTTTTAACAATTGCTGCTACCGCAGTCATATCGGAGGTTGGTAATGGACTTAGCGCATGCGCATGTACTAGGGTGACATTTGTGCCAAAAGAAAACCCTACACAGAATTATACAACGGTTTTACTGGCAGGGGGTCTATCAAGAAGTTAAACGGTATTGTAACTCTTGCCGCATGCGCCAGGTACACAGTCCTCAGCCTCATTTAGTGAGTCCCTTGGTGCCATTAAAAATTTTAGAGGTCCAGTTTGAGAGAATACCCATGGATCTGGTGTAGCCGGTTAATAAATCAGCAAGGGGTCATCAACAGGGGCAATAAAAGGGCCACTGTGTGGGTCACCAGTTTTGAGCACACCCGAGTTCAAAAGAGAATTCATTGTCCAGACTGATGCGTCAGAGGTAGGTATGGGTGCCGTGTTGTCTCAGGACTGGAGCTTAACGGGGAGGAGCATCCCATTAGTTTCCTGAGTCGAAAACTTACTCCGTCAAAAAACAGAGACAGCATTGTAGAGAGAGAGTGCCTGGCGATAAAGTGGGCACTGGAGTCGTTGCGCTACTATTTGTTGGGGATAACATTTTGTTTTGTAAATGATCATTCCCCTGTGACTGGCAGTGTTGTAGCCCAGGGAGTAGAGTTCAGGTGGTAGAAAGATGAACATAACAGGAGACTTGGAAAACGTTGGCAAACAGTTATTTAATCTGAAAACGGACAGGCAAATTCAGGTGAGATCCATGCCTTGTTCATTTTCAGAAAAATAAGCCGGTCTACATTGTCTGAGGATAGTCGCATGCGACGGTCTGTTAGTAAACCACCTGCAGCACTAAAGACGCGCTCAGATAATACACTGGCAGCAGGGCAAGCCAGCACCTCCAAGGCATACCACACATCAAATACAAATATAGCAGTAATAATAATATTATTAATAAAAAATGAAATTGCACACACAGTACACAGACACAGCTCATATGTGTGTATAAGAGAGAGTGTTTCTGTGTGTAGTTCATGCCTCTAGCCTAGAAGATCAGTCTTGCTAAAATCTTTAACACTGACCCCTGTTCTGTTCTTAAAATGGTGGATGCTGAACTGTTTCTCAGCCCCCTCATACACAATCATTATGTGGCACTGCTGGGCTCAGTGAGAGGCATCAGATTGAACTAGGCTGTCCTGAGTCATTCTCAATAGAACATTTTGTTCAGCAGTTCATCTAGTTCATTTAGTTCAGAGGTCACATGATGCATTTCCTATCAGCTCCTCACAGGATAGGGTGGAGAAAAACTGAACTAAATGAACTAAATGAACTAATCTTTTGAACTAATCTTTTCAGTGAACTAGTTCATGGTGAACTAATCAACAAAATTAACTAGATTTCCCATCACTATGGTGTACACCTTGGTAACGCTGTCCTCTGGAAGAGCGTCACACTAATAGATTTTTGTAAATTTTAAATAGAAGAAAGCAGCAGCAATTTTTGAAAAATTACAAGGATGAGCCAGTGACAGACGCTCAGCAGAGTACACGCTGCGGTGGTTGAAGTAAGTGGAGCGGGATCTACACTCCTACAAAAAAATTAAAGCTCAGACTAGAGTGAACACTGAAACACAACTGTTCACTTGCTGTGAAAGGCCTTTTTGTGGACTTCTATTATGTTTGCAAGCAATGTATTGTATTTTGATGGAAGAGCGTCACACTAATAGATTTTTGTAAATTTTAAATAGAAGAAAGCAGCAGCAATTTTTGAAAAATTACAAGGATGAGACAGTGACAGACACTCAGCAGAGTACACGCTGCGGTGGTTGAAGTAAGTGGAGCGGGATCTACACTCCTACAAAAAAATTAAAGCTCAGACTAGAGTGAACACTGAAACACAACTGTTCACTTGCTGTGAAAGGCCTTTTTGTGGACTTCTATTATGTTTGCAAGCAATGTATTGTATTTTGATGGAAGAGCGTCACACTAATAGATTTTTGTAAATTTTAAATAGAAGAAAGCAGCAGCAATTTTTGAAAAATTACAAGGATGAGACAGTGACAGACACTCAGCAGAGTACACGCTGCGGTGGTTGAAGTAAGTGGAGCGGGATCTACACTCCTACAAAAAAATTAAAGCTCAGACTAGAGTGAACACTGAAACACAACTGTTCACTTGCTGTGAAAGGCCTTTTTGTGGACTTCTATTATGTTTGCAAGCAATGTATTGTATTTTGATGGAAGAGCATCACACTTGTTATGTTACGGTAGCTGAGGAGTGCAGGTAAAAAAGGAAATACACCAGAGCAGTTGGAATCTATGAGATTGCAGTACCCTGACTAACCACCGCAACTAGAGGCAGCCGTGGAGCGTTCCTACGTTGGTCCTAGACGCCTCGTCACAGCCTGAGAAACTAACTACACCTAAGGATAGAAATAGGAAAGCTATCTGCCCCGGAGCAGAACCCCAAAGATAATAGAAAGCCCCCAAACATGTAATGGCGGTTAGACAAGAGGAAATACTGACACAGAAAGAAAATAGTATGAGCAAACGCTGGGGCCCAAACTATCTAAATAGAAAAGGACAGGAAGGGTACTTACTGCAATCTCAGAAAACCCTGAAAAAACACCAACTCTACTAATTTCAAAATCACCTGAGATCACACGACCTCTACCACCTAAATTAGTTCTCTGGTGTAAAAAAATCAAAACAGCAGCCACTGAAAAAAAACTGGAAAAAGCAAAAATACAAAACACAGTGGCTGGACTAAACTGAGAGGGAAAAAGCCCCCGGAGGGGACCCAGAAGGCCCCCACGGAAGTGCAGGAAAAATGCAAAAATATAGCAAAAACACAAAATAAGAAATAGTCTTATCTGATAGCAGGAGATGCAGACACGACACAGCAGGCTACAAGGGAAACTGGAAAGAAGGATTCAGACCAGAACAACTGATCACCGGCAACCCTGATGGAAAATGACTCCCTTATACAAGACCAATCAGTAACACCTGATTCCCAGTCCTCACAATCCTCACTAGTACCGCTTGTAACCACCAGAGGGAGCCTCTGCTCAGAACTCATCTCAAACCCATTCACAACAGTACCCCCCCCTTGAGGAGGGGTCACCGAACCCTCATTTGAGCAACCAGGTCGGTCAGGATGAGTTCTATGATACGCACGGATAAGTCTCCTAGCATGGATGTCCGAAGCAAACACCCAAGAATTGTCTTCCTGACCATAACCTCTCCATTTAACCAAATACTGGAGTCTTCGTCTAGAAAAACGAGAATCCAATATTTTCTCAACCACATACTACAGATTGCCCTCAACCAAAACAGGGTCAGGAGGCACAGCAGCAGGAACCACTGGCTCAACAAACCTCTTCAACAAGGACTTGTGGAACACGTTATGGATCTTAAATGTCCCTGGAAGAAGCAAACGAAAAGAAACAGGATTAATAATCTCCATGATCTTATAAGGTCCAATGAACCTAGGCTTAAATTTAGGAGATGCTACTCTCATAGGAATATTCTTTGAGGACAACCAGACCAAGTCCCCCACTTTAAACCGAGGACCATCAGTCCTATGCCGGTTAGCAAACCGCTGGGCCTTCTCCTGAGAGAGGGACAACCTCTCCACTACCTGGTCCCAAATCTGCTGCATACGCTCAACAACAGAGTCAACACCTGGACAGACAGAAGCCTCCGTCTGTCCTGAAGAAAATCGAGGGTGAAACCCAGAATTACAGAAAAACGGAGACATCAAAGTGGCAGAGCTAGCCCTATTATTAAGAGCAAACTCAGCCAAAGGCAAAAAAGAGACCCAGTCATCCTGATCAGCAGACACAAAGCATCTTAGATAAGTCTCCAATGTCTGGTTTGTTCTCTCAGTTTGACCATTGGTCTGAGGATGAAATGCCGAGGAGAAAGACAATTGAACACCCAGTTTAGAACAAAAAGTCCTCCAAAATCTGGAAACAAACTGGACTCCTCTGTCAGACACAATGTTCTCAGGAATGCCGTGTAAACGAACCACGTGCTGAAGGAACAACGGCACCAATTCAGAGGAGGAAGGCAACTTAGGTAATGGCACAAGATGTATCATTTTGGAAAACCTATCACAAATTACCCAGATGGTGGTCATTCTCTGAGAAACAGGAAGATCGGAAATGAAATCCATAGAGATATGGGTCCATGGTCTCTTGGGCACAGGCAATGGCATCAACAAACCACTAGAGCGAGAGCAAGGCTTGGAGCGAGAGCAAGTCCCGCAGGACTGCACAAATTCCCGGACATCGCGAGACAAGGTAGACCACCAAAAGGACCGACTAACCAAGTCTCTGGTACCAAAAATTCCGGGATGCCCAGCCAATGCGGAACAATGAATCTCAGACATCACACTCTTTTTCCATTGGTCCGGGACAAACAATTTTCCAACAGGGCAGCGCTCGGGCCTGTCCTCCTGACACCCCTCCAGAGCAAGTCTCAAATTGGGCGAGATGGCGGAAAGAACTACACCCTCCTTCAAAATAACAGAGGGATCAGATAGCTCAGGAGAGTCCGCAAGGAAACTCCTCGAGAGGGCATCCGCCTTAACATTCTTAGTGCCAGGAAGAAAGGAAACCACAAAATTAAAACGTGTGAAAAACAAGGCCCACCTGGCCTGTCTAGGATTGAGTCGCTTGGCAGATTCCAGATAGACCAGATTCTTATGGTCCGTAAGGACCACCACCTGATGTTTGGCTCCCTCCAGCCAATGTCTCCACTCTTCAAAAGCCCACTTCATGGCCAATAACTCCCGATTACCCACGTCATAATTACGTTCAGTAGGAGAAAATTTTCGAGAGAAAAAGGCACAAGGGTTACTTTTAGAGGTCTCTGGATCTTTTTGGGACAAAACGGCACCTGCCCCAATTTCAGAGGCATCAACCTCCACCTGAAATGGCAGAGAAACATCAGGCTGCCGTAGAACAGGAGCAGAAGTGAATCTCTGCTTAAGTTCCTGAAACGCAGAGACTGCCTCAGGAGGCCAATTCACCACATCAGAACCCTTTCTGGTCAAATCAGTTAATGGTTTAACAATAACGGAGAAATTACCAATAAATTTACGATAAAAATTGGCAAAACCCAAAAATCTCTGAAGAGCCTTTAATGAAGTAGGTTGGACCCAATCACAGATGGCCTGAACCTTGACCGGGTCCATTTCAATAACAGATGGGGACAAAATGAATCCCAGAAATGAGATCTTCTGTACGCCAAAAAGACACTTTGATCCCTTCACATACAGAGCATTCTCTCTCAAAATCTGGAATACAGTTCGAACATGTTTCACATGAGAGTCCCAGTCATTAGAAAAAATCAAGATATCATCCAAATAAACAATCAGAAACTTGTCCACAAAATCCCTGAAAATGTCATTCATGAAGGACTGGAAGACGGAAGGAGCATTAGTGAGCCCAAAGGGCATCACAAGGTACTCAAAATGCCCTTCAGGGGTGTTAAATGCCATCTTCCATTCATCCCCGTGCTTAATGCGAATAAGGTTATACGCCCCCCTGAGGTCAAGCGTGGTAAACCAAGTAGCGTTTTTCACCCTGGAAAACAGGTCAGAAATCAAGGGTAACGGGTATTGATATTTCACAGTAATATTGTTCAAGAGACGATAATCAATACACGGACTTAATGAACCATCTTTTTTGGCCACAAAGAAAAAACCGGCACCTAAGGGTGAAGAGGATGGTCTGATATGACCCTTCTCCAATGATTCCTTGATATAAGACCGCATAGCGTCATGTTCAGGTACAGACAAGTTAAAAAGGCGACCTTTAGGGAATTTACTACCTGGCACTAATTCAATAGCGCAGTCATAGCTCCTATGGGGAGGAAAGGATGCAGATTTACTTTCGCTAAACACATCAGAAAAATCAAACAAAAAGTCAGGAACATCCTCAGCCTGGGGGAGGCAGAAAAAACAGGAGTGTTGGTATTAACACATTGGCAGCCCCAACTGGTTACAGACACAGATTTCCAATCCAAAACAGGATTATGAGACTGTAACCAAGGGAAACCCAGCACGATAATGTCATGCAGATTATATAGAACCAAAAATTTGCAGCACTCCTGGTGATCAGGTTCAACCCTCATTATCACCTGAGTAGAAAACTGGGGTTTATTCTCAGCCAAAGGGGTAGAATCGATCCCCAGTAAAGGAATAGACTTCTGTAGGGGTATCAAGGGAAACCCACAACGTTTAGCAAAATCATAATCCATCAGGTTAATAGCTGCTCCAGAATCAACGAAAGCCTGAGCAGAAAATGAGGACAGAGAGCATATCAGAGTGACAGTTAATAAAAACTTAGTCTGAACACTACCCAAGACAACTGAGCGTGCAAAACGTCTTCCCCGCTTAGGGCAGACTGAAATAGCATGAGAGGCATCACCACAGTAGAAACATAACCCATTGCGCTTTCGAAAATCATGACGCTGTGCCCCAGACACCACTCCATCACACTGCATGGGCTCAGCAGCTGGCTCACAAGGCAACACCACTCCACGCATACTTCTCCGCTCACGCAAACGTCTGTCAATTTGAATCGCTAATGACATAGAATCATTGAGACCAGAGGGGACAGGGAATCCCACCATAACATCCTTTACATTATCCGACAGACCCTTTCGGAAAAGGGCCGCCAAAGCGTCGTCATTCCATTTGGTCAGGACTGCCCACCTACGGAATCTCTGACAGTATAACTCAGCGTCATCAAGCCCCTGATTTAATGCCAACAAGGCTTTTTCAGCTTGATCAGTGACATTAGGCTCATCGTACAATAACCCCAAAGCCTGAAAAAATGCATCAACATCACTCAAAACAGGATCCCCAGGTATCAGGAAAATGCCCAATCCTGAGGATCGCCGCGCAGGAGAGAGATGATAATTTGAACCTGCTGCGCTGCGTTCCCTGAGGACTTAGATTTTAAGGCAAAAAACAATTTACAATTATTTTTGAAATTCTGAAACTTAGCTCGATCCCCTAAAAACAAATCTGGCATGGGGATCCTAGGTTCCACAACAGGCAACCTAGCAAGATATGCAGCAATACTCTGAACCTCAGTGGCAAGCTGATCCACACGGCCAGACAACTGTGCAAACTCCATTGGGAGAAAAGATCCTCCCCAGCACCCAGAGATACAGAGGGAAAAAAAAAATGCAACAAACAGAAAAATATCTCTGACAACTTTTCTTCGTTCAAAATATTTTTCCCTTCTGTGAGTACCATACAATTTTTATGGCCGGTGATACTGTTATGTTACGGTAGCTGAGGAGTGCAGGTAAAAAAGGAAATACACCAGAGCAGTTGGAATCTATGAGATTGCAGTACCCTGACTAACCACCGCAACTAGAGGCAGCCGTGGAGCGTTCCTACGTTGGTCCTAGACGCCTCGTCACAGCCTGAGAAACTAACTACACCTAAGGATAGAAATAGGAAAGCTATCTGCCCCGGAGCAGAACCCCAAAGATAATAGAAAGCCCCCAAACATGTAATGGCGGTTAGACAAGAGGAAATACTGACACAGAAAGAAAATAGTATGAGCAAACGCTGGGGCCCAAACTATCTAAATAGAAAAGGACAGGAAGGGTACTTACTGCAATCTCAGAAAACCCTGAAAAAACACCAACTCTACTAATTTCAAAATCACCTGAGATCACACGACCTCTACCACCTAAATTAGTTCTCTGGTGTAAAAAAATCAAAACAGCAGCCACTGAAAAAAAACTGGAAAAAGCAAAAATACAAAACACAGTGGCTGGACTAAACTGAGAGGGAAAAAGCCCCCGGAGGGGACCCAGAAGGCCCCCACAGAAGTGCAGGAAAAATGCAAAAATATAGCAAAAACACAAAATAAGAAATTGTCTTATCTGATAGCAGAAGATGCAGACATGACACAGCAGGCTACAAGGGAAACTGGAAAGAAGGATTCAGACCAGAACAATTGATCACCAGCAACCCTGATGGGAAAATGACTCCCTTATACAAGACCAATCAGTAACACCTGATTCCCAGTCCTCACAATCCTCACTAGTACCGCTTGTAACCACCAGAGGGAGCCTCTGCTCAGAACTCATCTCAAACCCATTCACAACACACACTAATATATTTTTGTAAATTTTAAATAGAAGAAAGCAGCAGCAATTTTTGAAAAATTACAAGGATGAGCCAGTGACAGACACTCAGCAGAGTACACGCTGCGGTGGTTGAAGTAAGTGGAGCGGGATCTACACTCCTACAAAAAAATTAAAGCTCAGACTAGAGTGAACACTGAAACACAACTGTTCACTTGCTGTGAAAGGCCTTTTTGTGGACTTCTATTATGTTTGCAAGCAATGTATTGTATTTTGATGGAAGAGCGTCACACTAATAGATTTTTGTAAATTTTAAATAGAAGAAAGCAGCAGCAATTTTTGAAAAATTACAAGGATGAGCCAGTGACAGATGCTCAGCAGAGTACACGCTGCGGTGGTTGAAGTAAGTGGAGCGGGATCTACACTCCTAGAAAAAAATTAAAGCTCAGACCAGAGTGAACACTGAAACACAACTGTTCACTTGCTGTGAAAGGCCTTTTTGTGGACTTCTATTATGTTTGCAAGCAATGTATTGTATTTTGATGGAAGAGCATCACACTAATATATTTTTGTAAATTTTAAATAGAAGAAAGCAGCAGCAATTTTTGAAAAATTACAAGGATGAGACAGTGACAGACACTCAGCAGAGTACACGCTGCGGTGGTTGAAGTAAGTGGAGCGGGATCTACACTCCTACAAAAAAATTAAAACTCAGACTAGAGTGAACACTGAAACACAACTGTTCACTTGCTGTGAAAGGCCTTTTTGTGGACTTCTATTATGTTTGCAAGCAATGTATTGTATTTTGATGGAAGAGCGTCACACTAATAGATTTTTGTAAATTTTAAATAGAAGAAAGCAGCAGCAATTTTTGAAAAATTACAAGGATGAGACAGTGACAGACACTCAGCAGAGTACACGCTGCGGTGGTTGAAGTAAGTGGAGCGGGATCTACACTCCTACAAAAAAATTAAAGCTCAGACTAGAGTGAACACTGAAACACAACTGTTCACTTGCTGTGAAAGGCCTTTTTGTGGACTTCTATTATGTTTGCAAGCAATGTATTGTATTTTGATGGAAGAGCGTCACACTAATAGATTTTTGTAAATTTTAAATAGAAGAAAGCAGCAGCAATTTTTGAAAAATTACAAGGATGAGCCAGTGACAGACGCTCAGCAGAGTACACGCTGCGGTGGTTGAAGTAAGTGGAGCGGGATCTACACTCAAAAAAAAAAAAAAACACAGACTGCAGTGAACACTGAAACACAACTGTTCACTTGCTGTGAAAGGCTCCTTCGTGGACTTCTATAGTGTTTGCAACCAATGTATTGGATACGGATGGAAGCGCGTCACACTATTATTTCAATTACATGGAGCAACAAGAATTACACTGAAGAAAAAAAAAATAGTCTGTGAGTGACACGTGCAGATGCCTACAGACAGCGTTGCATACAGAGCAAACTGCAGCGTCACCTGCACTCACACACACCTTGCAGAGCTGTTAAAACAACACTGCAGGCAAAAGGAAGCTTTACACAGCCGGTGGTAAACTAGCCTGCCTAAAGCACAGTACACTAAATCGCAATCTCTAACTGTCCCTCAGAGTCAGCAGAGCAGCGTTCTTTCCCTAACTGAGTTCACAGCACAGTGACGCTAAAATGGCGGCGGCGCCTTTTATAGTGCATTCTGACATCATTTCAGCAGCCAATCACAGCCATGCCATTAGTTAAGATGACCGCAGCATTACAGGATGTGCCCACACTTCATAAGATTCCTCATTGGCTGACTAAAATCACATTGCCTCTCAAAGAATTATGGGAACTTCCGATTCTGGTATACGATATATGAAAAATATCGGAACTAAGTATCGGAATTCCGATACAGCGAATATCGGCCGATACCCGATACTTGCGGTATCGGAATGCTCAACACTAGTATTGACTACAGGGGTCTTAACGCCATCATCGTCAAGAATAAGTACCCGTTGCCTCTAATCTCTGAGCTCTTTGATAGGCTCCGAGGAGCAAAGGTATTTACCAAGCTAGATTTATGTGGTGCCTATAACCTAATTCGCATCCGTGAGGGGGACGAGTGGAAGACAGCTTTTAATTCCAGGAATGGGCATTATGAATACCTGGTGATGCCCTTTGGGCTCTGTAATGCTCCCTCTGTTTTCCAAGACTTTGTTAATGACACCTTCCGGGATATGCTCTCCACCTCTGTAGTAGTCTATCTGGATGATATTCTCATCTTTTCACCAGATATAGACTCTCACCGGAGGGATGTCAACAAAGTCTTCAACCTCTTACGGGCAAACTCCCTCTATGCCAAGCTGGAGAAATGTGTGTTTGAGCAGGAGTCCTTACCTTTCCTGGGCTATATCATCTCTGCCCAGGGATTGGCTATGGATCCTGCCAAACAACAGACTGTAATGGACTGGCAAGAACCCCATTCTCTTAAAGCGGTGCAGCGCTTTATGGGGTTCATTAATTATTATCGCCAGTTCATTCCCCATTTCTCGACTTTGGTAGCTCCCTTGGTAGCCCTCACCAAGAAGGGAGCAAATCCCAAGTTGTGGTCCGAGGTCTCCAAGGCGTTCTCTTCCATCAAGTTGCATTTTGCCAGTGCCCCCATATTACATCGCCCTGATGTTGATAAGCTGTTTATTTTAGAGGTGGATGCCTCTTCTGTTGGTGCTGGAGCAGTCCTTTATCAAAAGGATGCTCAAGGTCGGAAGCATCCCTACTAGAGTTGAGCGATACTTTCCGATATCCTAAAGTATCGGAATCGGAATGGTATCGCCGATATCACTAAAATATCGGCGATACCCGATACCGATACCGGAAGTCCCATGTAAGTCTATGGGAACAAAATATCGAAATTAAAAAAAACCCATTCTTGCCTTGTTGGTTAATTGTACATGAAGGAAAACAAGAAAGAGTAATGTAGAATGTATTGGGGAAGGTTGAGGAGACATTAAAGGCATAGATGTTTAACCCAATCAAATGGAATAGCATAAATATTTTTTTTTTTAAAGATGTTCGGATTGACGAAGAAATTGACAATGTTAACGTTTTTTATATTTTGGCAAATATGTATATTACACAACTTCCATGCTCTTCATCTTCACCTTTTTAACTTTTCACACACTTTCTCCTTCATAATCTTCTGCAGCATCATCTTTTTCATCAAATTATTCTTCATCTTCACCTTCTTTATCTTCTTCTTAAACTTCTTGCTATTCATCTTTGTTAACATTACTCATATTCTTCTTATTAAACTATTATTCTTATTCATATTCTGCTTCATCTTCTTCATCATATTCTTATTTGTGACAGAGAATCCTGTACTTGTAATCTGTCAAAGTATGAATTTTTCATCCTTCCGTTCTTGCTGTCACAAAAGATTTAAATTACAACAGTATTTGTCCGTGTTCAGTTTAGCCTGCAGCAGCAGGCATTTTCCAGGGGCACCACGAGGAGGAACGGACTCACCCCCATACACTGCTTAGTCTTCTTCTGCTTAGAATTTAGAGCATATATTTTGCTCTTCATTTTGGTCTTATACTTCATGTTCTTCTGCTTTTAGATCTTCTGCTTATTGTTCTTGTGTCTCTTGTTCCGTATCTTGTATTTGTAGCACAATCTTGTACCAGCTGATGTTACTGGGACACGGTTACTAAGCAGGAGGTACCTGTGCTCCAAAGCACTACCAAGGACCAGCAGACGTTGCTGGAACTCGGATACCGAGATGGAGGCACCTAGGCCAAAGGCACTGTGGAGAACCAGCTGACGGTACTGGAACCCGGAGGGGCAGCAGAAGGAAAAGAGCCAATGGCACAACCGAGGACCAGCTGACGTTACTGGGACACGGTTACTAAGCAGGAGGTACCTGTGCTCCAAAGCACTACCAAGGACCAGCAGACGTTGCTGGAACTCGGATACCGAGATGGAGGCACCTAGGCCAAAGGCACTGCGGAGAACCAGTTGACGGTACTGGAACCCGGACGGGTAGCAGAAGGTACAAGAGCCAATGCAAGTAACGAGGACCAGCTGACTGTGCTGGAACCCGGAGGGGCAGCAGAAGGAAAAGAGCCAATGGCCACAACCGAGGACCAGCTGACGTTACTGAACCCCAGTAACACAGGAGCAAGTGTTGACTGTGCTAACAGCACTTCCGAGCAACAACTGGCGGTGTTGGAGCCCAGGGTCAAGGAGGATGTTTAAATACTAGATCAAGTAATTTCCTTGTTACCTGTCAATTTTAAATGTCTATACTTCAAACAAGAGAAAGATAACCTTTACTACCATAAGATGATGATTTCATTTAAACTAATATCTAGATAAATAAAGAATTGACAAACATAAACACATACATTAACATGTTGAACAGCAATGCAAACCACAAAATAAATTAGTTAAGGAATCTGCTATACGGTTGTACATAAAAGCATACAAGTACATATCTGAATCCATTAATGATGGATAAGTAACAGTATGTACACCATTTTTATTGTATAGACAATGAATGTCTGACTTCAAAACATCATCAGCATTACAAGTTATCTGTGATATTACTAAAATGTTCCATTTGCTGAATAATGTCACTAAATATTTTATACAAAATTATACAATTTCCATCATGTAATACTCATAATATGTGGCAATAATCATTTTTATTAACAAACATAACCCTTAAAAAGTGCATAGTGCATAGTGAAAATTGCTATTTATGGCTGACTGTGACTGTCGACTTGGAAGCATGACAACAGATAGATAAGGTATATATAGATGAGACTGCATAGCCACAGATGGTGAATTGCGATGTAATACTGTACCTCAATAAAGTGTGCGTCACTACTACATAATTTTTTTTATATAGCTTTATAAACAGGGTACATGGATGTATGCTTGTGCCTTTGTTTTGACGCACAGACTGCCTTCCTGCTGAGACGCATTGGGTAGTGAACAGTTGTGTGCAGTGTTCACTGCAGTCTCTGCGGAATAACCACACTTAGACCTTATAACTTTTCAGACTTTCTTTATCAATCTACCAAGATGAAGAAGGCAGGGAGTAAGGCACGTGGTCGTGGAGTTTCTTCAGGGAGAGGACGTGGGGATTCTGTGGCTGCTGCGGCCCCCAGTGACACAGCATCCACCAGTTTTCCCCGTGAGCGTTCCTTTATGTGCACTTTTGTAGGAGCTCGGAGTACCCCCCTGCTGCGGGAAGAACAAATTGAAGCCGTTGTTGTTTGGATGTCAGCCAATGCATCGACTTCAATTGCTTCCACCTCCTCTCAGGACCACAGCACTGTTGGGCAACCATCTGTCTCTTCACCGCCTGGCAAATTGCCCAGGCAGTCAGAGAGTTCTGTACAGGAGCCAGCTGAGTGTCTGCTTCTGTTCTCAGAATCTATTGGCTTGCAAACAGGGGCCCAGCCAAGCAGCATTCTGTAATGTGAAGAGGGAGTATGCAGTGATGCGCAACAGCTGTGTCTCTCTGAATCTGAAGAGGCGGGTGAGACAGTGCCGATGGTCAGCACACCGCAGAACGCATCTGATGATGATGAGACCCAGGTGCCAGTTTCTGTTGAGCATGGTGCTGGCCAGACCACCCAACAGCAGGTGTTGGAAGAGGGTAGTGGAGATGATGAGGTCCAAGACCCAACATGGCATGAGGAACAGGAAGGTGGTGGGAGCAGCTCAGAGGAATAATAATAATATTTATTTATATAGCGCCATCATATTCCGCAGCGCTTTACAGTTTAGCCGTTTCAGAACACAAGTCATAAGTAACAACGTTAACAATACAATAATTTAAGCTAAATAAGTCGCCCCTGCTCGTGACAGCTTACAATGTACAATGAGATGGGGGAGATACAAAGTATAGGTGTTTATATACAATGGTGCATTTACAATGATGTTCCAGCCATCTTAAGGGACTGAGGGATGGAGATAGTGAATGGGCTAGAGACACACACACACTTACACAGAATACATAGAATGACTTTGATTAGTGAATGTGATAGGCCGCTCTGAACAAATGTGTTTTGAGGGAGCGCCTGAAACCATGCAAATTGTGGATAGTCCTAATTTCTTGGGGTACAGCATTCCAGAGGATTGGCGTAGAGCAGGAGAAGTCTTGGAGTCGGGAGTGGGAGGTACGTATTAGTGCAGAGGTTAGTCGAAAGTCGTTTGCAGAGCGCAGCAGTCGGTTAGGCCGATAGATAGAAATGAGGGAGGAGATGTAGGAGGGGTGCTGCACTGTGGAGAGCTTTGTGGGTGAGAACCAGTACTTTGGTTGAAAGCTGGGAGAGGCCTAGAGAAATGGTTAGTGATAGAAGGAAGATAGAGGAAGACATTGCCCCAACGGTACAAACAGGAGGGAGAGTTAGGCTGCAGACTCGGTTGCCTGTAGCCTCCAGTTTGGCACCTGTTCGGAGCAGTTGTCTTCCAAAAGTCAAAACGTGCGCTCCCAGGACTTGCACTGCGTGGTCCTTTTTTCACACACTTGCACATGATATTTGCTATGTGAAATGCAAGCTGTGTAATCAAAAATTAAAAATAGCTAAAAGTGTCAGTCACCTCAATACCACAAATATGTGGAAACATGTGCGGACAAAGCACGTAGTTGAGTTACAAAGACACACTAGAGATGTAGGCCAACCTACAGCAGCACCTACATCTTCAGGTTGTGTTGAAGCCTCTTCATCGAGCTCACACACAGCTGGTTTGCTTCCTCACAGGATCGCCATGGAAGAACCTCGGCCACTGTTGTCCAGAGACAAACTGTTATTCCACACACAGCAGCAAGTTCCCTGTCATCCTCACACTCCCAGGCCACAAAACAGCCATCGGTAGCACAGGCATGGGATAAAAGACGGCCATACTCCGCAAACCATGCACGAGCACAGGCTCTGAATGCTGGCATTGCAAAACTCCTGTCCCTTGAAATGCTGTGATTCAGGCTGGTGGAGACAGACAGTTTCCGTAACTGAATATCATTGTCAATCCCACAATACAATGTGCCAAGCCGATTTCATTTCAGCAGGCAAGCCGTCCCTGGTCTGCAAAAGCATGTTGAGGGAAAAATTAAACATGCGCTACTAAAAGCCCTCAGTAGCAAGGTCCACCTGACCACCGATGCGTGGACCAGTACCCATTGTTATGATCTGCTACAACCAGTAAGGAAAGAAGGGAATTCTGTCCCTACAATACAACTAAGCTGAATCCCTACGATGTAACGGGGAACCTGATCCTGCGACCAGACCCGCTAAAGTCCTCATCTAGTGTGAACGAAGACCTATAGTTGCGAGGGAGTAATCCCTACAAGATCTAGGGACTGTGAGAAAAGGTGGACACCTCCTAACATAAATTGTAGCATGGATAATTAAACAGAAAAATAAATACTTTGTGATCCTAACATCAAGCAAAACTGACAGATTAAGGCACCTAAGCACCCGGCTAGCTTAACAGTAGATAATACAATGAAGTCAAGCAAAGCCAGAAGGGCGGAGCCAGACTAAATAGGGAAAAAAGGTCATGTGACCAGCAAACTGAAACAAAACCTAACAAGAGGGTTCTAACACCCATGGCCAGGGACAATACCTTTCCCTCACTGCCCATTGGGTCAATGTTGTGCAGCCGGGTACTGATCTTGCGAGTGGCGCTGTACGTGTTCTGCCAACTCCAAGGATTGCAGGAATCAAGTCTGTACACATTGATTCCTCCTCCTATTCCAGTTCCTCAGAATCATCGCTGCAGGAGCCGTCACGGTCTACCTCCACATGGACCCGTGAACGTTTACCTGTTGCGACCGATATGAGCACAGCCGTGTCCAAATGTCAACAGGCCATCCTGAAATTAATTTCCATGGGGAATCTTAGCCACACAGCGCAGGAGCTCTGTAATGCCATAAAGCAGGAGAGCGACGTGTGGTTTTTGGAAGAGAATCTACAGGCAGGCTTGGTAGTGTGTGACAATGGCCGAAATCTGGTGTCAGCTCTGGGCCTTGGCAACCTCACTCACATACCATGTCTGTCATATGTGCTCAACTTGGTCGTGCAGAGTTTTTTGAGGGACTATCCGGATCTTGATGCACTGCTGCACAAGGTCCGCCTAGAGTGCGCTCACTTGCGACGTTCCAGCATGGCCAGATCGCTGATTGCAGCTCTGCAACGCAGATTTCACCTTCATGAACATCGCATCATATGTGACGTACCCACCAGGTGGAATTCCTCGTTACATATGTTGGAGCGGTTGTGTGAGCAGCAGCCAACAGTAATGGAGTATCAGCTGCATCAGGCGCAGTCAACTCGCAATTTGCGCCGTTCACACTTCACCACTACTGAGTGGGCCTCTATAATAAGAATAATAATATTATTTATTTATATAGCGCCATAATATTCCGCAGTGCTTTACAGTTTAACAGTTTCAAAACACGAGTCATAAGTAACAACGTTAACAATACAATAATTAAAGCAAAATCAGCCGCCCCTGCTGGTGAAAGCTTACAATCTACAATGAGGTGTGGGAGATACAAAGTACAGGTGTTTATATACAATGGTGTTTTTACAATGATGGTCCAGCCATTTTAAGGAAGTGAGGGATGCATGGAGATAGTGAATGGGCTACACACACAGAATTACACATAGAATGACTTTGATTAGTGAATGTGATAGGCCACTGTGAACAAATGTGTTTTGAGGGAGCGCCTGAAACCATCCAAATTGCGGATAGTCCTAATTTCTTGGGGTAGAGCATTCCAGAGGATTGGCGCAGCGCGGGTGAAGTCTTGGAGTTGGGAGTGGGAGGTACGGATTAGTGCAGAGGTTAGTCGAAGGTCGTTTGCAGAGTGCAGCAGTCGGTTAGGCCGATAAATATAAATAAGGGAGGAGATGTAGGGGGGTGCTGCGCTGTGGAGAGCTTTGTTGGTGAGAACCAGTAATTAGAATTGGATCCTATAATGAATGGGCAGCCACTGCCAGTGTAATGAGTGGCGAATAACTCTATGAAGGATATCTGCCACGTTTTGCGTGCGTTTGATGAGTCAACGCGGATGGCGAGTGCAGATGATGCACTAGTCAGCCTGACTGTCCCCCTTATCTGCCTGCTTCAAAAAACACTGCAAGCACTAAGGCATGAGGTTTTGGAAGAGGTGGAGGATGAGGAGTCACAAATTCCATCACCTTCTGGACAGTCAGCGCAACGTGGTTCCTCACAAAGGGCTGGAGGACTTTCAAAGTACCATGCTGTATCAACAATTGAACCTCCAGAGTCGCTGTCTATATTTTCATAACCATTACAAACTTTTAATGTATTTACAAAGCACATAATGTACATTTTTTGTCTATCCTTTTGTAATGCTATTGTGTTTCCATAAACTGATGTTACAGAATTATGATACAAAGTTTTTAAATTTTGAGTTTTAAATTTTGTAAATTTATATGTATTTGAAGGACTTTGTGAGGAGGATGAGGAGGAGTCAATGGAGGAGGAAGACATCGCTCCAGAGGGAGGTAGACAATGCTCTAGTCAGTATGTAGACCAACGGTGGGGTGATGCACAGCAGGCGGAGATGACGCCTCTTGCAGGGGACAACGTTTCTTGGCCAGTTGGGAGTCTGCAGCACATGGTTGATTTCATGCTGCAGTGGCTGAGAAACGACCGCCGCATCGAACACATTCACACCACGTCTGATTATTGGGTGTACACCCTCCTAGACCCTCGCTACCGGGACAACTTACAAAGCCTCATCACACCGTTGAACCGGGAGCGTAAAATGCGGAAGTACCAAGACACACTGGTGCAATCCATAATGTTCTCCATTCCAGCCGAGAGCACTGCTGCTGCTACTGATTTACAAAGCAGCTCTGTGCGTCGAGGCAGTGGAGACAGCTCTGCAACAAGAGGGAGCACAAGCAGCGCCTCTGCACAGGGCAAGAACAGTATGTTCCAAATGTGTCGAAGTTTTGTGGCAGCGCCACCAATGTCTACACCATCCGAGACGGCTCCAGTCAGCAGGAGGCAACATTTCCGTAAGATGGTTACAGACTACATGTCTTGCCCTCTCAGTGTACTCTCAGATGGCTCTTCCCCATTCAAGTTTTGTGTCTCTAAGCTGGATACATGGCCAGAGCTTAGCCAGTATGCATTGGAGGTGCTGGCTTGATCTGCTGCCAGTGTATTATCGGAGCGCGTCTTTACTGCTGCAGGTGGTGTACTAACAGACCGTTGCATGCGACTATCCTACGATAATGTAGAACGGCTTACTTTTCTGAAAATGAACTAGGCATGGATCTCGCCTGAATTTGCCTGTCCGGTTTCAGATTAACTAACTGGTTGGCAACGTTTTCCATGTCTCCTGTTATGTTCATCTTTCTACCACCTGAGCTATACTCCCTGGGCTACAACACTGCCAGATTTCTGCTCAGAAGTGTCGTGTCCACAGACCAATACACAAGCTATAGTGATAGTGGGGTTCAGTAACGCCTGCTGTTCCCCTGCTGTGTGTCCGGCAAAAATTACTGCTACCTAGCTACACATGTTTAAAAAAACATGACATGCTAAAGTGGCTAGTGCTACACATAGATATCAGGCTACACCCTTATTTCTAAGCTGTAAACAAGTGAAACGTCAAATTTAAAACCATTCAATGATTAGTGTTGGTAACAAATCTGTAACTAAATAATTGTGACATATTATGGCAGATATCCACATGTCTAACACAAATGCTAACACAAAAGCATACTTATGCTATAGGGTACTGATGGTGAACCTTCTCACTCCATAACTTTGACCAATCCAACTCACATCATGCCTCAAATGCTGCAATGTTGGAAGTGCATAATGTGGGTTGAACTTTGACAACAGCTGCAGTGCGAAGGTTATCCTTCTGTGTTCTTGGCTTTTAAATAAAAGCATACAAGTAAATATAATAATACATTGTTGATTAAGGGACATGATGTACACCTGTAATATTGTGCAAACAATGGATGTAGGACTATTCCTCTTCAACATTACTTATATTTGTGTCATTTGAAAAAATACATATTTTAGTTAAAAATTAAAAACCCATGTTCAGTAGCTGTGAAAGGCCCGTTTGTGTACTTCTATATTGTTTGCAACCAATGTATTGTATACGGATGGAAGCGCGTCACACTAATAGATTAGATTTATTTTAAATGGAATGTAGCAGAACCAATTGGAGATAAATGAAAAGGATGAGCCACTGAGACACGCTCAGCAGAGTACAAGCAGCAGTGCTTGAACAAGTAACTGGAGCGTGATGTGCACTCAAAAAAGTAAAAAACACAGACTGAAGTGAACACTGAAACACAACTGTCCACAATCTGTGAAAGGCTACTCCTTTGTGTACTTCTATAGTGTTTGCAACCAATGTATTGTATACGGATGGAAGCGCGTCACACTAATAGATTAGATTTATTTTAAATGGAATGTAGCAGAACCAATTGGAGATAAATGAAAAGGATGAGCCACTGAGACACGCTCAGCAGAGTACAAGCAGCAGTGCTTGAACAAGTAACTGGAGCGTGATGTGCACTCAAAAAAGTAAAAAACACAGACTGAAGTGAACACTGAAACACAACTGTCCACAATCTGTGAAAGGCTACTCCTTTGTGTACTTCTATAGTGTTTGCAACCAATGTATTGTATACGGATGGAAGCGCGTCACACTAATAGATTAGATTTATTTTAAATGGAATGTAGCAGAACCAATTGGAGATAAATGAAAAGGATGAGCCACTGAGACACGCTCAGCAGAGTACAAGCAGCAGTGCTTGAACAAGTAACTGGAGCGTGATGTGCACTCAAAAAAGTAAAAAACACAGACTGAAGTGAACACTGAAACACAACTGTCCACAATCTGTGAAAGGCTACTCCTTTGTGTACTTCTATAGTGTTTGCAACCAATGTATTGTATACGGATGGAAGCGCGTCACACTAATAGATTAGATTTATTTTAAATGGAATGTAGCAGAACCAATTGGAGATAAATGAAAAGGATGAGCCACTGAGACACGCTCAGCAGAGTACAAGCAGCAGTGCTTGAACAAGTAACTGGAGCGTGATGTGCACTCAAAAAGTAAAAAACACAGACTGAAGTGAACACTGAAACACAACTGTCCACAATCTGTGAAAGGCTACTCCTTTGTGTACTTCTATAGTGTTTGCAACCAATGTATTGTATACGGATGGAAGCGCGTCACACTAATAGATTAGATTTATTTTAAATGGAATGTAGCAGAACCAATTGGAGATAAATGAAAAGGATGAGCCACTGAGACACGCTCAGCAGAGTACAAGCAGCAGTGCTTGAACAAGTAACTGGAGCGTGATGTGCACTCAAAAAAGTAAAAAACACAGACTGAAGTGAACACTGAAACACAACTGTCCACAATCTGTGAAAGGCTACTCCTTTGTGTACTTCTATAGTGTTTGCAACCAATGTATTGTATACGGATGGAAGCGCGTCACACTAATAGATTAGATTTATTTTAAATGGAATGTAGCAGAACCAATTGGAGATAAATGAAAAGGATGAGCCACTGAGACACGCTCAGCAGACTACAACCAGCAGTGGTTGAAGAACTAACTGGAGCGTGATCTGCACTCAAAAAATCAAAACCTCACAGACTGCAGTGAACACTGAAACACAACTATTCACTATCTGTGAAAAGCTCCTTTCTGTACTTCTATAGTGTTTGCAACCAATGTATTGTATACGGATGGAAGCACGTCACACTAATAGATTTGATTTTTTTCTAATATAATGGAGCTGCACCAATTCCACTAAATAAAATAAAAAAAAAAAGTGACACGTGCAGATGCCTACAAACAGCGGTGGATGCAGAGCAAACTGCAGCGTCACCTGCACTGTCACACACACACCTTGCACAGAGCTGTTAAAACAACACTGGCAAAATGAAGCTTTACACAGCGGTTGGTAAACTAGCCTGCCTCAAGCACAGTAGTACACAAAATCGCAATATCTAACTGTCCCTCAGAGTCAGCACAGCAGCGTTCTGTCCCTAACTGAGTTCACAGCACAGTGACGCTAAAATGGCTGCGGCGCCTTTTATAGTGCATTCTGACATCATTTCAGCAGCCAATCACAGCCATGCCATTAGTTAAGATGACCGCATCATTACAGGATGTGCCCACACTTCGTAGGATTCCTCATTGGCTGACTAAAATCACATTGCCTCTCAAAGAATTATGGGAACTTCCGATTCCGGTATACGATATTGAAAAAGTATCGGAATTAAGTATCGGAATTCCGATAACGCGAATATCGGCCGATACCCGATACTTGCGGTATCGGAATGCTCAACACTAATCCCTACTTCTTTTCTAAGACCTTTACACCAGCAGAGAGGAATTATTCCATCGGGGACCGGGAGTTGCTGGCTATGAAGTTGGCCTTCTCTGAGTTGAGACATCTTCTGGAGGGGGCTCGTTTTCCTTTCCAAGTCTTCACCGACCACAAAAACTTGGTATATTTGAAAACGGCTCAGCGGCTAAATTCTCGCCAGGCCAGGTGGTTCCTATTCTTCTCTCGGTTCCTCTTCACCCTCCATTTTCTCTCCGGTGAGAAGAATGTTCGGGCCAACGCTCTCTCTCGCTCCCTAGTGTCATCAGAGGAGGAGGATGAGGAGCCTCGGCTTATAGTTCCCGAAGAGAGCCTGAGAACTGTAGCCCCGGTTTCGCTAGAGTCTGTGCCTCCGGGCAAGACTTTTGTGCCTACTAATTTGCGACCGGAGGTACTCTCTTGGGCACACTCGTCCAGGGTTGGTGGACACTTTGGGGTAAAGAGGACAACTGAATTATTGGCGAGGACATACTTGTGGCCACATATGGCCTGTGACGTCAGGGAGTATGTTCAGGCATGTGTCTCCTGCACCCGTAACAAGTCCCCTCGACAACGGCCAGCTGGGTTACTTTTTCCTTTGCCGGTGGCAGACAGGCCCTGGGAGATGGTCGGGATGGACTTTGTGGTGGGCTTACCCAAGTCTCTGGGTTGCACTATCATTTGGGTGATCACCCACCACTTCTCCAAAATGGTGCACTTAGTGCCTCTTCCCCGGTTACCTTCTGCACGGGCCTTGGCAGCATTATTTATTAGACACATCTTCCGTCTACATGGTATGCCAGACAAGATTGTCAGCGATCGAGGTCCCCAATTTGCGTCTCGGTTCTGGAGAGAGTTGTGTCATCTACTCTGTATTGAGTTAAACCTCTCTTCTACATATCATCCCGAGACTAATTGGTTGGTAGAGAGGGCCAACAGACCTTGGTCACATACTTGCGACATTTTGTCTCTGCCAGGCAGGAGGACTGGGCATCCTTGCTCCTGTGGGCGGAGTTCGCGCTAAACAATGCTGTGGCTGACTCCACCGGACAGACCCCATTCCTCTTAAATTACGGCCAGCATCTGCGGGTAGCGGTGCCCATGCCAGTGGCTTCTGCCGACTCCAGGTTGGCAGACTGCGCTGTGGAGGCACGGGACATATGGGACCGCACCCAGGATGCCATTCAGGCTTCCAAGGAAAGGATGAGGTCTTCTGCCGATGCCCATCGGCGTCCCGCTCCGACATTTGCTCCTGGCGACCTAGTGCGGCTATCCTCCCGAAACATCAGGCTACGGGTGGAATCCACTAAGTTGGCACCCCACTATTTGGGTCCCTTCAAGGTTCTTGAGCAGGTGAACCCTGTGGTTTACCGTTTGGCCCTTCCGCCTCGCCTTGGTATCTCCGACACCTTCCATTTGTCCCTCCTAAAACCCGTGGTCATCTCCCGGTTGCCTGAGTCATCTGCTGGGACGTCGGGTTCCTCTACGGATGATTACGAGGTGAACGCCATTGTAGGGTGCAAGGTGGTATGGGGCAAAAAAATTTTTTGGGTGGATTGGAGGGGTTATGGGACTGAGGATAGGTCCTGGGAGCCTGCCGAGCATATTCATGCTCCGCAGCTCATCGCTGCCTTTGAACGTAGAAAGCCCCAAAGAAGGGGGAGGTAATGTTAGGGGTCGAGTTCCCGCTTCTGCACAAGGGGAATCTCGAGCCATCCCTGCTGCGGTCTCCCATCCATCTCCGGCCACAGTGGACTCTGCTCAGCTTAGACGTCGGTCCCAGCGTCTCGCCCAGTCTAACATTGTGCAGAGGATTACTGCTGCCTCTCCAGGCTCTGCTATTGTAGCCAGTACTGGTTAGCGGCGAGCAAACGTCTTTAGGACAAATCCTTGCTTTCCCCTTCTGAGCATGCCCAGAGTAAGATCTCTCATTGGAGATCAGGGGTCACATGCTCAGGTACTGCAGCAGATCCTATTGGTCCACCAGGAAGGTCCTGAAACCACTTGTGTACTGGAGCAGTTTCCTATTAGTCCTTATCTGGCAGGTCCTGTAGTTGCTACTATAAAAGGGTGGCATGGTCGTGCCGCCATGAGCTAGTATCAATCACATGTGCTTTGCGCCAGGGTGATCTTGCACGCATGTGTTAGGGCTCGGCTGAAATAAGCCCCTAGAATACCGACACCTCCGGTGAGGAGATTGTATGCACGTGTTTAGGGCTCGGCTGTAATAAGCCCCTAGAATACCGGCTTCTCCGGTGAGGAGATTGTCTGATTGCGTTGCTGATTGCGTTACTACGGACTGCTGTCCGCACAGCAGTTGTCTGTGCATTCCTGTGGAGTTAACAGGACACAGTCCATATTTCTGCGACTCTACCTGAGCGACTCTGTGGTGTAACAGAGTTCGCTTATACCGCTATATAGCGGTAGTTATAGTTGCGACTCTGTGAAGTAACAGAGTTCGCCATACCGCCATCCTACTAGCAGCAGGCTCTGCCTACATGGTGGACCCCGGGCTGCGAACGCACTTATTATTTATATTTATTTTGTGCGTTCCGCCAGCCTTAACAGTTAGTTTGTTATTTTTGTTTTTTTACAGGATAACGATGATGTCGCAGGATGAGCGTACAATAAAAATAATTAAATCTCTGTTGTGTTTTATTTCATTAAAAGACTTTATTCTGGCTGTGTATTTTTTTACAAATTTACAACCTTTATGATTAATAATGGATCGGTGTCTTATTGACACCTCTCCATTATTAACCGGGCTTATTGTCACCGTTCAATCAAAGGTGACAATAACCCCTTATTACCCCGCTTGCCACCGCTACAGACAAGTGGGAAGAGCCGGGTAAAGTGCCACAATTAGCGCATCTTTGGATGCGCCAATTGTGGGGCTGCTGCAGCCTGGTATATTTAGGCTGTTGAGGGCCAAAATCCATGGGCCTTGACAGTCTTTTAATACCAGGCCACAGCAGTCTGCTTTTTACTTGGCTGGTTAACAAAATTGGGAAACCCACGCCATTTTTTTTTCGAGGGATCCCCTATTTTTGTTAACCAGCCAAGCTAAGCAGACTGCTGTGGCCTGGTATTATCAGGCTTGCAAGGTTCATGGATATTGGATCCTTACCAGCCTGAAAAACCATGCCTCAGCAGTCTGCTTCATCTGGCTGGTTAACAAAAATAGGGGGGACCCCACGCCATTTTTTTTCGAGGGGATCCCCTATTTTTGTTAACCAGCCAAAATAAGCAGACTGCTGTGGCCTGGTATTATCAGGCTTGCAAGGTCCATGGATATTGGCTCCTTAACAGCCTGAAAAACCAGGCCTCAGTAGTTTGCTTTATCAGGCTGGTTAACAAAAAAATTTTTTCGAGGGGATCCCCTATTTTTGTTAATCAGTTCACTTCAGGTCAGCCGGGATTCCCTCTGATGTCACTGATGCTGTGTGGTGTCCCTGGCTAACCTGAAGTGAAAGTGAGAAGCAATCAATTATGCTAACCACTTCCTCTCCTGTCAGCCAGGAGAGGAGATGATTCAGTCGGGGGTTTACAGTGAGGCTGTCAGCATTAGCTGCGGTCCCTGCAGTAAACATTAACCCTTTCAGAAGGATTACATCGGGGGACCTGACTGAACATCGGATAGGTAAGAATAATGTTGCCTCATTATTTTATTTTTATTACAGTTGAACAAGGGCTTCGCAAGGAATGGCAGTAAAATAAAATATGGTCAAACTGTGTGTTTATTTCATTAAAATGATTTTTAATTAAAGTGTGTGTGTTTTATTTTTATTTCATACAATAGGATTAATAATTGATAGTTGTCTAATTGACAGCTCTCAATTATTAACCTGGCTTAAAGTCACCTTTCAATAGCAAGGTGGCTTTAACCCCTTATTAACCCATTCGTCACCGCTACAGGGCAATGGGAATAGACGGGCAAAGTGCCAGAAAGGGCAAATCTAATTATAGATTTGCCTTTTCTGGGGTGTCTGGGGGCAGATGTTAGTAGCCGGGGGGGGCCAAAAATAATGGTCCCTCTCTGGGCTATTATTATCTGCCCCCACTCGCTGGCTTTGTCTGTCTGGTTGAGAAAATAGGGCGGGAGCCCACGCATTTTTTTTCAACAATTTTACACCTCATATATATATATACATGTCATTGAATTTGTGACATATATATATATATATATATATATATATATATATATATATATTTATAGTACATCAATTTCTACATAGTGTAATAGCCGCTAATTCAATTGCCGGCTTTTGTGAAAATACAGAACCACCCGACATGAAATGACACATGGTTTACATAGAGTTAACCATGTCATTTCATGTAGTTTAATATATGGTTTTCACTAACAATTACATGAGTGTATGTGTGCAAAATTTGACACATTTAGGGGTTAATTAAAGGTGTAAATTCGTAGCAAAAAAATGCTTTTTTTTTTACAACGAATTTACACCTGTAAATGCTGGCCAATACCCTGTCTCATGTATGGCCCATGCCTGATTTCTGTGTCATTGTAAAATTTCTACTGTGGGTCAATTGATACCACTTTTCACTTTTCCTGGTGTCAGTCTCTAATTTTTGGAAATGTTTGGACAATTTGGCAGGCCTCTCAGAACACCAAGCTTATACTTGTCACTCATCCACCTGTTACTGATCAATGTTTAAGCTAGAAATGCTGGTCCAAGCCCTGTCCTAGGTCCTGTCCCATGAATCCATGTTGCACAATTATACTATTTGTACTCTGTGTCAATTGTTGCTACTAATTCTGGTGCCTACCCCTAATTTGAGCAGTTTTGGCAGCTTTTTGGCCCTCTAAAGGTGTTGTCTATGTGTTTAGTTTTGCCTCCTATTGAATTCAATGTGGTTCGGGTAAGTTTGGTAAACTGTTCAGCAAATTGTTTTCAGGTTCCGTTATGAAATGAGCCACTTTTTAATGATTTTGACTTCCTGAATTCAAATCTGACAAAGAAAATTATTAGTTGTCTCTTGTTTCTGTGATAGAGTTTTCCTTTTATTGCATAATAATGCATACAAATTTCAGTACTTTGAAACATTATTTTTGCAAATGTAAAATGCAGAATATTTTGTTATGCAAGTTTTCTGATATATTTCAAAGAAACTTAGCAACAGTTCAAATAACATGTCTCAGGTTTGGGCAATATGAAAATTACACCTGTAACCAGATATTAAATGGAAAAGTTGAATTAATCTTTGTGTTGTGTTTTTGTGTGTGCCACTCTATGGTGTATGCTGCTGCCACTAGGAGGTTGACACTATGCAGATAAAAAGTTAGCTCCTCCTCCGCAGTGTACACCCTTCCGACAGGAACTATGGAATTCAGTTAGTGAGAAAGCAGTTGGAGAAGCAACCTATAAAGGAGATAGAAACACAAAACTCAAACTGTAACAGTATAGTAAGCAGAGCTGTTCAACCTGGGTGGGTGCTGTGTCCCCCAATGAAGGCTCTGAGAAACAGATTTTACGGTAAGCAACCAAAATCTTGTTTTCTCTACCGCTTCATTGGGGGACATAGGAAACCATGGGACGTCCCAAAGCAGTACCCTAGGGGAGGGAACAGCAGAAAACTAATCAGGTCCGAGAACTCCCCTCCATAACCTGCAAGGGCTTACTAGCTAAGCCGGTATCCGCCAGAGCAATACATGGACTCTGGAGAATCGTATAATTTAAGGAAGAAGATCCTTCCTTATGATGACATTGTCGATCCTATGTGTCCTGGCCCCCTGAAGTGGGGAGAAGATTGTAGTGTGTGGACCCACTTACCCAAGTATGAGACATCACACCACTGAAGGAACTAGTGAAAAAGATACGAATCCTGCTGACAGAAGGAACGTGTTATCATCAGACTCTTCATTGAATACAGGCCTGGAGCAGTGTTCGTAACTGGTTGATGCATGTGCAGAGTGAGATCCAATTATTGTCTAAGGTGGGATAACCTAATGCTGCCACCCTCGGAAATAAAATCCCGGAGCTGCTCGAGGCTTGATCGTGTGCCTGTAGAAAGAAGAGGTAAGTAACAACATATAGATAGGGAGCTCTAGTATTAAGGTAGCTCATAAGGCCCCTAGGGCAGAACCGAGAACGGTCTTCTATGCTGGGAGTTGCGCACTGGAACTAAGGACAACTTGAAGAACCCTGCAACTGACCTGCGGAAAGTCAGTGCTAGGTCCGAATGATCAAGGTGATCAACCAGCAAACAGGGCCCAGTGCGTGGTCGAAGAAAAACCTGCGACTATCAGGTACCTGATACCGGCGTGTCTGACCGACCAGAAAATGGAGTGGCCAGTCATGCTGCCGCTGAAAACCACCTTATGGTATAGAGGTCCTTCCTGTGGTAGGTGCAGATTTTCTGTAACTAAACCGCAGATGTTAATGATCGAGAAAAAACACACAGCAGACAAAAACCTGTGACTAACCTGAAAGTGGACTGAAAACCACTGTTGCAGCCAACCAGATGTAGTGAACACCGGGCGTCTCTCACTGAGCGATGAACAGAAGAGAGCCTGGGCAGATGTTGCAAAAGACCCTGAGGTATAAGAAAGAGGGCATTCCTGACTCACCGGCTAGAGCAGAAGAGCAGGACCGATGCAGCACTTGATCTCAGCACATCTGAACCACTGGAAAAAAACATCTGGAATCGACTAAAGGTGCCCGGTGGATGACCCCCGTAAATCCTGGATAACGGCTAGAATACTGCTGCATCAGAACGCAGGGAACCTCTGACTCACCTGATACAGCACGGAATACCAGTACCATGGCAGCAGTCCACTTGCGACTACAATCGTGCGGAGAGAACCCTGGAGACGGGTACGGGAGAGAGCCGATTCTGTGTTGCGGTCTAGGTCTGGACACCTGACGGCATTAGGTATAACGGACTTAATTGTGGTAAACCGCCCTACGAAGACTGGTCAGACCTCATCTGGGATACTGTGTCCAGTATTTGGGCTGTCACATTGTAGAAGGATTATCTTTATTCTCATTTGCACACGGAAAGGCCAGAAGCAATGGGATGAAACTGAATGGAAGGAGACACAGATTAGATATTAGACAAAAACTTTTTGACAGTTAAGGTACTGTCACACTAGGCGGGATCGCCAGCGATATCGCTTAAGCGACACTGATTATATGACGCCTTTTATGAACGGCACGTGACCTCGTTGGTGACTCATATGTCAGCGGCGCAGGTGGGACTAGGTTTTCTTTTATGAGATCTTCCTGTTTGGAAGCTAACTAGCGAACATATAGCGATATACCAATGATCTCAGCCAGGTTGTGTCGTTGTCGTGATCGCTGGTGCGAACGCCTAGTGAGACAGTCCCCTTAGAGTGATCAAAGAGTGGAACAGGCCGCCGTTAGAGGTGGCGAGCTCCCCCCCAACGGAAGTCCCCAAGCAGAGGCTGGACACACATCTGTCTGGGATGATATAGTGAATCCTGCTTTGAGCAGGGGGTTGGACCAGGTGAACCAGGAGGTCCCTTCCAACTCTACCATTCTATGATTCTAGATATAACTCGTACAGTCATTTGTCCTGACGGAAGAACAGTAGACTTGGAATCAGAGGGAGAATAAACTGTACTCCCTGTTGTGCACCTGGGTTAAGACCCTTGGGCCTGCGATTAGTGGTCAGCTTCTTTGTCCACTGAGCCACAGCAAACATGCCGGAGAAAACCCTCTCTCTATAGAGTATCTACATGAACTCAGATGTGAGGCATCTTGGAAGGTGGTCTAGACATACTGTAGTCTGCTGTTATGATTTGGTAGCTGAAGAGAGCAGGCAAAAACGGCAATACACCAGAGAGGTTGGAATCTAGTGGATTGCAGTACCCTGACTAACCACCACAACTAAAGGCAGCCGTGGAGCGTTCCAACGTTGGTCCTAGACGCCTCGTCACAGCCTGAGAGGTTAACTACACCTAAAGATAGAAAGAGGAAAGCTATCTGCCCCCGGAGCAGATCCCCAAAGAACATAGAAAGCCCCCAAACATGTAATGGCAGTTAGACAAGAGGAAATACAGACACAGACAGAAAATAGTATGAGCAAACGTTGGGGCCCAATCTTCCTAGAAAGAAAAGGATAGGAAGGACACTTACTGCAATCCAAAAAACCCTAAAAAAATACCAACTCTACTAATTGCAAAACACCTGAGATCACACGACCTCTACCACCTAAATTAGTTCTCTGGTGTAACAAAACTAAGCCGCAGCCACTGAAAAAACTGGAAAAGGCAAATGAACAAATAACAGTGGCTCAGATAAACTGAGAGGAGCACAAGCCCCCGGAGGGGACCTGGCTGACCTCCACAGAAGTGCAGGGAAAAATGCAAAAAGCAAGCACAAAAATAAAAGCAGAAAATATCTTATCTGTTAGCAGAAGATGCAGGCAAGACTCAGAAAGCTTCCATGTGAACCAGGAACCAAAGTTGAGACAAGAACAATTGATCACCGGCAACCTTGATGGGAGGGAACCTCCCTTATATAAGACCAGTCTGTAACTCCTGATTGCCAATCTTCACAATCTTCATTGAATGGTTCAGTACTGTTTGTAACCACCAGAGGGAGCTTCTGCTCAGAATTCATTTCTAACACATTCACAACAGTCTGCCCCTAATTTGAGTAGTTTTGGCAGCTTTTTGGCCCTCTAAAGGTGTTGTCTATGTGTTTAGTTTTGCCTCCTATTGAATTCAATGTGGTTCGGGTAAGTTTGGTGCACTGTTCTGCGAATTGTTTTCAGGTTCCGTTATGAAATGAGCCACTTTTCAATGATTTTGACTTCCTGAATTCAAATCTGACAAAGAAAATTATTAGTTGTCTCTTGTTTCTGTGATAAAGAGTTTTCCTTTTATTGCATAAATAATGCATACAAATTTCAGTACTTTGAAACATTATTTTTGCAAATGTAAAATGCAGAATATTTTGTTATGCAAGTTTTCTGATATATTTGAAAGAAACTTAGCAACAGTTCAAATAACCAGATATTAAATGGAAAAGTTGAATTAATCTTTGTGTTGTGTTTTTGTGTGTGTCACTCTAAGCATGGAGAATAGAAAGAGGAGCAGAGATCTGACTAAGGATTTGTGAAACAAAATTGTTGAAAAATATCAACAATTTCAAGGTTACAAGTCCATTTCTAGAGTTCTTAACATTCTTTTGTACACGGTGCGCAACATAGTCAAGAAGTTTACAACTCATGGCTCTTTAGCTAAACTCCCTGAACATGGATGGCAGAGAAAAAATAATGAAAGGTTATTATGCATTGAAACCAAGGTGTCAATGCATAATAGTCTGGATGGTAGGTAAGCAGCCCCAATCAAGTTCTAATGAAATTCAAACTGTCCTACAGGCTCAGAGTATATCAGTGTCAGAAGAAACTATCAATCTACATTTGAATGAAATTAAATCTCTAGCAGGAAACCCAGGAGGATACCCACTGCTGACACAGAGACATGACATAAAGCTAGACTGCAGTTTGCCAAAATGTATTTGAATTTGAATAAGCCAACATCCTTCTGGGAAACCATCTTGTAAACAGATGAGGTCAAGATACAGATTTTTGGTAAAGCACATCACTCTACTGTTTACTGAAAACAGAGTCCTACAAAGAAAATACCACAATACCTACAGTTAAATATGGTGGAGATTCAAAGATATTTTAGGGTTATTTTGCTGCCTCTGGTCCTGAGTGATTGACTGTGTGCATGGCATCATAATATCTTAAGATTACCAAAGGATTTTGGGTCACAATGTATTGCCCAGGGTTTGAAAGCTGAATTTGCATCCTAGGTTTTGGGTCTTCCAGCAAGACAATGATTGCAAACATACATCAAGAAGCACCCACAATAGGATGAAAACAAAACACTGGAGAGTTCTGAAGTGGCCAGAAATGAGTCTAGGACTAAATCGCATTGGAAAGATCTTAAAATTGTTGTTAGGAAAAGGCACCCTTCAAAAATGAGAGACCTGGAGCAGTTTGCAAAAGAAGAGTTTTCCAAAATTACAATTGAGAGGTGTAAGAAGCTTGTTGATGGTTATAGAAAATGATTGATTGCAGTTATTTATTCCAAAGGGTGTGAAATCAAATATTTAGTTGAGGTTGTCAACCATATTGTCCTGCCAATTTTTGGGGTTTTGTGTGAAATTATGTCTAATTTGCCTTTTTTTCTTTGCTTTTTTGTGCTGTTTCTTTACACACAAAGGAAATGCACATGTGATTAACAAAACATGTGTAATTGCAAATATTTTCTGGGAGAAATATTTCATTTTCTGGAACAATTGCAAGAGTTTAAAAACTTTCGACCATGACTAAATATGTTTTATGGAGAGTTTACACAAGTCTTCATAGTTATCTGCTTTTGAATTTCCCCAAAAATTAGTTACTACTAATGCAAGAGCTACCCATGCACTCTTTTGCTTGCCCTGCAACAGAGAAAATTCACATCTTGGAGTAGCTTACAAATCTGAGGTCCAATGATGACTCCTTTCTTTATCTTTGCTTCACTCAATCTTGGAAATTTATCAATGAAATACTTGAATGCTCTTGCATTTTTATGCATTGCCTTTACAAAGTTCTTTATTAGGCCCATCTTGATATACAATGGTGGTAATAAAATCTTATCAGGGTCAGCAAGTGCTGGATGCAATATATTTTTTCTCCCTGGCTGAAGTGATTGCTGGAGAAGCCTGTCTCTTTTATTGTACTGATATTCTTTTGCATGACTATCCCACTCACAATGAAAGCAGCAGTACTTTGTGTATCCACCCTGAAGACCAAGTTAGAGGGCAACCACCTTCAAGTCTCCACAAAGGGACCACAAATGTTGGTCATATTTCAGGCATCTCAACAGCTGTTTTATGTTGTCTTAAGTTTCTTTCACGTGGACTGCATAACCATCAGTATTTTAAGGTAGCACATTGCCATTATGCAGCAAGACGGCTTTTAGGCTTGTTCTTGATTAATCAAAGAAAAGCCTTCATTCCTCTAGATTACGACTTATCTTTAGAGCTTCCATTAAACTGTTGATGTTGTTGCATCAATAAGATCGCTTTCCATGAAGAAGTATTTGACAATATCTTTATCATGTTTGCTGAACAAAGAAATCTGAACATCGCCCGCTAGGAAATGCTACTGCTGTAGCTTGAAACTTAAGAACTTAGCCTTAAGGGTATGCCACACTAAACAATATCGCTAACGGGATCGCTAAAAAACGTCACTATTTAGCGATCCCGTTAGCGATGTTGTTCAGTGCGGCAGCTTCCAGCGACGAGCTTCCTGCTGTGATCTCGCTCGTCGCTGGAATCGCTCCGGACCCTATTTTCTCGTCGGCGCTCCCGCTGGGTAAGTATCTAATCGCTGTGTGGCACCTTTTCTTAGCGATTTAGCGGTACTTTTGTACCGCTAAAGTCGTTAAGAAGATCGCTAACGGCGATAGCGTCGTTAACTATATCGCTAAATGTGGCCGCATTTAGCGATATAGAAACAATCCCGCTAACGATCGCATTAGTATGCGTCGTTATCGTGATCGCTAGCGGGATTGTTTAGTGTGGCAGTACCTTTAGTCATGGGCAGATCCAAATCTCTTACAAGATCGTTCAGTTCACTTTGTGTTATAAGGTGTGGTTCAATTGAGGTTGCTGACAGAATGCCTGGTTATGAGAGAAAGAGGCTTCATGACACCAAGCACCCTCTTTTTCCTCACTTGTTTCGAATGAAAATGTTTCTGGTGCTTTTGAAACTAGCAGTTCTTCTGTATGGGATTCTGGGCATATTGCAGATTGAATGCTTGGACACTGTAATGTCCACATCTTCCTTGAAATTCTTTTCTTAATGGTGGTACCAAGCAGAAATAGCAATTGGTAGTGTGATCCTGAATCCCCTATTCTGCAAATACAAGTTGTAGGCTTTCCTAATCATGGTACTCAAGTTTCACGTTTAACAAAAATGTGACTTCTCCTAATATGTAGCAAAAGCTATCCACTTTGGTTGCAGAACAGTGTTATTTAAAAAAGCTTTTTCACAAGCTATTGCTTCTTCACTTTGAAAACAGCAAGCCTGTTCTTGCTCCCTAAAAGAAAGGATTATTATTGAATCACTACATAAAAGCCTTTGTAATTGCTTAATCATTTTGATAAGAGCAATCCTTTTGTGGATCCCAAAAAAGGGATAATTTTTCAGTATTAGTTGAAAAGCCATTTCTTCTTCACTTTAACCCTCCGTCAGGCACAATGCTTTCACTAACGAGTTCACGCGCAATGTGTCTGTCATGCACAGGCTAGGAAAATGCCTGTAATATCTAATTTTCTCAATTTCAGTTCTCTAAAAGTGATCAGTGACCTTCATAGGGATGTAATCAAAGAGAGCACACATAATCAGGTGAAAAAAAAACATTTACTTACCATAAAAGTAATAACTCAAAAAGTACACACATTTCACAACTCCCTCCAAATATACCCAGTTTTCAATGCACAACTATTATTAAAAAGTAAATATAGGGGAAAAAACTTAATTTTAAGGTACCTAAAATGGTATTAGACACATATTCATTCAGAATTAGATGTTAAAGGTTCAGCAGAATAAAAACACTTTTCCAGAGCAAAGAGAAAGAATTGAACATCATTTTTGCATGTCAGGCAGATTGCATTATGACATTTGTCACATTCATAATTAGAAAGCAGTCTGTGTCCGCTTTTCAAGGTGCAAATGGTGCATATGCTTCTTTTGGGAGGTGGTTGGGGAGGTGGATTTTCACTATCATCTTCTGGGCGGACTCTTTTGAGCATAACTTGAAGGTTAGAGGGTATATCGATAGTTTTCATACTTCACCAGAGTAGCTCTCCAAGCACTAACTAGTTCATGGGCCAATTTTTTCAGATAGGCTCTTCTACATTGTGGTTCAATATGGTTTTCAAGGTAAATCACTTGTGAATTTATACTATCCAAAATCAACATAATGAAAAATATGACCATTGGCCAGCGCCTGAAGCTTCTGCTGAAGCTGAAAGTTGCATTATAAAATGTAATTATCTTTTTAATTCTCATCACTTTCACCATCTTGCTTCGTTTCAGATTCAATTTCACATACTTCTACCTCTTCATGAGAATCAAACTCTCTTTCTTCTCCTAGATACTCATGCAGTGTGAGGTCTACATCATCATCTAACAGCATCTTCACTTCATCAACTTGAAGGGGTTTTTACAAATCATATACAGTGCCTACAAGTAGTATTCAACCCCCTGCAGATTTAGCTGGTTGACACATGCGGAATTAACTTGGCATTGTGACATTTGTACTGTAGATCAGCCTGGAAGTGGGAAATGCACTGCAGCAAAAATTTTTGTTAAAAAAAACGTTAAAAGTTAATTCAGAGTGTCATTTATTATTCAACCCCTCAAACCACAAGAATTCTGTTTGGTCCCCCTAAAGTATTAAGAAGTAGTTCAGGCACCAAGAATAATGAGCTTCACATGTGTGGATTAATGATCTCTTTTGCCAGCCTTTTCTGACTATTTAAGACCCTCCCCAAACTTGTGAACAGCACTCATACATGGTCAACATGGGAAAGACAAAGGAGCATTCCAAGGCCATCAGAGACAAGATCGTGGAGGGTCACAAGGCTGGCAAGGGGTACAAAACCCTTTCCAAGGAGTTGGCCCTACCTGTCTCCACTGTTGGGAGCATCATCCGTAAGTGGAAGGCTTATGGAATTACTGTTAGCCTTCCACGGCCTGGACAGCCTTTGAAAGTTTCCTCCCGTGCCGAGGCCAGGCTTGTCCGAAGAGTCAAGGCTAACCCAAGGACAACAAGGAAGGAGCTCCGGGAAGATCTCATGGCAGTGGGGACATTGGTTTCAGTCAATACCATAAGTAACGTACTCCACCGCAATGGTCTCCGTTCCAGACGAGCCCGTAAGGTACCTTTACTTTCAAAGCGTCATGTCAAGGCTCGTCTACAGTTTGCTCATGATCACTTGGAGGACTCTGAGACAGACTGGTTCAAGGTTCTATGGTCTGATGAGACCAAGATCGAGATCTTTGGTGCCAACCACACACGTGACGTTTGGAGACTGGATAGCACTGCATACGACCCCAAGAATACCATCCCTACAGTCAAGCATGGTGGTGGCAGCATCATGCTGTGGGGCTGTTTCTCAGCCAAGGGGCCTGGCCATCTGGTCCGCATCCATGGGAGGATGGATAGCACGGCCTACCTGGAGATTTTGGCCAAGAACCTCCGCTCCTCCATCAAGGATCTTAAGATGGGTCGTAATTTCATCTTCCAACAAGACAACGACCCAAAGCACACAGCCAAGAAAACCAAGGCCTGGTTCAAGAGGGAAAAAGTCAAGGTGTTGGAGTGGCCTAGTCAGTCTCCTGACCTTAACCCAATTGAAAACTTGTGGAAGGAGCTCAAAACTAAAGTCCACATGAGACACCCAAAGAACCTAGATAACTTGGAGAAGATCTGCATGGAGGAGTGGGCCAAGATAACTCCACAGACCTGTGACGTCCTGATCAGGTCTTATAAAAGACGATTATTAGCTGTAACTGCAAACAAGGGTTATTCCACAAAATATTAAACATAGGGGTTGTATAATAATTGACCCACACTTTTATGTTTAAAATTTATTAAAATTCAACTGAGCAACATAACTTTTTGTTTTGTAAGATTTATGCTTCTGTTAATAAATCCTACTCTCGTTTGCAGTTTGAAGGCTCTAACTTATTTGCATCTTATCAAACCAGCTAAATCTGCAGGGGGTTGAATACTACTTGTAGGCACTGTATTTTCCTCTCCATTTCAGCAGATAATCTGAAGGAAAAGAAATAATATGTGTTAGGGAACAATGTGCCTGAGAAGCACACTTTCATTTGTAAGAAAACCTTACTTATTTCTCTGAAATATCCACAAACATTGCACTATCCATTCATTAAACAAGCTAATTTAACAATTATGATGGACTAAAAACATAAAATACCAACCTTATATAGTGTGGCGTGTTCAGGAACAATGTGTCTGAGAAGCCAGCACAGTTATATCTGCTCTCCTGAGTCTCTGCAGTACAACTGTGATATCAGGTTTCACAAAGCATCAAGAGTCAGGAACTTATTAGGGATGGGGGATTTCCTGACAATCTGGTGAGGAGAGAGAAATGAAACTGAAAGAGCTGTGCCTGTTAGATTAGTTGTTCTTCACAGGGTTAAAAAACAGCATGCCTGTTTTTCTCCCTAAATAAAGGGATAATTTTTGGATGGCTTGTGAAAAGCTATTGCTTCATCACCGAGCAAAAAAAAAAAGAAGCTATTGATACTCTATGAAAAGATATGATTTTTCCACTACTCAGTATGAAAAAGCCTTGACTTTGTCTTTTTGCACCATCTCTGTATAAATACCAGTAACCAAATTGCCTCCTCAGAGAAAAAGAGGACTTGAACTCTACAGCGCCACCTGTTGGAAGTAGCGCTCCTACAAGTCACAATCAACCCTTTTATCGAGTCTTGCAATATGACTTAGGATAAAAGCCAAATCAGTATCTCAATTTGCAGACACAGTGTTTCAGGCTATTGGTCCTCGTCAGTGCAAAGTATGAGATCTGATTTGGCCAGGTGAGAGGCTCTGGACTGAGGTCTAAGGTGTAAGGTTTCTCCTTGTGGAGAGTGACATACCAGCTCTGGCTTATCAAGGTAAAGAGGCTTATTCGCTACTTCCAACAGGTGGCGCTATAGAGTTCAAGATATCTTTTTCTCTGAAGAGGTAATTTGCATATTAAATTTCCCAGAGGGGCACTGTACAGCAAATAAGCCTTCTTACCTTGACCAGCCAGAGCTGGTATGTCACTCTCCACAAGGAGAAACCTTACCCCTTAAACCTAAATACCAGTAAGACATGCATCTGTCCCGAAGCAATGGGATTATTTTTGAACCATCTTTACAATTTAAGTAGACTAAAATTTCAGAGAGAAGTGTTATGTTAAATAGGCTGTTAAGGTTTTTTTTTTTACCAACAGTTATCATCTATATTACCCTAGCCTGGTAGGATAAAGTCACTTAAATAATAATTTTGTATTTGAATCAAATAGCTCAAAAGGGGTTCAATACAGTCCTTGGAGGCCTTGTAGTGTCATACTCATGTTTTCCAGGCATTTATAGGCTATTTAGCCTATATTCGCTGCAAATCAAATTTTTCGCTGAGATCAGCAAATGTCAAGTGATCTGCACAACCGTGGTGTAAATAGGTCAAAGCTACATTTTGTACTGCATGACTCTAAGAATAAAAGTAGTAATATTAAATATTACGCACTTATACATTGGGATTCACAGATTCCATGAAATCTCCAAATGTCTGCAATGCTTTGAACAGTATGACAACAATCAAGAAGAAGCATAGGCTTCGGGATTCTTCCCCTGCACAGGGTAGATCCCAAGCCTTGTCATCTCCTGCGGTCCCCTATTCGGTTTCGACCGCAGCGGATGCTACTCAGCAGAGACATCGGTCTCTGCGTCTTGCTCAGACTCGGGCTATGCGTATTGCTACCGCTGACTCTCCAAGTTCAGCTATGGTAACTAGTAACAGACAGCGGCGAGCGGCTCTTCCAGAGACTAAGTCCAGGAGTCGCTCTACTGAGCATGCTCATGAAGTGACCTCTCATTGGTGGTCGTCTGTCAGCTATTCAGGCCCTGTGCAGGCTCTGGATTGGCCAGCAAGCAAGGTCCTGTCTGGCTGGACTTAGGCACAGTCTATAAAAGGATCTTTGGCGTGCACGTCGGCACGCTAAGATCATTTGTGTTTATGTATGTGCGAGTGGATACATTACCACTCTGTGTGCACGTGTGTTTGGGCCGAGAACCTGCCGCTCTGTCGGCGTGTATGATCGTCTAGTTTTACGTAGAGAGGCAGGTTTTTACTCGGCTTGACCTAGTGCCTGTATCAGCCATGTGTGCAGCTTAGCACAGGCTGTTTAAAGGGCACAGTCAACCCACGTGCTCTGGCACACACCTTTTGGTACCGCTCTGTAGTCAGTTGAACTTGTGCTCTTGTTTTGCGCCACCCCATGGTGCACTTTAGATAGTTTTGTTTTTGCTACCACTCAACAGTGTACCGAGTTGGTTCCCCTGGCCGGTGCTCTCCTGTCTGAGAAGTTATCAGAAAATGGTGACCCGTGCTTACTCCACAGGGTGATGTTTAACCTCATGTGTACTAGGGGATCGCTACCTTAGTTTGCCATTATGCAGATTAACTGCAGTTTCCCATCTCTGCGCGGTGGACCGTGGGTAGCGAACGCTCTTTATTAAATACTCATATTCAGTGCGTTCCACAACCCTAACAAAGCATACTCTGGCTTTCCATTCTATCAAATCCATACAATTCACACCTGACTTCCTAATCAAAACATTATATATGTAACAGACCGAGCTGGCTTTCAAATAATTCAATTTTATATTTTCAAACTAATCTGAAAGCCTGCCATGTAAGATTTAAAAGTAAAGTCAGACCAACATCTATGAAAAGGTATAAAATCCTCATTCACAAAGAGGAATACCCCTGAAAAAAAACCTGTGGAGGAAACTTTTAGTAAAAGATTGCCCTTTGCCTAAGACCGGGATCACACATGCGAGAAACACGGACGAATCTCGCATGTGAATTCTCGGCACTGCCGCCGCCACTCGAGAACGGAGCGTGCAGCTCCATGTATTTCTATGCAGCTGCTCGCTCCACTCCCGAGTGCCGGCGCCAGTGCCAGGAATTCACATGCGAGACTCGTCCGTGTTTCTCGCGAGTGTGATCCTGGCCTAATACTAAAATGTAGCTTAGCATGATGTTTCAAAAACTGTATTTTTAGCATACGCAAATATGAAAATGCAAGGTAAGGTGAGAGAAAAAAGGAACAGTTAGTAAGTTATACCTATTCCTAAACTCCAACCTAGTAACACTAAAACACTTTTCACACAAATTTCACTAAAATAGGAACAACCCCCGCCAAATCCAATAAAATTAAATATAAAAAATGTCTACTACATAGGTTATGGGGTCAGTTCCCAAAGTCATCTCCCTTTTAGTTCTGCTTGAACCAAGTGCCCATATTATTAATGAAACTCTCAATTTGGAATCAAGATTTTAGCTGCAACATTCCTTTATACATAAACCACATAATGAGAACATTATTCTACTGTGTTATATATTGATTTATTAAATAGCACATTTACACACACTAACAATATATTGCAATTTCGCTGCAGTAATTTATCCATTACTTAAGTCTTGTTACATTAATTAACAAACCAGAAAATGTTACATCTAGTAAGACTGAGTAAAACAGCAAACAAATCAAAAAATAAAAACACAGTGGCATAGATAAGTTCAATAAAGAGGTTGTCTGGTACTTTAATATTGATATCTTATCCTTATGATAGGTCATGGATACCAGATAGGTGGGGGTGCGACACATAGCATTCCAGGGATCAGATAGAGCAAGTGAAATAAGTATTTGATCCCTTGCTGATTTTATAAATTTCCCCACTGACAAAGACATGAACAGCCTTTAATTTTAAAGTTAGGATAATTTTAACATTGAGAGATATAATATCAAAAATAAAATCCTAAAAATCACATTGCATAAATTATATAAATTTATTTGCATTTTGCAGTGAGCAATAAGTGTTTGATCAACCATACCAACCATTAAGGATATGTTTCCATGGGGAGTAATGGCAGCGCTTTGGATGCAGCGGACACCAGCTGCGTCCAAAGCGCTGCCGGCTTTTGTATGCGCAGTGATTCACGCCACGTGGAAACATACCCTAAGAGTTATGGCAACTGCAGACCAGTTAGACTCTCCTAATCAACTCATTACCTGCATTAATGACAGCTGTCTTACATAGTCACATTTATAAAAGACTCCTGTTCACAGAATCAATTAATCAGTCAGACTCAGATTCTATCCTCTACAACCTGGGCAAGGCCAAAGAGCTTTCTAAGGATGTCAGGTACAAGATCATAGACCTGCACAAAGCTGGAATGGGCTACAAAACCATAAGTAAGATGTGGGGTGACTAGGAGACAACTGTTGGTGCAATAGTAAGAAAATGGTAGAAATGCAAAATGACTATCAATCGACATTGATCTGGGGCACGATGCAAAATCTCACCTTCTGGGGCATTTTTGACCATGAGGAAGGTGAGAGATTTGCCTAAAGCTACATGGGGGGAACTTGTTAATGATCTCAAGGCAGCTAGGATCACAGTCACTAAGAAAACCATTGCTAACACATTTCGCCATAATGGTTTAAAATCCTGCAGTACCAGCACGGTCCCCCTGCTCAAGAAGGCACATGTGAAGGCCAATCTGAAGTTTGCCAATGAACACCTGGTTGATTCTGTGAGTGATTGAGAGAAGGTGCTGTGGTCAGATGAGACAAAAATTGAGCTCTTTGGCATTAACTCAACTGTCCGTGTTTGGAGGAAGAGAAATGCTGACTATGACCCTAAGAACACTGTCAAGCATGGAGGTGGAAACATTATGTTTTGGAGGTGTTTCTCTGCTATGGGCACAGGACTACTTCCCCTCATCAATGGGAGAATGGATGGAGCCATGTACCATAAAATCCTGAGTGACAACCTACTTCCCTCCGCCAGGACATTAAAAATGGGCCATGGCTGGGTCTTCCAGCAAGACAATAACCCAAAACATACAGCCAAGGCAACAAAGGAGTGGCTGAAAAAGAAGCACAATAATGTCATGGAGTGGTCTAGCCAGTCTCCAGACCTTAATTCAATAGAAAACCTATGGAGAGAGTTGAAGCTCCGTGCTCCTAATGATTTAGAGATGATCTGCAAAGAGAAGTGGGCCAAAATTGTTCCGGACATGTGCGCAAAACTCATCATCAACTACAAAAAACATCTGACTGCTGTGCTTGCCAACAAGGATTTTGCCACCAAGTATTAAGTCTTGTTTACCAGAGGGATCAAATACTAATTTTTCACTGCAAAATGCATATACATTTATATAATTTATACAATGTGATTTTCTGGATTTTATTTTTTATATTTTATCTCTTAATATTAAAATTAACCTACCCTTAAAATATTGACTATTCATATCTTTGTCAGTGGGCAAACTTACAAAATCAGCAAGGGATCAAATACTTATCTCCCCACTGTATGATCAGTAGCAGTGATGCACAGCACAGCTCAATCAACTACATAGTGGCTTTGGCTGGGTAATGTACAGGGTGGGCCATTTATATGGAAACACCTAAATAAAATGGGAATGGTTGGTGATATCAACTTTCTGATTGTGGCACATTAGTATATGGGAGGGGGAAAACTTTTCAAGATGGGCGGTGAAAAAAACTTAATTTTTTCCAATGGGAAGATGGTCATGTGACACATCAAACTTATTGCGATTTTCACAAGAAAAACAATGGTGTGCTTGGTTTTAACGTAAAATTATGCCCTTATGTAAAAGAATAGGACTCGATCTACAATATCCTGCTGAAGCCACTATACATTTAACGGAGCTGTAATTTTCCTAATCTGTGAGTTTGCCAGGTGTCCCTCCCTCAAACATCTGGTATTGATGACCTATCCTAAAAACTAACCACTCTAGGGATAAGTTAATACCTATACAGTGCTCCTTGCTGTTGGGTTTTGTGCTATTCACTAAAAAGTGAATTTACATGGGATCCTAAAAAAAGAGCCATTTACTTATGTGAAGCTGGTGGAGTCACTGTGACTACTGTCTGGCCTCCGACATGTTATGAATGTACAAAACAGACAAATATTGCAAGGACGGAGGCAAGTGTCCACAGTGACTCAGTTGTCTTTATTCAATTTTCAGTCTTCCCATTGGAATAGAATTTTTAAGGGATTCTGAAAGAAACCCTACTGTAGTGCTCAGCATTTAACCACATAAGTGTGAACCAACTCTTATTTTGCATAATTGAAAGGCAATTAAACATAACCTAACATGTTCAATATAGTGTCCCTTTGTAATGATTACCTAAATCATGTATGGGTCAGGTTCACACTGGTTGGTACTTGGTGCAATGTTTTGTGGTCAATAAACAGTAATGGATCCCAAAGAGAGTATAAAGAAGGTCACCTTTCTTTGCCCAATCTCTGATTTAGCAGATACAAACAATGCAACAAAACTGCATCATGTGCAAATGTCCTTAATGCCAGTACCATGACTAATCATTTTTCAGGAGCATTCAGTTTGCACAGAAGGCCTCGCACCATAGAGGGCTATCATATACCAAATTGCACTCAAGTCATGTAAAATTGTAAAATCTTTATCTGCTCCTCATAGAGAGGTCTCATAATCTACTGTCCTACTTTGTGTCTGTAGAGAGGGAAAGGTGACTTTAAAGAAAAATGTAAATACCATTTTGCAATACAGTCTCAGTAGTACTACCAGAATTTCCTCCCACTATTTCTTGGTATATATTAAAATTTTTGAGAAAAAAAATATTACAAAATTTGAGAAAGCTTATCCCATTGTAAATTATAGCCCACCAAGGACTGTTCTCTTTTATGAGTGGTGTGATCTCTCTCTCTCTTCATCTTTAAAGAGGATCTGTCACTAAGTAAAAAATGGACATTTTTAGCTCTCATTATATTACTCTTGGTCTCCTGAGTATTCAATTTTTTACCAGCCACATGGTTCCAAGGAAATTAGCATTTTTATTTAGTGTTAATTTTTCTGATCTTTACTAAGGAAACTTAGCTCATATTCATTTAGTGTTCATTTAGACTTCTCTGAATTTACCCAAGAGCAATGCCTCCTTGGTAGAGAAAAGCAAATTTGCTTGGATTTTGGCCCCGAAACTAATTCTGACATAATCGAGCCATAGTCGAACACTGTTCGTGCCAAATGCATGTCTTATGATTGGTTCCACACATATTCGGTCATTTCAATTCCCATTGACTCTAATGATGTTTGGCTGTGTTCGACGAATATTGCAAAAACAGAACCGAATCCAAACAAATTCGCTCAACTCTACTCCTTGGTAAAAAATAAAAATAAACTCTAGCCACTTTTGACCTGCTGAAAAATCCTCGTTAATGTTTATTGTCTCTTTAGTCTGCTATCTTGTAAAGGTATCTAAAAAACTGTATACCTTTATAGCAATATTGCATAGTTCAAATATTTTAATATGTTAAAGATTAATATAACACAAAGCCAATGAATCATGACTGTTTTTCATTATTTTTCTAACTCTCTGTATACTGATGTGCATGGGGTGGAGTTATTGTTTGTAACATTGTATTCCACATCTCAGGACAGATAGCTGCAATCTGTTTCCTCCTCTCCCCTATTATATGTAGGAGAGAATGGCGGTTTGACTATTTAACTGTTTTCCTTCACTTGTTTGTGACAATTGCTGTAAATGTAGATCGGGAAGCCCTGCATAATTCCACACATCAGTAGTATGAATGGATAGAATTAGTTTGAGCTGTGCTTTAGCGCCATTACGCACAGCATGTATGCGCATGCCTAAACATTATTTGCAATCTTAAATTCGCTGAGTTTTATTAATTCTTACTAGATTTTACTAACAAGGACTGCATATTCCTTGTTTATGACTGAATATATATTTATCTCAGCATATAAGATGCTAATGACTGGTGCTCAGCACACCAACAAAACTAACATCATAAACACCTTCATTGTGATATTTTAGGAGACCTTATACTTAAAGTGAGTCACATATCTGTCCAGATGGAGAAGGATATGTATAAGAAGACTGGCAGGGGAACAAGGAAGTGCAGAAATTGAATCATGTAGTTGTGTATCCCTTTTTTTATTATAGTACACCATTCTAAACCTGGAAACAGAAAATTGTGTCATGCTAGACCAGTTAATACAGTGAACTCTGTGAGAGAAGATCTCCCTTGTAGGCATTCTACAAATCTTGTAAATTGATGAATAAAGTTCAGAAGACATGTGAGGCAAGCTTTCAGATTTCCTTCTTGTTTAGGAGTTCTTAAAACTTTGAAGGGTTTTCTTGATCTATAAAGAGAGGAAAACAAACTTATTATAAGAGATGCACACAGACAACATTCTCCATCAGTAAAATATTCAACTTGTTGATCAGACTAGATTGGCTTCAAAACTGGCTTCTGACTGAATTTAAAGAATTATTTGTATTTTGATCACATCATCCTTTTTATACATGTTGCCCTACTCCAGGCTGTATAGGCTTGAAAGCCAAATGCCAATTATGTAAATCAGATGATTTGCATCTTTGCAATGAGGAGGGGTGTGGTCTAATGTCATCAACACCCTATATAAGGTATCACGGTGAGGATTGCATGAGAACTCACCAGTGCAATCTCCCGGAAGACGAGTGCAGAAGAAAGCTTCAGGCTCCTAGGAACGCAGGGTGAGCAAGGCAGGAGAGAGATGGTTTCAGGGCCTGAATCACCTGACAGTTGAGGGGCGTGGCTTCAGCTCCAGGGAGCTAGAAGCTGAGGGAAAACTCCTAGAAAGGTAACTACGGGACAAAGTTACCTAGGGGCACAGAGACGTAAATCTGGACAAGCCAAGGTCAAAGCACGAGAAGACAGTATAGTACCAAGGATGAGACAGAACGGATAGTCGGGGCCAGGCAGAGGTCAAAACCAAACAGACAGCGAAGGTACAGAAACAGAATCCAACAAGCAGTATCCAGAGATCAGACCAAGTCAAAACCAAAGTATCAGGCAAACCAGAACACAGCACAAACACACTCAGGGGTCAACACACTCTGCCAAGGGCGAAAGTATAACTGACAGGGATTGGAGCTTCCTAGGGCTATAAAAAGCTCTCCCCGAACCAAGGAGAGGCCACAATAATAAGCCCCAGGTGTGCAGGTAAGAGCTTGCACTGGGATCAAAACCTTAACCCCTAGCGTGCAGGTCAACCCTGCACTGGGATCATGACAGTACCCCCTTTCAACGGGGGGCCTCTGGACCCCAGGCTTGCCCGGTAACCTGGCATGGAAAGCCCGAACCAGGCGATCTGCATGCATCAAATGGGCCGGCACCCAGGATCTGTCCTCCGGTCCATACCCCTTCCAATGAACCAGGTACTGTACCGACTGCTGCACCAACCTGGAGTCAACGATATGCTCAATCTCATATTCCATGTGTCCCTCAACCAAAACAGGAGGAGCAGCGGACTCGGACTCCCCCGGACTGCCTCAAAAGGTTTCAGTAGGGATTTATGGAAGACGTAAGGGATCTTGAATGAGACTGGAAGACACAACCTGTAAGCCACTGGATTGATCTTTTCCACAACTTGTATGGGCCAATGAACTTGGGGCCCAACTTGGCTGATGGAACCTTCAACTTAATGTTTCGCGTGGAGAGCCAAACTTTCTCTCAAACCCGAAACATAGGACCTGGTGTTCTTTTCCTGTCAGCGAAAAACTTGTACCTGCCTTGAGACCTGGATATATTCCGCTGGACCTCCACCCATGTATTCTTTAATCGCTGAACAGACCCCTCTGCCCCTGGACACCCAGAATCCAAATGAGAAAACTCACCAAAATGAGGACTAAAACCATAATTGATCAGGAAAGGAGACATACCAGTAGATTGGCTCACCCGACTATTGAAGGCGAATTCCGCCAATGGCAGTACATCACACCAGTCATTCTGTCTTGCAGAAGTCAGACATCTGAGGATCTGTTCTAGAGACTGATTAGTGCGTTCCATCTGACCATTGCTCTCAGGATGGTATGCAGACGAAAAAGACAGAGACATCCCCAATTTCTTGCAAAAAGCATGCCAAAACTTTGCCACAAACTGCACTCCACGATCAGACACCACATTCAGGGGTACCCCATGCAACTGGATAACATGCTGTACAAACAATCTGGACAAAGTCTCAGCTGAGGGTAGTGCGGATAAGGGTACAAAATGGGCCTGCTTCGAAAACCTGTCCACCACTACCCATACCACCGTATTACCCTTGGATGGAGGAAGATTAGTAATAAAATCCATGGACAAGTGAGTCCATGGCCTTTTGGGAACTGCCAAGGGCATCAGTTCCCCAGCCGGCCGGCTATGTGAGTTTTTAGAACGAGCGCAGACCCACAACCAGAAACAAATTTTTTTTATGTCAGAGCTAAGAGTAGGCCACCAAAAGATCTTAGCCACCGCCCGACGTGTGGCAGATATACCAGGGTGAGCACTGAACTTGGATTCATGGAACTCCTGGAGGAGTTTAAGCCGAAGCTGCTCTGGGACAAACAACTTACCCCCTGGCTTGGCAGCAGGGGCCAGAGACTGGGCCCCCTCAATCTCCTGTTCCAGCTCAGACGAGACCACTGCCAACACAACCCCAGGGTGAAGAATGGAGGAAGGTGGCTCAGGGGGAGACACCGGATGAAAACTGAGAGATAAGGCATCAGCCTTGATATTCTTTGACCCCGGACGAAACGTAATAGTAAACTGAAAACGGGAAAAAAAAAGTGACCAACGGGCCTGTCTGGGTGTTAGTCTCTTAGCAGACTCAATATATGATACATTTTTGTGGTCGTTAATCACAGTAACCGAGTGACTGGCCCCCTTCAAAAAGTGCCTCCATTCTTCAAACGCTAACTTGACCGCAAGAAGCTCTCTATTGCCAACATCGTTTATTCCTCTCAGCAGCAGAGAATTTCCAGGAAAAAAAAGCACATGGCCTGAGGTTGGTCAGAGTGGCAGGACCTTGGGACAACACAGCACCCACCCCCACCTAAGAGGCATCCACTTCCACAATAAATGGTTTGGACGGATCTGGCTGTACCAACACCGGAGCAGTCATAAAGCATTTTTTCAGACTAGCAAAGGCCTCTTTTGCGAGCGAGGACCAATTTTTCACATCCGCACCTTTGCATATTAAATCTGTGAGTGGTTTGACCACCTGCGAAAACCCCTGAATAAATTTGCAGTAGTAATTGGCGAACCCCAAGAAGCGCTGGAGCCATTTAAGATCTCGGGGTTGTACCCAATCCGCAATGGCCTGCACCTTCTAGGGGTCCATACGAAAACCCTCACAGGACACAATCAATCCCAAAAAAGATAATTCTTGAACAAAAAACACACACTTCTCCAATTTAGCAAACAGATGATTTTCCCTAAGTTTTGGAGAACAGTTCGTACATGATTCATATGAGAATGACTGTCGGGGAAATATATCAGAATATCATCTAAGTAGATAACAACAAAACAATGAGATCAGAAAACACCACGTTGATGAAATTCTGAAATATGGCGGGAGCATTGGTAAGACCAAACGGCATGACTAAATTTTCAAAAAGTCCCTCGGACGTGAGGAACGCAGTTTTCCATTCATCCCCCTCCCAGACCCTTATCAAATTATATGCTCCCCGAAGATCCAATTTAGAGAACCATTTTGCCCCTGATAGTTGGTTACATAAATCAGGAATCAACGAAAGGGGATACGTATTTCGTACAGTAATCTTATTTAATTCACGAAAGTCGAGACAGGGACGTAGACCGCCATCTTTTTTCTTCACAAAAAAGAACCAACCGCCACAGGTGAAACTGAGGGACGTATGTGTCCCTTGCGAAGACTTTAAGCAATATAATCCTTCATAGCTAAGCACTCAGGTCCAGACAAATTAAACAGGCGGGCTTTAGGTAGTTTAGCCCCGGGACTAGCTCGATGGCACAGTCAAAGGGTCTATGTGGCGGCAACGTCTCGGCCTCGCTTTCTGAGAACATATCTTCGAAGTCTTTCAGGTACTCCGGAATACCTTCCAGCTCGACAGATGACACAGACACAGATTTAACAGGTTCAACCAACAGTGTAGATCCATAACATAACTTAGAACCATTAAACCCCCATTGAACAATCTCCCCCGTTTTCCAGTTAATAACTGGGTTATGGCGCTATAACCAGGGCATGCCCAACACCAACCCTGCTGGTAGATTGTCCAGAACAAAACAACTTAATTTTTCCTCGTGAGCAGCGCCCACTCTGAGCGAAAACAAGTCAGACATAAAGAGAATTCCCTCTTTTGTGAGGGGGGAGGAGTCAATGGCCACCACCTTGATCGGAGCCTTAAGCCTAGCTGTCCCTATCTTGCAGCGTGTGACCAATTGAGAGTCAATCAGATTGATGGATGACCCGCAGTCCACAAAGGCTGTAGAGGAAAAAGAACAACCATCCACTAACAGTTCCACATGAAGCAACACCTTAGAGAACGAGGAAAAGTGTACCTGAGGGTCTGAGTAGTCTCCTCGCTGACTACCCAGACCTAGTCGTTTCCCGCCGACCGGGTTGAGGACGGGCAGACAGGACACTCCTTTTTCCAATGTCCAGCTTTACCGCAGTAGAAGCACAACTGTTCTTCCCGACGGCATTTTCTCTCCTTTTCCTTCAGAGTGATAGCGCCCACATCCATGGGCTCAGAGACAGTCTCTTTTCCACTGGGGAACAATGTAGTCTCCACCTGCATCACCCCCCTGGCCCGCAACCTGCGGTCCATCCGGACGGCCTGGGTCATGGCGTCCTCGAGAGAGTTAGGTGGGGGGTGTAACGCCAAAGCATCCTGCAACCGCTCGGACAAGCCTCTGCGAAATAGTCCTCTGAGGGCGGCGTCCTCCCAAGAAATCTCTGCGGCCCAGCGGCGGAACTCAGTACAAAACCACTCGGCCGAGTGCTTCCCCTGACAGACGCTCATCACCATGTCCTCTGCCAATCGCACTCGGTCAGGCTCATCGTATATGTGCCCGAGGGCCTCAAAGAATGCATTCACCGACACTCTCTCAGGGGCAGTGGGAGGAAGGGAAAATGCCCATGCTTGTGGGGACCCTCTTAATAAAGACATGATGACCCCTACCCTCTGACTTTCATCCCCAGAGGACCGTGGTCTCAAACTAAAGAAAAGTTTGCAACCCTCCATGAAGATCCTAAACTCCATTTTGTTCCCAGAAAAGAAGTCAGGCAGTTTAACAGGTGGTTCTGAGGATACCAGAGCAACATCATTCGCCATAGCCCTCAGAGAACCAGCAGATAACGCTCCCTGCACAGTCTCAGAAACCTGCTGCTGAGAACACGACAGCGCTTGCTGTTCCAGAGATAAATCCTGAAACATCTGACTCAGATTTTTCATCTGTTCGGACAGCGACTGTATGGAATCCATAACTCTCTGCACAACCTGCGCCCCAAACACAGCCGTGAAGCAAAAAAAAAAAAAAAAAACTTAGTGGTCAGTTATAATATCACAGTGAGGATTGCAAGAGAACTCACCAGTGAAATCTCCCGGAAGACGAGTGCAGAAGAAAGCTTCAGGCTCCTAGGAATGCAGGGTGAGCAAGGCAGGAGAGAGATGGTTTCAAGGCCTGAATCACCTGACAGTTGAGGGGCATGGCTTCAGCTCCAGGGAGCTAGAAGCTGAGGGAAAACTCTTAGAAAGGTAACTACGGGACAAAGTTACCTAGGAGCACAGACAGAGACGTAAATCTGGACAAGCCAAGGTCAAAGCACGAGAAGACAGTATAGTACCAAGGATGAGACAGAACGGATAGTCGGGGCCAGGCAGAGGTCAAAACCAAACAGACAGCGAAGGTACAGAAACAGAATCCAACAAGCAGTATCCAGAGATCAGACCGAGTCAAAACCAAAGTATCAGGCAAACCAGAACACAGCACAAACACACTCAGGGGTCAACACACTCTGCCAAGGGCGAAAGTATAACTGACAGGGATTGGAGCTTCCTAGGGCTATAAGAAGCTCTCCCCGAACCAAGGAGAGGCCACAATAATAAGCCCCAGGTGTGCAAGTAAGAGCTTGCACTGGGATCAAAACCTTAACCCCTAGCGTGCAGGTCAACCCCGCACTGGGATCATGACATAAGGTCTGCTTAATTATTAGGCAACTTCCTTTCCTTTGGTAAAATGGGTCAGAAGAGAGATTTGATGGACTCTGAAAAGTCAAAAATTGTAAGATGTCTTGCAGAGGGATGCAACAGTCTTGAAATTGCCAAACTTTTGAAGCGTGATCACCGAACAATCAAGCATTTCATGTCAAATAGCCAACAGGGTCCCAAGAAGCATGTTGATAAAAAAAAGGAGCAAAATAACTGCCCATGAATTGAGGAAAATCAAGCGTGAAGCTGCCAAGATGCCATTTGCCACCAGTTTTGCCATATTTCAGAGCTGCAACATTACTGGAGTATCAAAAAGCACAAGGTGTGCCATACTCAGGGACATGGCCAAGGTAAGGAAGGCTGAAAAACGACCACCTTTGAGCAAGAAACATAAGATAAAACGTCAAGACTGGACCAAGAAATATATTAAGACTGATTTTTCTAAGGTTTTATGGACTGATGAAATGAGAGTGACTCTTAATGGGCCCGAGGCTGGATCAGTAAAGGGCAGATAGCTCCACTCTGACTCAGACGCCAGCAAGGTGGAGGTGGGGTACTGGTATGGGCTGGTATCATCAAAGATGAACTTGTGGGACCTTTTCGGATTGAGGATGGAGTGAAGCTCAACTCCCAGACCTACTGCCAGTTTCTGGAAGACACCTTCTTCAAGCAGTGGTACAGGAAGAAGTCAGTATCGTTCAAGAAAAACATGATTTTCATGCAGGACAATGCTCCATCACATGCATCCAAATACTCCACAGAGTGGCTGGCCAGGAAAGGTCTAAAAGAAGAAAAAATAATGACATGACCCCCTTGTTCACCTGTTCTGAACCCCATAGAGAACCTGTGGTCCCTCATAAAATGTGAGATCTACAGGGAGGGAAAACATTACACCTCTCGGAACAGTGTCTGGGAGGCTGTGGTGGCTGCTGCATGCAATGTCGATCGTCAACAGATCAAGCAACTGACAAAATCTATGGATGGAAGGCTTTTGAGTGTCATCGTAAAGAAAGGTGGCTATATTGGTCACTGACTTTTTTTTTTTTTTTGAATGGCTGAAATGTTTATTTCTAAATTTTGGGTTGTTATATTGGTTTACCTGGTGAAAATAAACAAGTATATATTTGGTTTTATTAAGTTGCCTAATAATTTTGCACAGTAAAAGTTACCTGCACAAACAGATATCCTCCTAAGATAGCCAAGTCAAAACAACCCACTCCAACTTCCAAAAATATTAAGCTTTGATTTTTATGAGTCTTTTGGGTTGATTGAGAACATAGTTGTTGTTCAATAATAAAAAGAATCCTCTCAAATACAACTTGCCTTATAATTCTGCACACAGTGTATACAGTGACATCTAAAAGTTTGGGCACTATATCATATATCTATGCTGCTTTAATTTTCTTTCCACAATTTTCACTTGTCCTTTCCTGTATTACATAACGTGTGGTTTTTGGTGTTAATCACTATATATGTCTACCTACAGTGGCATGTAAACGTTTGGGCAACCCTGGTCAAAATTTCTGTTATTGCAGATGAAATGATCTCTAAAAGGGCAAAAGTTAACCCTTAGTGACAGAGCCATTTTGCAGCCTAATGACCGGGCCAATTTTTGCAATTCTGACCACTGTCACTTTATGAGGTTATAACTCTGGAACGCTTTAACGAATCCAGCTGATTCTGAGAATTTTTTCTCGTGACATATTGTACTTCAAGTTAGTGGTAAAAATTTTTTTATATGACTTGCTTTTATTTATGAAAAAACAGAAATATAGCGAAAATTTAGAAAATTTCACAATTTTCAAACTTTAAATTTTTATGCCCTTAAATCAGAGAGATATGTCACACAAATTTCTTAATAAATAACATTTCCCACATGTCTACTTTACATCAGCACAATTTTGGGAACAAAATTTTCTTTTGTTACGAAGTTATAAGGGTTAAAATTTGACCAGCGATTTCTCATTTTTACAACACCATTTTTTTTAGGGACCACATCACATTTGAAGTCACTTTGAGGGGTCTATATGATAGTAAATACACAAAAGTGACACCATTCTAAAAACTGCACCCCTCAAGGTGCTCAAAACCACATTCAAGAAGTTTATTAACCCTTCAGGTGCTTCACAGGAGCTGAAGCAATGTGGAAGGAAAAAATTGACATTTAACTTTTTTTGCAAAAGCTTTACTTCGGAACCAATTTTTTTTATTTTCACAAGTGTTAAAAGAAAAAATTAACCACAAAATTTGTTGTGCAATTTCTCCTGAATACGCCGATACCTCATATGTGGGGGTAAACCGCTTTTTGGGCGTACGACAGAGGTCGCAAAGGAAGGAGCGCCGTTTGACTTTTTCAACGTAGAATTGGCTGGATGCCATGTCGCGTTTAGAGAGCCCCTGATGTGCCTAAACAGTGGAAACCCAAAAAAGTGACCCCATTTTGGAAACTAGACTCCTTAAGGAATTTATATAGATGTGTGGTGAGCACTTTGAACCTCCAAGTGCTTCACACAAGTTTATAACGTAGAGCCGTGAAAATAAAAAATCATATTTCTTCCACAAAAATGATCTATTCACTCCAATTTTTATTTTCTCAAAGGTAACAAGACCCGAAAATTTTTTGTGCAATTTGTCCTGAGCATGCTGATACCCTATATGTGGGGGTAAACCACTGCTTGGATGCATGGCAGAGCTTGGAAGGGAAGGAGCGCCGTTTGACTTTTTCAACGCAGAATTGGCTGGACGCCATGTCGCGTTTGTAGAGTCCCTGATGTGTCTAAACAGTGGAAACCCCCCACAAGTGACCCCATTTTGGAAACTAGACCCCCTAAGGAACTTATCTAGATGTGTGGTGAGCACTTTGAACCCCCAAGTGCATCACAGAAGTTTATAACGCCTGGGCGTGAAAATAAAAAATCATATTTTTTTCCACAAACCTGATCGTTTAGTCCCCAATTTTTTATTTTCCCAAGGGTAACAGGAGAAATTAGACCACAAAAGTTGTTGTCCAATTTGTCCTGAGTACGCTGATAACCCATATGTGGGGGGACCACTATTTTGACGCATGGCAGAGCTCGGAAGGGAAGGAGCACCATTTTTGAATTTAGACTTTGATGGAATGGTCTGAGGGTGTCATGTCATGTCATGTATAAAAGTTTATAATGCCTGGGTGAGGAAAAAAAAAACAATTTTCCACAAAAATGATTTTTTTAGTCCCAAATTTTTGATTTTTCACAAGGAAATTGGACCCTAACAGTTGTTGTCCAATTTGTCCTGAGTACGCTGATACCAAATATGTGGGGGGGGGAAACTGTTTGGGCGCACGGCAGGGCTTTGAAAGGAAGTAATAACGTTTTGGAATGCAGACGTTGATGGGGGTCATGTTCCGTTTGCAGTGCCCCAGATCTGCATAAACAGTGGAAAACCCCCACAAGTGACCCCATTTTGGAAACTAGACCCCCTAAGGAACTTATCTAGATCTGTGGTGAGCACTTTGAACCACAAAGTGCTTCACAGAAATTTATAAACGCAGAGCCGTGAAAATAAAAAATCTTTTTTTCCTCAAAAATGATTTTTTTTAGCCAGCTATTTTTTATTTTCCCAAGGGTAACAAGAGAAATTATAGCCCTAACCCTAACCCTAGCCCTAACCCTAACCCTAGCCCTAACGGAAAAATGAAAATAAATACAATTTCTACATTCTATTATATGTCCCTAAATAAGGGGGTGATAAAAGGGGGTTATGTACTTTTTTTTTATTTTGATCACTGTGATAGTTTATCACAGTGATCAAAATCTACTTTTGAAGAATGAATGAAAGATTTTTTGAATCTGCCGACATGCAGATTCGGCGGGCGCACTGCGCATGCGCCCGCCATTTATTTTTTACAGGAAAAAGACCCGGGAGGATCCGAGGACACAGGGACATGGGGAACACCTACAGGTACAGGGAGGGATCGAGGGTCCCGGGACACTATTTCTCACCCCTCTGATGTGCGATCACATCAGACAGGAGAGAAATCTTTTTTTTTTTACGGTCTCCGTTATACTCAGTATAACGGCGATCGCGACACCAGGGTCGGTAAATACCGACCCGGATCATGTTCTCTGGGATCTCAGGTACCCCCGGCAGCCGAGACCCCGGAGAAAATTGCCCAAGTCCCCCCAGCACATAGCGGCGGTCGCATTCAGCATGCGCCTGCCATTTTCTCAGCCTCAAAGATGGTGGCGCCCACCGGAAGAGGCAGGAGGGCCTGGGGCCACATGGAGGGGATCGGGGGCCACAAGGGAGGGATCGGGACCCTTTTTCTCTCTCCTCTGATGTCCGATCACATCAGAGGAGAGAGAAATTAAATGGCACATTATTTTTTTGTTGTTGTTGTGATCGCGTTATAGGGTTAATAACGGCGATCGCAACACCGGGGTCGGTAAAAACCTACCCGATTTATGTTCTACCGGGAGTAGCCGAGAACCCAGAGAATATGCGACTGCGGGGGGCGCTATTCACTTTTTCCACAGCGCCGTTAATTAACGGCGCTGTGGTTTAAGTACCCTTAATGACAGCCGTGAAAAGGCATATCGGCGGTCGTTAAGGGGTTAAAGATGATACATTTCCTTTGTACCTTATATATAATAAGGATCTACCAATCAAAATGAAGTGTATAAAGCAAGGTAGAAGTACAGGCTAAAATTTAACTTTTAACCCCTTCATGACCTTGCCATTTTTTGCAATTCTGACCAGTGTCCCTTTATGAGGTAATAACTCAGGAACGCTTCAACGGATCCTAGCGATTCTGAGACCGTTTTTTCGTGACATATTGGGCTTAATGTTAGTGGTAAATTTGGGTCGATAATTTTTGCGTTTATTTGTGAAAAAAATGGAAATTTGGCGAAAATTTTGAAAATTTCGCAATTTTCAAATTTTTAATTTTTATTGTTAAACCAGAGAGTTATGTGACATAAAATAGTTAATAAATAACATTTCCCACATGTCTTCTTTACATCAGCACAATTTTGGAAACAAAATTTTTTTTTGTTAGGAAGTTATAAAGGTTAAAAGTTGGCCAGCGATTTCTCATTTTTACAGCAAAATTTACAAAACCATTTTTTTACGGACCACCTCACATTTAAAGCCACTTTGAGGGGTCTATATGGCAGAAAATACCCAAAAGTGACACCATTATAAAAACTGCACCCCTCAAGCTACTCAAAACTACACTCAAGAAGATTATTAACCCTTCAGGTGCTTCACAGGAACTAAAGCAACGTGGAAGGAAAAAATGGACATTTTAATTTTTCCAACAAAAATTTTATTTTAGCATCAATTTTTTCATTTTTACATGTGCAGCAGGTTAAAGTGGATTCTAAAATTTGTTGGACAATTTCTCCTGAGTACACCGATACCTCATATGTGGTCATAAACCACTGTTTGGGTGCACCGCAGGGCTCAGAAGGGAAGGAGCGCCATTTGACTTTTTGAATGGAAAATATGCTGGAATATTTAGCGGTTGCCATGTCGCATTTGGAGAGTCCCTATGTGCCTAAAAATTGGAGCTCCCCCACAAGTGACCCCATTTTGGAAACTAGACCCCCCAAGGAACTTATCAAGATGCATAGTGAGCGCTTTGAACCCCAAGGTGCTTCACAAATTGATCGGTAAAAAAAAGAAAGTACTCTCTTTTCACAAAAATTTTCTTTTAGCCTCAGTTTTTTTAATTTTCACATGGACAACAGGATAAAATGGATCCTAAAATTTGTTGGGCAATTTCTCCTGAGTACACCAATACCTCATATGTGGTCATAAACCACTGTTTGGGCGCACGACAGGGCCCAGAAGGGAAGGAGCGGCATTTGACTTTTTGAATGGAAAATTAGCTCCAATCATTAGTGGACACCATGACGCGTTTGGAGAGCCAATGTGTGCCTAAACAGTGAAAAAAAAACACATGTGACACCATTTTGGAAACTAGACGCCTTAAGGAACTTATCTAGATGTGTTGTGAGCACTCTGAACCCCCAAGTGCTTCACAGAAGTTTATAATGCAGAACAGTGAAAATAAAATCATTTTTTTTCTCAAAAATGATTTTTTAGTCCGCTATTTTTTATTTTCACAAGGGTAACAGGAGAAATTGAACCACAAAAGTTGTTGTGCAATTTGTCCTGAGTACATTGATACCCCATATGTGGGGGGGAACCACTGTTTTGGCGCATGGGAGAGCTCAGAAGGGAAGGAGCGCCATTTTGGAATGCAGACTTGATGGAATGTTCTGCGGCGTCATGTTGCATTTGCAGAGCCCCTGATGTGCCTAAACATTAGAAAGCCCCCACAAGTGACCCCATTTTGTAAACTAGTCCCCCCGGAGCTTATCTAGATGTGTAGTGAGCACTTGGAACCCCCAAGTGCTTCACAGAATATTTTTAAACGCAGAGCAGTGAAAATAAAAAAATCATTTTTTCCTCAAAAATGATTTTTTAGCCCGCTATTTTTTTTCCAAGGGTAACAGGATAAATTGGACCCCAAAAGTTGTTGTCCAGTTTTTCCTGAGTACGCTGGTACCCCATATGTGGGGAGAACCACTGTTTGGGTGCACGGCATGGCTTAGAAGGGAAGGAGCGTCATTTGACTTTTTAATGGAAAATTAGCTCCAATCGTTAGCGGACACCATGTCGTGTTTGGAGAGCCCCTGTGTGCCTAAACTTGGGAGCTCCCCCACAAATGACCCTATTTTGGAAACTAGACCCCTAAGGAACTTATCTAGATGCACAATGAGCATTTTGAACCCCCAGGTGCTTCACAGAAGTTTATAATGCAGAGCCGTGAAAATAAAAAATATTTTTTTTTCCACAAAAATAATTTTTTTAGTCCCCAATTTTTTTTTCCCTAAGGGTAACAGGAGAAATTAGACCCCCAAAGTTGTTGTGCAATTTTTCCTGAGTACGTTGATACCCCATATGTAGGGGTAAACCACTGTTTGGGCACACGTCGGTGCTCGGAATAATGGGAGCACTGTTTCACTTTTAACAGCCAATTAGAGTGATCGTAGCCACGTGGGGGTTAAGCCAAACCCCTGTGGTGAAGCACAAAGGGTCTTGTGTCTGCGGGTCGGGTGACCTTTCAGTGACCCCGGTCACCCGACCCGCAGGAACGCGATCCTTTCATGACACAAACGCTGTGCCACAGGTCGGGAAGGGGTTAATAACTGCCTTTAAAAACGAAGTATTCGTTCAGTAAATAACAACCAATGAAGTGTATCCTAACCACCAATAACTTGTGAAAAAGCAAAAATTGTTAAAACCGTCAGTAAAACAGACTTGATTTATTCATGGGATAAACAGGGATAGATCTATCTAGAAACTATCCACAATATTCAATAAATCTAGGTATATATCAAATGACTGTATGTGCTTTTTTTCATAAATTGCATATTTCAAAAAAATAGAACAGTCTTACCATATGTTGATATCCACTGTATACTTGTAAATGGGGGAGGCTTTTTAAACAACACCATACATTACCCCAAACCATGTGGACACATATGAACCAAGGACTGACAGTCTCCCAACGCGTTTCTCTGGCTAGATCATCAGGGGAGAGTTATGCCATTTTTGTCAGCTGTTATGGTATATGTCACCCGCAGCGCCTGTGTAGACTGTTGAACGGGTGCACGTGTCTGAACCACGTGCGTTCTTAAATAGAACGCTAAAGCGGTCATACAGTGACGTCAGATCCTGTGCGTTCTCCTTAGCGACGTAATATCCTATGCGCTCGTCATTTGGAACGCAAACTATCATACAGGTGCACGCTAATAAATCATATGGGTTCCAATATAGAACGCTGAAATAACGTCATATCCTAAGCGATCTCCATAGTGACGTAATCTCCTAAGCGCTCCTCATCTGGGACGCTTGAATGGAACGCAAATTAACAAGCAGGTGCACACTAATGAATCACATGAATTCTAATCCAAAAAACAATGTCATATCCTATGCGTTCCCCATAGCGACGTAATATCCTATGCGCTCGTCATCTGGAACGCATATTTGGAGCGCAAACTATCATACAGGTGCACGCTAATAAATCATATGGGTTCCAATATAGAACGCTGAAATAACGTCATATCCTAAGCGCTCTCCATAGTGACGTAATCTCCTATGCGCTCCTCATCTGGGACGCTTGAATGGAACGCAAATTAACAAGCAGGTGCACACTAATGAATCACATGAATTCTAATCCAAAAAACAATGTCATATCCTATGCGTTCCCCATAGCGACGTAATATCTTATGCGCTTCCCATATGGAACGCACAAATGGAACGCACAGGTCACATCAAAGATTCCAATATATTCAGTGTTCATGTGACTCATCTGATGACGTCACATTGTAGACATCGTACCAATATATATATACAGATAATAACATCCCATTTTTTTCGTATAGTACAATAATTGAATGTTTTCAAAGCTGATCTGAAAATTATTTTTTAAAAATTATTGTGATATTCCACAGGTTCCACAAGAGACCAGTATCAGTTCAATCATAATAGTCTTGGGGTATTATACAAATTCACCATATGTCATAGTATACTCAGATATGAGTTAGAAAATTGATAAATGGTCAATATATCCTTCAATATTTCAATACTGTATATCGACACTGTTATCATAAGTTATCTTAGGGGAATTTTTTTGCAACAAAGTGCCCTCCTATTCAACCCGGTAGTATAGATCCTTGTTCATAGTAATCAAGGGTTGTGTATCAATTAATTTTCCCCTGTATATCTACAAGACATGAGTACATAGACTTATTTAAAAAGCAAAACAAAAAACCCCCATTTGATGATACATCTCTATAAGATCAGCAACTACAATAAGCATGATAGTAAGGATTCTTGGATTAATTCCATAGATAATGACTCAGATAAATCATTGGTAGAGTCACAAGAACTTTTAACAAATAATTTAAGTCTCCTGAAAGATTATCAGGCTCTTGCAATGGAATTGGTGGTTATCTGAGTGCAAGGCACCCATATTGACAATCTTGATGTAATGGAGGACACTGGAGATAGGTAAAAAGAGGGGGAAACAAAAACAACAAAAATTGGGGCTATACATCCCTATCAGACCTGGTATACCCTACCTAACCGTGGAGGTTGGCACCCTAAGAAGATACGAAGTTTGGTGCCCCCACTCCTCGGCGGCTGGTCCTGAGTTTCCCTATAACACCCTAATCTAAGCCTAGAATAGGTGTGGAAATAGAGATTACATCAATAGTAAAGGGATACATGGAAGAAAAAGAGGGCAAAGAGGGGAGGTTAATAATGGGAGACGAGAATATCAGAATTCAAACAAAGCAACTATATGTTAAGATTTCATTGAGACCCAAAGGCTGTTGTGTTTTTAGCTGATAGATCCAAATACACATCTGTCAAAAATTTAATAAAATAGAAACTTCAATGCAACTAATCTAACCGTGAACTTCAAAAAACAACCTGTATAGTAAAGATAATATAAATTGAACCTGCACTTTGGTGGAGGTGCAAGGGTTAGTAGAGACTGTTAAAGCTAGTATTCAGGTATAGTATGCAAAAACGATTTAATAAATCCAGTGAACTTTCCATATATTGGTTAATACTGACACATACCAATAGCCAACTAAAAATACAGATGACCAAGGTTCCACAAAACTTTGTTCACACAGAGACTGGAAACAAAGTGAGGTTTTTAACCAAACATTATAAAAATTGATCCAATAAAAATGTACTTTCAGTAGGAAATCTGTAGACAAAATGTATTAAAATATAATGCATGTGTTAAAATACATGTGTGAGTCACTTTCTTTTTAAATACATAAGTCGGTCCTTTTTTCGTTCAACATATATAGGTGATTCACTAAATCTATAATATAATGGTAGGAGTGTCACTCTGTCTGAAGCCTTTATAGCCTGCGCAAGCGCAACACGCCTGCGCAGTCTGGCTCCAGACAGAGTGAGGCATCCAGAGCGGTGAGTACTCTGTATGGCGCCGGAGATCGCGGTATGCGTACTGGATGCATACCGCGATCTCCGGCACCATACTCACATACTTACCTGACCGGGAGGAGCGTTGCCATGGCGCTTCTCTTCTCCCGGGGCAGGAGACCAGGAGTGCGCGTCGGATCGCGCATGCGCAGTAGCGTTATCCGGCGCCATTTTGCTGAAGACACATTTACAGTGTGTCTTCAGCAATATGGCGCCGGACCGCGCGGTATGGGCATGCGCGTACTCCGGCGCCGCTCTCCTCCCCTGGCGTCCAGCAGAACGGAGCACAGGGATGAAAGGTGAGTATAATTTTTTTTTTTTTTGGGGTATCTGTGCAGTTTAATAGCGGTGAGGGGGCCATACATATCAGGATAGGGGGGTGAGGGGACCATGCACATCAGGATAGGGGGGTGAGGGGACCATGCACATCAGGGTTGGGGGGTGAGGGGACCATGCACATCAGGGTTGGGGGGTGAGGGGACCATGCACATCAGGATTGGGGGGTGAGGGGACCATGCATATCAGGATAGGGGGGGTGAGGGGACCATGCACATCAGGGTTGGGGGGTGAGGGGACCATGCACATCAGGATTGGGGGGTGAGCGGACCATGCATATCAGGATGGGGGGGTGAGGGGACCATGCACATCAGGATTGGGGGGTGAGCGGACCATGCACATCAGGGTTGGGTGGTGAGGGACCATGCACATCAGGATTGGGGGGTGAGGGGACCATGCACATCAGGATTGGGGGGTGAGCGGACCATGCACATCAGGATTGGGGGTGAGGGGACCATGCACATCAGGATTGGGGGGTGAGCGGACCATGCATATCAGGATAGGGGGGGTGAGGGGACCATGCACATCAGGGTTGGGGGGTGAGGGGACCATGCACATCAGGATTGGGGGGTGAGGGGACCATGCACATCAGGATTGGGGGGTGAGGGGACCATGCATATCAGGATAGGGGGGATGAGGGGACCATGCACATCAGGGTTGGGGGGTGAGGGCACCATGCACATCAGGATTGGGGGGTGAGCGTACCATGCATATCAGGATAGGGGGGTGAGGGGACCATGCACATCAGGATTGGGGGGTGAGCGGACCATGCACATCAGGGTTGGGGGGTGAGGGGACTATGCACATCAGGGTTGGGGGGTGAGGAGACCATGCACATCAGGGTTGGGGGGTGAGGGGACCATGCACATCAGGGTTGGGGGGGTGAGGGGACCATGCACATCAGGATTGGGGGGGTGAGGGGACCATGCACATCAGAATTGGGCGATGAGGGGACCATTCATACCAGGATTGGGGGGTGAGGGGACCATTCATACCAGGATTGGGGGGTGAGGGGACCATGCACATCTGGATTGGGGGGTGAGGGGACCATGCACATCAGGATTGGGGGGTGAGCGGACCATGCACATCAGGATTGGGGGGTGAGCGGACCATGCACATCAGGATTGGGTGATGAGGGGACCATTCATACCAGGATTGGGGGGTGAGGGGACCATTCATACCAGAATTGGGGGTGAGGGGACCAGTCATACCAGAATTGGGGGGTGAGGGGACCATGCATTCCAGGATTGGGTGGGAGGTGACCTTGCATACCAGGATTGGTGGGTGAGGGGACCGTGCATACCGGGATTGGGGAGGTGAGGGGACCATGCATACCGGGATTGGGGGGTGAGGGAACCATGAATACCAGGATATGGATGAGCAGGTACCATGCATACCAGGATAGGGATGAGGGGGTACCATGCATACCAGGATTGGGTGATGAGGGGTCCATGCATACCAGGATGAGGAATGGGGTGCCATGCATACCAGATTTGGGTGGGGGTGAGGGGACCATACATACCAGCATAGTGATGAGGGGTACCATGCATACCAGGATAGGGATGAGGGGTGCCATGCATACCAGGATAGGAGGGGGGCAGCACATACCAGCATGGGAGACCATATACCTTTAAAAATGCTTGCCAGGGGACCATGCACATCAGGATTGGGGGGCGAGGGGACCATGCACACCAGGATAGGGGGTGAGAGGACCATGCATACCAGGATAGGGGGTGAGGAGACCATGCACATCAGGATTGGGGGGATGAGGGGACCATGCACATCAGGATTGGGGGGTGATGGGACCATGCATACCAGGATTGGGGGGTGAGGGGACCTTGCATATCAGGATTGGGGGGTGAGAGGACCATGCATATCAGGATTGGGGGGTGAGGGGACCATGCATATCAGGATTGGGGGTGAGGAGATCATGCACATCAGGATTGGGGGGTGAGACCATGCACATCAGGTTTGGGGGTGAGGGGACCATGCTCAACAGGATGGGGTGACGGGACCATGCACATCAGGATTGGGAGGTGAGGGGACCATGCACATCAGGATTGGGGGGTGAGGGGGACCATGCACATCAGGATAGGAGGGGTGAGGACCATGCACATCAGGATAGGGGGGTGAGGGGACCATGCACATCAGGATTGGGTGGGTGAGGGGACCATGCATATCAGGATTGGGCAGGAGGGAACCATGCATACCAGGATTGGGGGGTGAGGGGACCATGCATACCAGGATTGGGGGGTGAGGGAACCATGAATACCAGGATATGGATGAGCAGGTAACATGCATACCAGGATAGGGATGAGGGGGTACCATGCATACCAGGATTGGAGGATGAGGGGACCATGCATACCAGGATGAGGAATGGGGTGCCATGCATAGTAGATTTGGGTGGGGATGAGGGGTGCCATGCATACTAGGATAGGAGGGGGGCAGCACATACCAGAATGGGAGACAATGTACCTATAACAATGCTTGCCACCCGGGCGTAGAACGGGTTAATCACTAGTAGTATAAATGATAGCCAAGAGATGTCATTTGTTCCTGATCTGAAACAATAAATGACGTTGGGTGTCATTAGGTGTTTTCAATAGTACTCGGGCTAGGTTTAGAATACACCCGATCACAATGGTGATTACAAGGAAAAGTCACCAAGATCGAGAGTAATAACATCATTAAAAACAAAGTTGAGATCCCAGGAAGTTTACTTTAGTCCATGATCATAGTAGAAATGTACTCCTTTGGAAAAAAGATGATAGTGGCTTCTTGCACTGCAGAGGAAGAAAACCACTGTTTTCAAAACTCGTCGGTCAGAACACAAGAGCTAATCCGCATCCCAAGGAGGGACTCAATTAGAGGCTGAAAAACTGTGACATCACTAGCTCTAAGTTGCGACGGCTGTACATGCCCTCCACTTCCTTGTTTGACAAATTTGTGAGCAACGCATGCGCCACCAGCCGGGGCGCCTCTGCACCTAATGACATCCAACGTAATTTAATGTTGTGGATCAGGAACAAATGACCTCTCTTGCCTATCCTTTATATTATTGAGTCACCTATATATGTTCAACGAAAAGGATCGACTTATGGATTTAAAAATATGACTCACACTTATGTATTTTAACTCATGCATTATATTTTAATGCATTTTGTCTACAGATGTCATACTGAAAGTACACTTTTATTGGGTAAATTTTTATAATGTTTGGTTAAAAAACGCACTAGGTTTTCACTCTCTGTGTGAACAAAGTTTTGTGGAACCTTGGTCATCTGTATTTTTATTTGGGTATTGGTATGTGTTGGTATTAACCAATATATGGAAAGTTAACAGGAATTATTAAACCGTTTTTGCATACTGTAACTGAATACTAGCTTTAACTAAGGTTATTAGTCGTTGTTAACCCTTGCACCTCTAACCTCTAGGTTCAATTTATATTATAATTATATCTGTTTGCGACTAGTGGATTCGTCAGATTTCCTGCAGCTAGTGTGAGAGAACTCTAATTAGCGCCATTGTAACCTCTTCTGTGTTTTAAATAATATAGCAAATAGACTAAAACATAGAATGTATTATATATGATATTTATATGATAGTCACTGCCCAAGCACAACTGAATAATAGTACATGAACATTTGTGTTTTCAAGAAAATAACTAGAAATGTGCTGTCCCTAAAAGCCCTTTTAATATTATATAAATACTTTCTCTTACATTCAAATAAAGTTCTCTTGTACATCCTGTGCACTAAGGGACTAACTTACGATATAATTTGCCCATGTGGCAAAATTTATATGACATACTAAGAGAGCCCTGTTAGAATATATCGGAGCATTAGTATTCACACTTTTTTCAGACATTGTGGTGGGATTACCCTATTTTATTTTAGAGTTTTTCTGCTAGCAGTACTGTTTTTCACATGCAGCCCATTTTCCCATTATTGATATCCCAATAATTGTTGCTGCGATCTGCAGCAGTGTTGAGGTGCAATCACAGCTGTTTACATTGATGTGTACAATATATCACTAATATTTATTTGAGTGCACCACAAGTACCATTCTTCAGCAGTGACTGTCATATACAGTTATAGCTCAAACTGTTGGCACCTTTGAATTTGTTCCAGAAAATTAAGTATTTCTCCAAGAAAGTTATTGCAATTACACATGTTTATTTCCTTTGTGCATATTGGAACAACACAAAAATAAAGAAAGCAAGTAACATTGGACATAATATCACACAAAAGCCCAAATATGGGCCGGACAAAATTGCTGGCACCCTCAACTTAATATTTGGTTCCACACCCTTTGGAATAATCGCTTACTATAACCATCATCTTCTTACACCTCTCAAATGCAATTTTGGGATCACTATTCTTTTGCAAAACTGCTCCAGTTCTCTCATATTTGAAAGGTGCCTTCTCCCAACACTAATTTTAAGATCTCTCCACAGGTGATTAATGGGATTTATATCCGGGCTCATTGCTGGCTAACACAGAACTCTCTAGAGTTTTATTTCCATCCATTTCTGGTGTGTCTTGAAGTATATTTGGGGTCATTGTCCTGCTGAAAGACCCATGACCTAGGACACAATTCTATTTTTCTGACACTGGATACTACATTGCGACCCAAAATACTTTGGCAATCTTCATATTTCATTATGCCTTGCACACAGTCAAGGCACTTAGTGCCAGGAGTAGCCAAACAACCCCAAAACATCTTTAAACCTTCACCATATTTGACTGTAGATACAATTTTTTTCTGTAGGCCTCATTTTGTTTTGGGTAAACAGTAAAATTATGTACTTTACCAAAATGTTTAATTTCACTCAAATGTTGACAGGCAGTTCACGCTGACACTGATACACACTTGACAGTTTGAATTTCTTTGGACCTAGATTGGGGCTGCTTATTCGATATCCAGACTATCATGCTTTGCAATCTTTCATCAATTTTTCTCTGCCTTCCACATCCAGGAAGATTTGCCACAGTGCCACGGGTTGCAAACTTCTTGATTATATTGTGCACTGTGGACAAAGGGATATTAAGATCTCTGGAGATGTACTTGCAACCCTGAGATTGTTGATATTTTTCAACAATTTTGGTTCTCAAGTCCTCAGACAATTTTCTTATCCGTTTTCTGGTCTTAGTGTGACATATGCAGACACATAATTCAAAGATTAAGTCAACTTCCCTCTTTATCTGGCTTCAGGTGTAATTGTCATGTTTCCCCCACCTGTTACTTGCCAAAGGTAAGTTTGAATGAGCATCACATGCTTGAAACAATGTTGTTTACACTCAATTTTGGAAAGGTGCCAACAATTTTGTCGGGTCATTTTTTGAGAGTTTTGTGTGAAATTGTTTAATTTGACTTGTTTTCAATTTTTTTGTGTTGTTTCAATACACACAAAGGAAATAAACAAGTGTATAACAAATTATGTGTAATTGCAATAATTTCTTGGAGAAATACTTCATTTTCTGGAACAATTTTAAGGATGCCAACATTTTCGGCCATGACTGTATATGTCGCACATACTGCATTCTATGATTTAAGGTTGCTACGTTATTTACTACAGAGTTTGTTGTTGAAGCACAGGGGTATTTCAATTAGTTCTTCAAGAACTCACTGTCTCTCTCTCTCTCTCTCTATATTATATATATAGATATACACATATATATATATATATATATATATATATATATATATATGTATATCTATATATATAAACAAATCTATATACATATATATATATTATATATATATATAAATATATATATATATATATATATATATATATATATATATATATATATAATATACATATATATTCTCTCAAGGGATTTAGCTCATTGGTAGCATCCAGACAGGCATGCAGTTTCTTGTCCAATCAGAGAGGTTAATTAACTCTGTAAACTTCCAGCAGAAAGTGATAACAAAACAAAAAGTCCATGCAGCAGCATGAGAAACAGAGCTGCCCAATATTTAAAGTCTAATACTCAGCCTCTTTTAAAAGTCTAAGCATCTTACACAAGTCCTTAGCTATGCACACCCAAACCCAAATACCAGAGGCATTTGTACCTTTACTCCCAGACAAGGAATAAACAATTCAGCTACTCTTTTAAACTTGCTGTACCTCCGGGATTGGAGGGTGGGAATGACTGGTTTCCCCCCATCTCATCTAATTGTTCCTAATAACGTGCACCCATATATTGGCCCTATTAACCTTGTCAGCATCTCCTATCCAGGATTTTGCCAGTTGCTTGTCTACATACCCTCCCCTACTGCACTGAGCAGGGGACTTGGAATCTTTACCCAACCAATAGCTGGTGGGACTTCCTTTTCATTAGTTAGTAAACTTTATAATGGCTGTCAATGACCCTTTATAACACTTCATAGGGTCCTTGCCACGTGGCGAGGAATTTGTTCCCCACGTTAAGCACCAATACCCGCATTTCAACCCCAGGTTTAAATTGTTTCACCTGAGTCACCTGATTATGCCCCATAAATCATGTCTTAACGGGGCACTCTTTTGGAGAAAGAACCCCCTTAAAAATAACTTGTATTAATATTTATTAAAAATACCAAAAAATCTTCTTGTACAATAAAAATGGAGTTATAGATGGTCTGATATGGGTAATCTCAGAGAAATTATCCACCGGTATGCAAAAAAAAAAAAAAAGGCATAGAGTTTGGAGCTAATAAATAACAACAAAAGGCAGAGTCTAGAGAAGATAGATTGTGCTTCACCCTATGTCTATCTTTTCCTTGCAGTGGAGGTTGGTACCCTGGCTAGAAAAATAGTGCCCCCACTCCACGTAGACTGACCCTCCGATGGGACTCCTTACCAAAGCCAGCACCAACACCTAAATAAAGTGCTAAAGTGCATGTTTAGATATATGATCCTATGTGCCTAGTCAGCAATGAGCCATGCAGGGATAAGGTCAAATGTTACAAGAGGAAGATGATACTCTCGTAAGAATGTATTTCATATGCCTTTATATAAACTAATAACTATCTCAATGTGATATAGAAAAGAGATGGCTATAGTAATGTTCCTGATCAAGGACAAAAAAGTTTTCTGGTGACAGCACAAAAACCTATCCATCAGATAGAGAAAAGGGTTTTTTTTAAAAAAAAAAAGAAAATATGGTCATGCAGCAAACAGCATAAATGGCATATGCATAATGGTACATGGTATATATGCATGACCCTAGCAGCACAGTGGATCTTATAAAGCATAGGTGTATTCAAAGACCATGCCCATAGTAAAGGTTTACACTTATCTCAAAGGGGCAGGTACCCCATTCCGACGCGTTTCCTCCCTATTGTCAGTCCAAAGGTTCACTGACGTTCTGCCTTGTCCTTTCTGCACTTTAATTTCTCCAGAATTTCTGAATCTTTTAATTATATTATGTACTGTAGCTGGTGGGATATTTAAAGTCTTCGCAATTATAGATTTAGGAACATTTATTTTTAAATTGTACCACAATTTTTAGAAATAGTTATTCACAGACTGGTGAACCTCTGACCATCATTGCTTCTGAGAGACTCTTCCCTTCTAGCATGATCATTTATGTACAGTACTGTGACTTAGTTGAAAATTGTTGATCTAGTTGTGTTTCATTAGTACAAGAGATGAGTGAATTGCTTCATGCAACTCTGGTCAATAGTTTAGGTCAGTGCTCTGTGACCGCGGACAGGATTTGCATGAATTTCCTAGATGTATAGGATCACAGATTTGACTTTTGACCAGGCTGGCAAAATGTCACCTGTGAGTCACACGGAGCTTAGATAATGTCATGCTAGGTTGGCTAATTAAATGTCATCCTGGGGAATCCAGAAGCTCAGGAAATTTGTGTATTACCTTTCATGGCCAGAGAGCACCAACATGGATGTAGGTTGCATGAAGTGATCCACTTATCTCTAATTGGTACCACTTGCTTTTCCAGCCTTTTATTACCTGTCCCAACCTTTTTGAGAAATGTTGTTAAAATCAATGAGTTCATTTTTTAAATGAAATGGAAATGTGTTTAACTTTGAGGTTCTGATCTGTGTTCTATGTTGTGTTTTGAATAAAATATGGCTGGACTAGATTCCAAATTGTGCTCTTGTTTTCTTTACGTTTTACATAGCATTCCAACTTCTTTGGAATTTGGGCTTGTGTAAATCACATATCATTTTTTTACTTACATTTTGTATAATAGTGCTAAAGTCAATCTTCTGTGACTGAGTTATGCTTGCTCCCTGGTTTACTTGAGTGTCTTGATCTTCTTTGTGAACTGCACAAGAAGAAGTAGATGGTAAACTGTTGACTCTATGTAAACTTTCATTGTGTTCCACAGGATTCTTATCTTGTTCCCAGTTATAAAACTCAAGCTCTGAATAAAGCCTTGATTGTTCTTCCATAACCTCTTCAAGTTGCTGAAAACAGAAATGAATGTATGTGAAATATACATATAGCAAAGTAAAATTCATTTACTATATTCTTGCTTTGAGAAGTGTAAAAAATATACTGAACTGAGTAATTAGTTATAATCTTACACTATAGGGAGATTTGGATTCTATAATGAGCAAAATCTACAGATTAGTTATGCATGGTATGGTTAATATTTTATTTATCTTCAGCACAAGTATTGAGTGATAATCTAAGGATGTTGTTCATAAAAAAAGAGACAGTATTTTTGATGTATTAACTATTTAACAACTAGGAAAACTGTTTATAAAAAAAAATCTGCATGGTTCATAATCAGGTTGTAAGAGGTACCTGTTGAAAATTCAATTTAAATGTTCAAATTTTCGTGTTTTTCATTAGATTTTAAAAAGCAGTCTGTCGGCAGGTTTTTGCTACTTAATTTGACAGCAGCAGGGCCGGTGTTAGGGGCTGTCAGACCAGGCAGCTGCCTAGGGCCTCCGCTCCCCCAGGGACCCCCAGCTAGTGGCACATCACACAGCCGCTATGGGGCCCGTGAGGCAGGGGAGCCCGCCTGCCGCCAGCGCCGACTCCCCCTGCCGCCGCATTGAACTATACCGGATTGTTATGTTTTGGTAGCTGAGGAGAGCAGGCAAAAACGGCAATACACCAGAGAGGTTGGAATCTACTGGATTGCAGTACCCTGACTAACCACCACAACTAAAGGCAGTCGTGGAGCGTTCCTACGTTGGTCCTAGACGCCTCGTCACAGCCTGAGAGGCTAACTACACCTAAAGATAGAAAGAGAAAAGCTATCTGCCCTGGAGCAGATCCCCAAAGAACATAGGAAGCCCCCAAACATGTAATGGCAGTTAGACAAGAGGAAATACAGACACAGACAGAAAATAGTATGAGCAAACGCTGGGGCCCAATCTGCCTAGACAGAAAAGGATAGGAAGGATACTTACTGCAATTCCAAAAAAAAACCTAAAAAAAGCCAACGCTACTAATTGCAAAAACACCTGAGATCACACGACCTCTACCACCTAAATTAGTTCTCTGGTGTAACAAAACTAAACCACAGCCACAGAAAAAACTGGAAAAGGCAAATGAAAAAACAACAGTGGCTCCAGAGGAACCGAGAGGAGACCAAGCCCCACGGAGAGGGGAACCTGGCCAACCTCACAGAAATGCAGAGAAAAATGCAAATGGCAAGCACAAAAACAAAAAACAGAAAATATCTTATCTGAGAGCAGGAGAAGAGGCAAGACTCAGCAAGCTTCCAAGTGAACCAGGAACCACAGTTGATACAAGAACAATTGATCACCGGCAACCATGATGGGGGGAAACCTCCCTTATATCCAGCCAGTCTGTAAATCCTGATTTCCAATCCTCATTGAATGGTTCAGTACTGTTTGTAACCACCAGAGGGAGCTTCTGCTCAGAATTCATTTCTAAAACATTCATAACAGTACCCCCCCTTGAGCAGGGGTCACCGAACCCTCATTTGTGCAACCAGGTCAGTCAGGATGAGCTCTGTGATACGCACGCATCAGTCTCCTAGCATGGATGTCCGAAGCAAACACCCAAGAATTGTCCTCCTGACCATAATCTCTCCACTTAACCAAATACTGGAGTTTCCGTCTAGAAAAACGAGAATCCAATATTTTCTCAACCACATACTCCAGATTGCCCTCAACCAAAACAGGGTCAGAAGGCGCAGCCATAGGAACCACTGGCTCGACAAACCTCTTCAATAAGGACTTGTGGAACACGTTATGGATCTTAAATGTCCCTGGAAGAAGTAAACGAAAGGAAACAGGATTAAGAATCTCCATGATCTTATAAGGTCCAATGAACCTAGGCTTAAACTTAGGAGATGCAACTCTCATAGGGATATTTCTTGAGGACAACCAGACCAAGTCCCCCACTTTAAACCGAGGACCATCAGTCCTATGCCGGTTGGCAAACCGCTGGGCCTTCTCCTGAGAGAGGGACAACCTCTCCACTACCTGATCCCAAATCTGCTGCATACGCTCCACAACAGAGTCAACACCCGGACAGACAGAAGCCTCCGTCTTTCCCGAAGAAAATCGAGGGTGAAACCCAAAATTGCAGAAAAATGGAGACATCAAAGTGGCAGAGCTTGCCCTATTATTAAGAGCAAACTCAGCCAAAGGCAAAAAAGAGACACAGTCATCTTGATCAGCAGACACAAAGCATCTCAGATAAGTCTCCAATGTCTGGTTTGTTCTCTCAGTTTGTCTATTGGTCTGAGGATGAAAAGCAGAGGAGAAAGACAATTGAACACCAAGTTTAGAACAAAAAGTCCTCCAAAATCTGGAAACAAACTGGACTCCTCTGTCAGACACAATATTCTCAGGAATGCCGTGTAACCGAACCACGTACTGAAGGAACAAAGGCACCAATTCGGAGGAGGAAGGCAACTTATTTAATGGCACAAGATGTATCATCTTGGAAAACCTATCACAAATCACCCAGATAACGGTCATTCTCTGAGAAACAGGGAGGTCGGAAATAAAATCCATAGAGATATGGGTCCATGGTCTCTTGGGCACAGGCAATGGCATCAACAAACCACTAGAGCGAGAGCAAGGCTTGGAGCGAGAGCAAGTCCCACAGGACTGCACAAACTCCCTGACGTCACGAGACAAAGTAGGCCACCAAAAGGACCGACTCACCAAGTCTCTGGTACCAAAAATTCCGGGATGACCGGCCAACGCGGAACAATGAATCTCAGACATCACACTCTTCTTCCACTGGTCTGGGACAAACAATTTCCCAACAGGGCAGCGCTCGGGTTTATCCTCCTGACACCCCTCCAGAGCCAGTCTCAAATTGGGTGAGATGGCGGAAAGAACTACACCCTCTTTCAAAATAACAGCAGGATCAGATAACTTAGGAGAGTCCACAAGGAAACTCCTCGAGAGGGCATCCGCCTTAACATTCTTAGTGCCAGGAAGAAAGGAAACCACAAAATTAAAACGTGTGAAAAACAAGGCCCACCTGGCCTGTCTAGGATTAAGTCGCTTGGCTGATTCCAGATAAACCAGATTCTTATGGTCCGTGAAGACCACCATCTGATGTTTGGCACCCTCCAGCCAATGTCTCCATTCTTCAAAAGCCCACTTCATGGCCAATAACTCCCGATTACCCACGTCATAATTACGTTCAGTTGGAGAAAATTTTCGAGAGAAAAAAGCACAAGGGTTACTTTTAGAGGTCTCAGGATCTCTTTGGGACAAAACGGCACCTGCCCCAATTTCAGAGGCATCAACCTCCACCTGAAATGGCAGAGAAACATCAGGCTGCCGTAGAACAGGAGCAGAAGTGAATCTCTGTTTAAGTTCCTGAAACGCAGAGACTGCCTCAGGAGGCCAATTCACCACATCAGAACCCTTTTTGGTCAAATCAGTCAATGGTTTAACAATAACAGAGAAATTACCAATAAATTTACGATAAAAATTGGCAAAACCCAAGAATCTCTGAGGAGCCTTTAATGAAGTAGGTTGGACCCCATCACAGATGGCCTGAACCTTGACCGGGTCCATTTCAATAACAGATGGAGACAAAATGAATCCCAGAAATTAGATCCTCTGTACGCCAAAAAGACACTTTGATCCCTTCACATACAGAGCATTCTCTCTCAAAATCTGGAACACAGTCTGAACATGTTTCACATGAGAGTCCCAGTCATTGGAAAAAATCAAGATATCATCCAAATAAACAATCAGAAATTTATCCACAAAATCCCTGAAAATGTCATTCATGAAGGACTGGAAGACGGAAGGAGCATTAGTGAGCCCAAAGGGCATCACTAGGTACTCAAAATGCCCCTCTGGGGTATTAAACGCCGTCTTCCATTCATCCCCGTGCTTAATGCGAATAAGGTTATACACCCCCTGAGGTCAAGCTTGGTAAACCAAGTAGCGCTTTTCACCCTGGAAAACAGGTCAGAAATCAAGGGTAACAGATATTGATATTTCACAGTGATATTGTTCAAGAGACTATAATCAATACACGGCCTTAATGAACCATCCTTTTTGGCCACAAAGAAAAAACCAGCACCCAAGGGTGAAGAGGATGGTCTGATATGACCCTTCTCCAATGACTCCTTGATATAAGACCGCATAGCGTCATGTTCAGGTACAGACAAGTTAAAAAGGCGACCTTTAGGGAATTTACTACCAGGCACTAATTCAATAGCGCAGTCATAGCTCCTATGGGGGGGCAAGGATGCAGATTTAATTTTGCTAAACACATCAGAAAAATCAGTCAAAAAATCAGGCACATCTTGAGCCTGGGGAGAGGCAGAAAAAACAGGAGTGTTGGCATTAACACATTGGCAGCCCCAACTGGTTACAGACACAGTGTAAGGTTCTGTGTACATGTTCCTGAAACTCAGTTTGTTCGTCAGCCATTTTACTTTCTGTCTTGCTGCAGCTATCTTGCCCTCAGTCAAAATGGAGTTTCCAGCTTGCATGTTCCCGCCCTGATTCTCTCCTTTTGCTTCTTAAGCAGCCACAGCTGAGCAATCAGTGCTTCAGAATCTAGCCTGCAGTGAACCTGTGACCTGACTCCTAAAGCCTTGGACCTTGTACTCCAGCTATTCCTACTGAGGAACTCTGAAGCACTTGTGGACTCTGAACCCTGCTCTTTGAAAGACCCACGTTTGCATGGACTTACGGTAACAGAGAAGAAGATCCTGAACCTGTTGTGGAGAGTGATTGCTGAGCTTAGATTACTCTGGCCTGCTGTGTCTCCTGCTTCTGTGTCTGCAAACTGTGTGACTATTTTTGCCAACTTGTATGAAGTAATACAAGACTTTCTATATCAAACCTGTGTCTTATGTATTTTCATCGCACCCAAGCACAAGACGCTATATGAACTGTACTACATACATTACAAGATTCTGAAGCCAAAATGTTAGTGTCTGCTGGGTCTGGAAAGGCTGTGTCTGCTGTAACTGTGGATATCTGATGTCCGGTTGTACTTTCTGTGATGACAGTGGTTCTGACTTCTCACAACCATTCCAGATGTCCGGGTGAACTTTCTGTGATGATAGTGGTTGTGACTTCTCACAACCATTCCAGGTGAGCAGTTCCCTTAATTTTTTTTTTCTCTCTGCAGTGTTACCACAGGTAAACACTTTTGTTTTTTTTTTTTCTCCTCTCCTCTTCTTCCAGTACTCCTGTCTTAAAAGATCTGGAAAATGGAGGCCCGCATAAAGGAACTTTGCGGAGTGACTGATAATATCCTTGCAGATTTGCAGAATATAAAGACCCGTTTTTCAAACCTACAGGACCTCACTAATCACAATTTGCAAGTGTTTGGACAGACTGCCCAGGATTTGCGAGCCAGGATTGAGGTTCTAGAAGAGCGAGTCCAGGCTCCTGCCGTAGCCCCGAGTTCTGGGATTCCCAAGTTGCCCCCTTTTCGTTTTGGCGGTGAACGTGAGAAATTCAGGGGATTTATTAATCAATGCAATCTTTTTTTTTCTGCACATGCTTCACAATTTCCCACTGAACGATCTAAGGTGCTTACTATAATTATGTTGCTTACCAACAAGGTTTTGATGTGGGCAAACCCTCTGATTGAGACTGAGGATGATTGTTTGAATCACCTTGATGCTTTTATTTCAGCCATGGGGCAGGTGTTTGATGACCCCAATCGAGGTGCAACAGCTGAAGCAGCCATGTTAGCTTTGCGCCAAGGTAAGCACTCGGTAGCTGAATATGCCTTGGATTTCAGGAGATGGGCCCTTGATACCACCTGGGACAGTTCCGCCAAAAAATCTATTTTTCGAAAGGGGTTATCTCCACTGATTAAGGATGAACTTGCTCGTGCCGACCCTCCCACTGCGTTAGGTGACTTTATTAACTACTGCATTCGTATTGATACTCGTCTGACTGAACGCAGGCAAGAGACATGGTTCGAAAGCAATCGCACTAACCTTTTCTACCTTCCTCTCCAGCTAAGGAACCTTTGAGTAGGATTACACGGGAACCTGAACCTGAACCCATGCAGGTAAACTCTTTACAACGACGGGTTAGTGATGCACGCAAGGAACATCGTTTTAAGGAGAATCTATGTTTCTATTGTGGTAAGTCAGGGCACTTCATTATAAACTGCCCCAGCCGTTCTCGTAAGACTACTGCAGCACTCATTCATTGTGAGTGTTGCGAGAGGGGATCTGTCAGGTCCGAGCCTCAGGCTCCAGAGAGATCTGCAGCAACAGATCTTGATTTCTCGGACTTAAACTCCGTTACCTCTGAGGACGTTGACTGTGTAAACGCTGCCATTTTTCAAGTTTCCTCAGCGGTGTCCCAGCTGAGTTGTAAGAAAAACAATTCTCACTGCTTTCTTTCCATCAAACTCTGGGTTGACTCAGCTTGGGTGTCTAGCTCTGCTATGATCGACTCAGGGGCAAGTGGAAATTTTATGGATGTCTCCTTTGCTCTGAAACAGGGGATACGTTCAGTGAAGAAGGCTACTCCAGTACAGATGGAAACTGTGGATGGCTCCCTGCTGACCTCTGGACCAGTGGATCAGGAAACAGAGCCTTTGAGGGTTCTTATGGGTAAAGATCATCAAGAGAAACTGTCCTTTATGCTTATCTCTTCTCCCCACTTTCCCATTATTCTAGGGCTACCATGGCTGCAGGCTCAGAATCCTACCATTAACTGGGAGACCAAGGAATTACACTTTCCAGAGAAACAGATGAGTCCAAAAGTTTCAGCTTGCTCTGTTCCTAAAGGAACCATATCAGTCCCTGAACTACCAGCTGTATACCAGCACTATGTGGATTTATGTGACAAGAAGAACGCTGACCAGCTTCCTCCTCACCGTCCATATGATTGTCCAATTGAATTATTGCCTGGAGCAGAGATACCTTTTGGTAAGATCTACCCCCTGGCGGGGCCCGAGCTAAAGGCTTTAAAGGATTACATAGACGAAAATCTAGCCAAGGGCTTCATACGCCCCTCTTCATCTCCTGCAGGTGCACCCATCTTCTTTGTAAAGAAGAAAGATGGATCTCTGAGACCATGCGTAGACTATAGGGAACTCAATAAGGTTACTATTAGAAACCGTTATCCATTGCCTTTAATCCCTGAGTTATTGGAGAGAGTGCGACATGCCAAAATTTTCTCTAAACTAGATCTTCGTGGGGCCTATAACTTAGTCCGTATTAGACCTGGGGATGAATGGAAGACTGCATTCAGGTCACGCTATGGACACTTTGAATATCTAGTTATGCCTTTTGGTCTGAGTACCGCCCCAGCCACTTTCCAACACTTGGTGAATGACATCTTCAGGGATCTCCTAGATACATTCGTGGTAATTTATTTGGATGATATTCTAATTTTTTCTAACTCCACAGAGGAACATCATGGACATGTGAGAATGGTCTTGGAACGTCTAAGACAAAATCATCTTTACATCAAACTTGAAAAGTGTGAATTCCATAGGACCGAAATTCAATTTCTGGGGTATGTACTGTCTACACAAGGAATTAGTATGGATGGAAGCAAAACCCAAGCCATCAAGGATTGGCCAAGTCCTAGAAATGTGAAGGAGGTACAGCGCTTCATCGGGTTTGCCAACTTCTATAGACGTTTCATTAGAAATTTCTCTGAGGTAGTGTCACCTATCACCCAACTTACCCGGAAAGAGTCTAGGTTCTCCTGGACTCCCCAAGCCCAGGAAGCATTTTCCCGTCTAAAAGATAAATTTACCACTGCACCTATCCTAGTACATCCCAACCCCGAGCTTGCCTTCATAATAGAGGTGGATGCTTCAGACTGTGCCGTTGGAGCTATACTCTCTCAGAGAACAGGTGAGAAGAATGTCTTGCATCCCTGTGCCTTCTTTTCCCAGCAGTTGTCTTCGGCTGAGAGGAACTACGATGTGGGCAATAGAGAGTTGTTGGCCATTATTGCCGCCTTCAAAGAATGGAGACACCTTCTTCAGGGAGCTGCACAGCAAATAGTCGTCCTGACAGACCATCGTAACCTTGAGTTTATCAGGTCGGCTAAGTGCCTGACTCCTCGCCAGGCTCGCTGGAATCTTTTCTTAAACCAATTTAATTTTATCATTTCTTATAGACCAGGATCGCGCAATGGAAAGGCTGATGCACTCTCTAGGATTTACTCAGCAGAGACACGTCCAATTACTCCTCCTAAGACTATTCTTCCTGACTCTAGATTCCTAGGAGTAATTCATAATCAAGACCTACTTAAGGACATCAAGGAAGCATACCATGCTGATTCCTTTTTGGCACAACCCCCAAGGGATGTAAGTCTTGTCTTTAAGAATGGTGTGTGGATTCAGGGACAACGCCTGTATATTCCTGAAACAGTCAGATTGAGAGTATTGCAACTCATTCACGATTCCAAGATAGCTGGGCATAGAGGAATTCTAAAGACACAGGAATTTCTCTCTCGTCTCTTTTGGTGGCCCACTTGCAGGAAGGATGTTTTAAACTATGTCACTTCATGTGAAGTCTGTGCAAGATGCAAAACACCTCGCTCCTCACCAACTGGTCTGTTACAGCCTCTTCCCACCCCGTCCCGCCCGTGGGGATCCATTTCTATGGACTTCATTGTGGAGTTACCAACCTCTCAAGGGAAGAACACCATTCTAGTGGTGGTTGACCGTCTAACAAAGGCAGCTCATTTTATCCCTTGTGTCGGCTTACCCACTGCAAAACAGACATCAGATTTGATGATTAAAGATGTGTTTCGCTTACATGGAGTACCGGATGAGGTTATTTCGGATCGAGGGGTGCAATTCACTTCTAGGTTTTGGCAAAATTTCTGTGCAGCATTGGACATTAAAGTAAACCTTTCTTCTGCTTTTCATCCCCAGACTAATGGACAGACCGAACGAACCAATCAAACCCTGGAGCAGTATCTCCGCTGCTTTATCTGCCACCTACAGGATGATTGGGTGGATCTACTTCCATTAGCTGAGTTCTCGTATAACAACTCTCAGAGTGCCTCCACTAAGCAGTCTCCTTTTTACTCTAATCTAGGTTATCATCCTAACATTCTACCACGATTTCCCATAGAAACGCCTTTACCAGCAGTGGCTGAAAGAATCACGTCTTTACAGAAGAATATGGATCTTCTAAAGGAGAATCTGGAATCGGCTCAGGAAAGGTACAAGAAAGCCGCAGATAAATTTTGTAAACCTGCACCAGCTTTCAAGGTAGGAGACTTGGTCTGGCTGTCAACCAGAAATCTTAAGTTAAGGATTCCATCGTCTAAGTTGGGACATAAGTACATTGGACCCTATAAAATCAGTAAAATTATAAGTGCCGTTGCTTGTCGTCTTCAACTGCCCAGAACTATGAGAATTCACCCCGTCTTTCATGTATCCCTACTAAAGGCTGCGACACCCAATACGTTTCCTGGACGTTCTTCTCCTTGCCCTGACCCAGTGCTAGTCGATGGTCAGGAAGAATTTGTGGTGGAAAGGATTTTAGATTCCAGGTTGTATAGAAATCAGTTACAATATCTGATTAAATGGCAGGGCTACCCAGTGGAGGACAACTCATGGGAACCAGTCAATAACGTTAATGCTCCTCGCTTGCTCCGTCAGTTTCATCAGAGGTACCCACACAAGCCTGGCCTGAGGTCATCCGGAGGTTGTCCCTAAGGGGGGAGTAATGTAAGGTTCTGTGTACATGTTCCTGAAACTCAGTTTGTTCGTCAGCCATTTTACTTTCTGTCTTGCTGCAGCTATCTTGCCCTCAGTCAAAATGGAGTTTCCAGCTTGCATGTTCCCGCCCTGATTCTCTCCTTTTGCTTCTTAAGCAGCCACAGCTGAGCAATCAGTGCTTCAGAATCTAGCCTGCAGTGAACCTGTGACCTGACTCCTAAAGCCTTGGACCTTGTACTCCAGCTATTCCTACTGAGGAACTCTGAAGCACTTGTGGACTCTGAACCCTGCTCTTTGAAAGACCCACGTTTGCATGGACTTACGGTAACAGAGAAGAAGATCCTGAACCTGTTGTGGAGAGTGATTGCTGAGCTTAGATTACTCTGGCCTGCTGTGTCTCCTGCTTCTGTGTCTGCAAACTGTGTGACTATTTTTGCCAACTTGTATGAAGTAATACAAGACTTTCTATATCAAACCTGTGTCTCATGTATTTTCATCGCACCCAAGCACAAGACGCTATATGAACTGTACTACATACATTACACACAGATTTCCAATCCAAAACAGGATTATGAGATTGCAACCAAGGGAAACCTAGTACAATAATGTCATGCAGATTATACAGCACGAAAAATTTGCAACTCTCCTGATGATCAGGTTCAACCCTCATTATCACCTGAGTAGAGAACTGGGGTTTATTCTCAGCCAAAGGGGTAGAATCAATCGCCAGTAGGGGAATAGACTTCCGTAGGGGTATCAAGGGAAACCCACAACGTTTAGCAAAATCAAAATCCATCAGGTTAATAGCTGCTCCCGAATCAACAAAATCCTGGGCAGAAAATGTGGACAGGGAGCAAATCAGGGTAACAGTCAACAGAAATTTAGTCTGAACACTACCCAAGACAACTGAGCGTGCAAAACGTCTTCCCCGCTTAGGGCAGACTGAAATAGCATGAGAGGCATCACCACAGTAGAAACATAACCCATTGCGTTTTCGAAACTCATGACGCTGTGCCCCAGAAGTCACTCTATCACACTGCATGGGTTCAGAAGCTGGTTCACAAGGCACCACCATTCCACGCATACCTCTACGCTCACGCAAACGTCTGTCAATTTGAATCGCCAATGACATAGAATCATTGAGACCAGAGGGAGCAGGGAAACCCACCATAACATCTTTTACATTCTCTGACAGACCCTTCCGAAAAAGGGCTGCCAAAGCATCATCATTCCATTTGGTCAGAACTGCCCACGTTCGGAATTTCTGACAGTACAACTCAGCATCCTCAAGCCCCTGATTTAATGCCAACAAGGTTTTTTCAGCTTGATCAGTGACATTAGGTTCATCGTACAAAAACCCCAGAGCCAGAAAAAATGCATCAATATTACTCAAAACAGGGTCCCCAGGTGACAGGGAAAAAGCCCAATCCCGAGGATCGCCGCGCAGGAGAGAGATGACAATTTGAACCTGCTGTGCGGCGTTCCCTGAGGACTTAGGTTTTAAGGCAAAAACAACTTACAGTTATTTTTGAAATTCAGAAATTTAGCTCGATCCTCTCAAAACAAATCTGGCATGGGGATCCTAGGTTCCACAACCGGCAACCCTGCAAGATAGGTAGCAATACTCCGAACTTCAGTGGCAAGCTGATCCACACGGCCAGACAAGTGTGCAAACTCCATTGAGAGAAAAAAAAAATCCTCCTCAGCACCCAGAGAAAAAGAGGGAAAAAAAAATGCAGAAAAAAAAAAAATCTCTGACAACTCTGACAACTTTTTTCTTTCCACACTATTTTTCCCTTCTGTGAGTACCATATAATTTTCAGTTATGGCCGGTGATACTGTTATGTTTTGGTAGCTGAGGAGAGCAGGCAAAAACGGCAATACACCAGAGAGGTTGGAATCTACTGGATTGCAGTACCCTGACTAACCACCACAACTAAAGGCAGCCGTGGAGCGTTCCTACGTTGGTCCTAGACGCCTCGTCACAGCCTGAGAGGCTAACTACACCTAAAGATAGAAAGAGGAAAGCTATCTGCCCCGGAGCAGATCCCCAAAGAACATAGGAAGCCCCCAAACATGTAATGACGGTTAGACAAGAGGAAATACAGACACAGACAGAAAATAGTATGAGCAAACTCTGGGGCCCAATCTGCCTAGACAGAAAAGGATAGGAAGGATACTTACTGCAATTCCAAAAAAGCCAACGCTACTAATTGCAAAAACACTGAGATCACACGACCTCTACCACCTAAATTAGTTCTCTGGTGTAACAAAACTAAGCCGCAGCCACAGAAAAAACTGGAAAAGGCAAATGAACAAACAACAGTGGCTCCAGAGGAGCCAAGAGGAGACCAAGCCCCCCGGGGAGGGAAACCTGGCCAACCTCACAGAAATGCAGAGAAAAATGCAAATGGCAAGCACAAAAACAAAAAACAGAAAATATCTTATCTGAGAGCAGGAGAAGAGGCAAGACTCAGCAAGCTTCCAAGTGAACCAGGAATCACAGTTGATACAAGAACAATTGATCACCGGCAACCATGATGGGGTGAAACCTCCCTTATATCCAGCCAGTCTGTAATTCCTGATTGCCAATCCTCATTGAATGGTTCAGTACTGTTTGTAACCACCAGAGGAAGCTTCAGCTCAGAATTCATTTCTAAAACATTCATAACACCGGATTCTATGATGCCGGTACAGTTCAAAGCAATGATGGAGGAAAGAGCGTCAGTGTCACAGGTGTGTCGCCACGAAGATCGTCACGATTACACAGCCTGACTTCTCGCAGCTGAGTTTTTGGTGCTTTGTATTTTTCGGCAGTGAGGGAGTTAATTCTCTCTCTCTGTGCTAGATGAGGCCCAGCCTCGCCCAGCTGCAGTCAATGCTGCAGAAGTGGGACTCCTTCAAATACCTGCCAGTCTGTTAGGGAAGTTGTCGGTGAAAGCATTCCTTGCAGACAAACAGAGCGGCTTGTGGTATTTTGGAGTTTGGAGTGAAGTGTACTTTGTGTGGTTTTTTTCCCTTCCTCGCTTTATTATTTATCTCCTTACCCGTTGGTGTTCCCTCTGTTGTTGTGGTGCGAGTTTTTGTATGCAAGGTGGTTTTTTTGGTTTTCCCCTTGTACTGTCTCGTTAGTCTAGTACTGTGTGTTGGCTTATATTATCCTCAAGTATTCAAGCAGCTGACAGCACTCGGGAGTTAGCACGGATGCACGTTCAAGCGTTCAAGGATCCAAATGAACAACAGTCCAACGAAAAAATAGGAACAGCATCCAATCCAGGTGAGGTATAACAAGTCTTTATTCAGCCACCATAAAATACGACGTTTCGGCCATTTTCAGGCCTTTATCAAGTATACACAAACAGGCAAAATGGTGTCCTTAAATGGTGTGGAGGAGCCAATCACCATCCAGGAACCGCCCATAATACAAATAGACATATATACAGAATATACAACGATAATCAATTTAAAACAGTGATCAAAGCTCAGAATAGTGACATCATAGAAAAATACAGCAATGTTATAATTGTGCATGTAATATGCCATAGATTACCCCATATAAACAATATCACCATTTAGTCTGCCAATCGATGATCTATTACTGCACACTCCCATTCTGGTGCTGCACCAATCATGTACTCACTAGCAGCAGCGTCCTCCATATCCAATCAGTGTCAGTTCAGCAGCGCTTAGTCAGAGCACTTATCCAATAGCCCACAGGATAACAAATCGGGAGGCACACCTAACTCACTCCCCACTGTGTGGTAAACAAAGGCACATGTTCAGAAGTCATCATAGCAAACGCCCAGTGGATCATGTGAACACCAGCGTCATCAGACACCCAGTCACATGACCGCAAGCATCATCCGAGGTCTAATCACATGATAGTCCCATCATAAGCCTCTATTCCAGGCTGAAAACACTAAAATAGCGCGCGATCACCGGCATCATCCGACACCTGAAAAAAGAACACGCATGCACAATAAACTCTATCATTATTTATACTACTCCAGATATATCATCAGGAAACCTGCAGGTCACATGACCGTCAGTATTGGCATAATGTAAGCAAGAGACCGCACATGCGGATCTATATAGAATGGAAGATTAACAATATAGCAAACGCCTAAAGAAATATATATAATATCTACAAAATAAATGATGTCATCAGGAACCATTAAGTCACCACTTGCTCCGATCACTCCAGATAATAATCCTACGAAAACAACAAACATAAGTAAAATATATATCTAAAAACAAACACAGAATATAGATGCAAAAATTACCTAGCACAAATATGCAAATTATATTCGATATTCAACCCCTTTGGTTGCAATGTCTCCAAAACGGAGATCCACCGGAGTTCTTTCTGTTTAAGCAACTTAATCCTGTCGCCACCTCTCCTAAGGGGTGGAACCCCGTCAATAACTCTAAATCTCAGCTGGCTAACCAAGTGTCCACATTCTACAAAGTGCTTAGATACCGGCAGTTCCATCATCTTCGTCCTGATAGTACTTTTGTGTTTACTTATCCTAGCCTTAACTTCCATCGTTGTCTCGCCTATATACATGAGTCCACACGGACACACGAGCATATAGATTACAAAGCTAGATGTACAAGAGTACCGTTCCTGGATTCGAAAGCGTTGACCCGTGCGTGAGTGGCCAAAACTGTCACCCTTGATCATATTGACACAGCATGCACAATTCAAACATGGAAAATTTCCATTTTTTGGAGGGCCCAAAGTTAACTGTCTGGATATTTTGGAGGATCCAATGTCGGATTTGACCAACTTATCTTTCAAATTACGCCCTCGCCTATAAGAAAGTAATGGCTTGTGCGCAAATTCAGCTACTTCCGGTAAACCTCTATGTAATAGACCCCAATGCTTATTCAAGATATTCCCTATTTTACCACTAACAGGGCAATAGGTAGAAACAAAAGGGACTCTTTTAGGGAAATCTTAATACGTTTGTTTCTCACATCTTCCAATGTTGTCTTCAAGGCTTTCTCCTTGAATTTTCTAAGATCCTTCTCAGGATACCCCCTTCTGATGAACTTCTCACACATCTGATCAAGCCTCCTGTCCAATACAGTCTCGTCCTTTACTATCCTACGTACTCTCAGCATCTGACTCCAAGGCAGAGACTCTATCATTTTCCTTGGATGATTACTATCAAAAACCAGGAGACTATTCCTGTCTGTGTCCTTTATAAACAAATCAGTGCATAACAATCCACTGTGCTTGTACACTAAAGTATCCAGAAATTGAATCTGGTCAAAAGAGTGTGTCATTGTAAACTTCAGCTCGGGAAATATCATGTTAAGATGACTATGGAAAGATACCAGATCATTCATGTTCCACTCCCAAACACAAAAGATATCATCAATGTAGTGCCACCAGGCTCTGACATAGCACCAGTGGATGGAATTGTACACATGCTGGTCCTCGAATACCGCCATGTAGATGTTTGCATAATTGGGCGCCACATTGGACCCCATGGCGGTACCACGCAACTGCAGGAAAAATTCATCCCCAAAAAGAAAAAAATTCTTCTTGAGGACAAACTCCATCAGTGCCAGGACCAGCTGTGTACCACCTGGGGCCATGTCAGAGCCCGCCAGCGCCACACCAACAGCCTCCAAACCACGTTCATGTTTAATGGAGGTGTACAGTGATACAACATCAAACGAAACGAGAATAGTATCCTCTGTGATGTCCAGACCCTCAATCTTACTCAGAAAATGGTTAGTATCCATGATATAAGATTTGGCCTCAATAGCAAAATGACGTAACACTTTATCTAGAAAAATAGATACCTTACCACATAGAGAGCCCCGCCCAGACACAATTGGGCGTCCAGGGGGATCCATCAGATTTTTATGGATTTTAGGCAGGGTATACAGAATAGGTGTCACTGGAAACTCCACCAAAAGAAAATCAGAGAGTTTTTGGTCTATCAAACCATTAGATAATGCCTCATTGATCAGTATTCTCAATTCACTTTGAAAACAAGGTGTGGGATCTTTAGACAACTTAGCATAAACTGCCGTGTCCAACAATTGACCACAAATCTCAGCCCTATATTTATGTGTATCCATCACCACCAGGGCCCCGCCTTTGTCGGCTGCCCTGATGGTGATAGCTTTGTTACCTGAGAGCCTATCCAACACCTGTCTCTCACTGTGTGTTAAATTCCCTCTTTTGAATGGACCTACACCCTCACCTTTCAATCTAGCCATGTCCCTTTCAACCAATTGGATATATGATTCCACAAAATTATTTTTAACAGGAGGTTGAAAGTTACTTTTGTTATAAAGACCAAAATCATGTAAAGCAAAACCCCTAGGGGCATCACTAATTGCAGCAATAGGTGTGTCATCACTCTCATTGAAATATACTGCTAATCTTAGCCTTCTAAAAAAGGCAAAAAGGTCACATTCAATGTTAAACCAATCTGGATAATTGGTAGGGCAAAACGACAGTCCTTTGGATAATACATTATAGTCCACATCAGTAAGTGTGCAAGATGAAATATTTACCACTAAGTTCTTCTGTTCTATGTGGCTCTCTTCTTCCCCTCGTTCCGGGTTCTCATGGACAGATTGCGGGAGGTGCACGGCATCTGATTGTCCACTTCTCTGTCGCCGGTGTTTCTTACCACCTCTCCTTGGCCTCCTTTTGCCACATTGTCCATTTTTCCTTTCCCTAAAAAATGAGAAGAAGAAGGTACACACAAATTGGAATCAACAGTGGAATCAGACTCTGCCGTGGTAAAACCGAATCTTTTCTGTTCCCTTGTTTGCTGTCTCCTTCTTCTGCGGGGTTGTGCAAAGGAATCTGGTTTCCTATAGATAGTTCTGCGTGCTCCACCCTGCCAAGAAAAAACGTGTCCAGTCCTGTAATCTTCAGCATCACGAAACCATTTCGTTTGTTTCGTTTTCTCAATGTCACCACGAAATTTCAGTAGTTTCTCATCCAAGTGTTTCTTGAACGTGTCCCATTCTTGTGCTGTCAACTGCATAGTCAATTGTTTCTCCAAATCATCGATTTTATTCTTCACCAATACCATTTCTGTGTGGAGAAACTCGATATTCAAGAGCATTAGATCAAATGAATACTTATTAGTGATTGATTCAAATTTATTACAAAATTGCATATTGTCTGCCAGTAGTGTAGGCTGCAGATGTGGCCTTAGTCCACGAGGAATCCTGTGAACTCTGTGATACTCGCACAGAGTCATGGCATGCAACTCGTGTGAGATATATTTTCTCCTCTCATTTTCATATCTCTTATTCAACATCTCTATGGTAGGTTTATTCAAAAAAGACATATCTATCTGTGTTCTGGCTAGGATTCTTTTAGCATCTTCATCTGTGTATGAAAATATAGCGGCATTGTCCAGTTCACCCACCTCTGGTTCAAGTATCAAAGTCTCCATGACCGGTGCACGTCTGCCAGGATCCACAATCCACAAGTATTCAAGCAGCTGACAGCACTCGGGAGTTAGCACGGATGCACGTTCAAGCGTTCAAGGATCCAAATGAACAACAGTCCAACGAAAAAATAGGAACAGCATCCAATCCAGGTGAAGTATAACAAGTCTTTATTCAGCCACCATAAAATACGACGTTTCGGCCATTTTCAGGCCTTTATCAAGTATACACAAACAGGCAAAATGGTGTCCTTAAATGGTGTGGAGGAGCCAATCACCATCCAGGAACCGCCCATAATACAAATAGACATATATACAGAATATACAACGATAATCAATTTAAAACAGTGATCAAAGCTCAGAATAGTGACATCATAGAAAAATACAGCAATGTTATAATTGTGCATGTAATATGCCATAGATTACCCCATATAAACAATATCACCATTTAGTCTGCCAATCGATGATCTATTACTGCACACTCCCATTCTGGTGCTGCACCAATCATGTACTCACTAGCAGCAGCGTCCTCCATATCCAATCAGTGTCAGTTCAGCAGCGCTTAGTCAGAGCACTTATCCAATAGCCCACAGGATAACAAATCGGGAGGCACACCTAACTCACTCCCCACTGTGTGGTAAACAAAGGCACATGTTCAGAAGTCATCATAGCAAACGCCCAGTGGATCATGTGAACACCAGCGTCATCAGACACCCAGTCACATGACCGCAAGCATCATCCGAGGTCTAATCACATGATAGTCCCATCATAAGCCTCTATTCCAGGCTGAAAACACTAAAATAGCGCGCGATCACCGGCATCATCCGACACCTGAAAAAAGAACACGCATGCACAATAAACTCTATCATTATTTATACTACTCCAGATATATCATCAGGAAACCTGCAGGTCACATGACCGTCAGTATTGGCATAATGTAAGCAAGAGACCGCACATGCGGATCTATATAGAATGGAAGATTAACAATATAGCAAACGCCTAAAGAAATATATATAATATCTACAAAATAAATGAGTTATCCAGTTAGTTGGTTAGCCAGCTGAGATTTAGAGTTATTGACGGGGTTCCACCCCTTAGGAGAGGTGGCGACAGGATTAAGTTGCTTAAACAGAAAGAACTCCGGTGGATCTCCGTTTTGGAGACATTGCAACCAAAGGGGTTGAATATCGAATATAATTTGCATATTTGTGCTAGGTAATTTTTGCATCTATATTCTGTGTTTGTTTTTAGATATATATTTTACTTATGTTTGTTGTTTTCGTAGGATTATTATCTGGAGTGATCGGAGCAAGTGGTGACTTAATGGTTCCTGATGACATCATTTATTTTGTAGATATTATATATATTTCTTTAGGCGTTTGCTATATTGTTAATCTTCCATTCTATATAGATCCGCATGTGCGGTCTCTTGCTTACATTATGCCAATACTGACGGTCATGTGACCTGCAGGTTTCCTGATGATATATCTGGAGTAGTATAAATAATGATAGATTTTATTGTGCATGCGTGTTCTTTTTTCAGGTGTCGGATGATGCCGGTGATCGCGCGCTATTTTAGTGTTTTCAGCCTGGAATAGAGGCTTATGATGGGACTATCATGTGATTAGACCTCGGATGATGCTTGCGGTCATGTGACTGGGTGTCTGATGACGCTGGTGTTCACATGATCCACTGGGCGTTTGCTATGATGACTTCTGAACATGTGCCTTTGTTTACCACACAGTGGGGAGTGAGTTAGGTGTGCCTCCCGATTTGTTATCCTGTGGGCTATTGGATAAGTGCTCTGACTAAGCGCTGCTGAACTGACACTGATTGGATATGGAGGACGCTGCTGCTAGTGAGTACATGATTGGTGCAGCACCAGAATGGGAGTGTGCAGTAATAGATCATCGATTGGCAGACTAAATGGTGATATTGTTTATATGGGGTAATCTATGGCATATTACATGCACAATTATAACATTGCTGTATTTTTCTATGATGTCACTATTCTGAGCTTTGATCACTGTTTTAAATTGATTATCGTTGTATATTCTGTATATATGTCTATTTGTATTATGGGCGGTTCCTGGATGGTGATTGGCTCCTCCACACCATTTAAGGACACCATTTTGCCTGTTTGTGCATACTTGATAAAGGCCTGAAAATGGCCGAAACGTCGTATTTTATGGTGGCTGAATAAAGACTTGTTATACTTCACCTGGATTGGATGCTGTTCCTATTTTTTCGTTGGACTGTTGTTCATTTGGATCCTTGAACGCTTGAACGTGCATCCGTGCTAACTCCCGAGTGCTGTCAGCTGCTTGAATACTTGTGGATTGTGGATCCTGGCAGACGTGCACCGGTCATGGAGACTTTGATACTTGAACCAGAAGTGGGTGAACTGGACAATGCCGCTATATTTTCATACACAGATGAAGATGCTAAAAGAATCCTAGCCAGAACACAGATAGATATGTCTTTTTTGAATAAACCTACCATAGAGATGTTGAATAAGAGATATGAAAATGAGAGGAGAAAATATATCTCACACGAGTTGCATGCCATGACTCTGTGCGAGTATCACAGAGTTCACAGGATTCCTCGTGGACTAAGGCCACATCTGCAGCCTACACTACTGGCAGACAATATGCAATTTTGTAATAAATTTGAATCAATCACTAATAAGTATTCATTTGATCTAATGCTCTTGAATATCGAGTTTCTCCACACAGAAATGGTATTGGTGAAGAATAAAATCGATGATTTGGAGAAACAATTGACTATGCAGTTGACAGCACAAGAATGGGACACGTTCAAGAAACACTTGGATGAGAAACTACTGAAATTTCGTGGTGACATTGAGAAAACGAAACAAACGAAATGGTTTCGTGATGCTGAAGATTACAGGACTGGACACGTTTTTTCTTGGCAGGGTGGAGCACGCAGAACTATCTATAGGAAACCAGATTCCTTTGCACAACCCCGCAGAAGAAGGAGACAGCAAACAAGGGAACAGAAGAGATTCAGTTTTACCACGGCAGAGTCTGATTCCACTGTTGATTCCAATTTGTGTGTACCTTCTTCTTCTCATTTTTTAGGGAAAGGAAAAATGGACAATGTGGCAAAAGGAGGCCAAGGAGAGGTGGTAAGAAACACCGGCGACAGAGAAGTGGACAATCAGATGCCGTGCACCTCCCGCAATCTGTCCATGAGTACCTGGAACGAGGGGAAGAAGAGAGCCACATAGAACAGAAGAACTTAGTGGTAAATATTTCATCTTGCACACTTACTGATGTGGACTATAATGTATTATCCAAAGGACTGTCGTTTTGCCCTACCAATTATCCAGGTTGGTTTAACATTGAATGTGACCTTTTTGCCTTTTTTAGAAGGCTAAGATTAGCAGTATATTTCAATGAGAGTGATGACACACCTATTGCTGCAATTAGTGATGCCCCTAGGGGTTTTGCTTTACATGATTTTGGTCTTTATAACAAAAGTAACTTTCAACCTCCTGTTAAAAATAATTTTGTGGAATCATATATCCAATTGGTTGAAAGGGACATGGCTAGATTGAAACGTGAGGGTGTAGGTCCATTCAAAAGAGGGAATTTAACACACAGTGAGAGACAGGTGTTGGATAGGCTCTCAGGTAACAAAGCTATCACCATCAGGGCAGCCGACAAAGGCGGGGCCCTGGTGGTGATGGATACACATAAATATAGGGCTGAGATTTGTGGTCAATTGTTGGACACGGCAGTTTATGCTAAGTTGTCTAAAGATCCCACACCTTGTTTTCAAAGTGAATTGATAATACTGATCAATGAGGCATTATCTAATGGTTTGATAGACCAAAAACTCTCTGATTTTCTTTTGGTGGAGTTTCCAGTGACACCTATTCTGTATACCCTGCCTAAAATCCATAAAAATCTGATGGATCCCCCTGGACGCCCAATTGTGTCTGGGCGGGGCTCTCTATGTGGTAAGGTATCTATTTTTCTAGATAAAGTGTTACGTCATTTTGCTATTGAGGCCAAATCTTATATCATGGATACTAACCATTTTCTGAGTAAGATTGAGGGTCTGGACATCACAGACGATACTATTCTCGTTTCGTTTGATGTTGTATCACTGTACACCTCCATTAAACATGAACGTGGTTTGGAGGCTGTTGGTGTGGCGCTGGCGGGCTCTGACATGGCCCCAGGTGGTACACAGCTGGTCCTGGCACTGTTGGAGTTTGTCCTCAAGAAGAATTTTTTTCTTTTTGGGGATGAATTTTTCCTGCAGTTGCGTGGTACCGCCATGGGGTCCAATGTGGCGCCCACTTATGCAAACATCTACATGGCGGTATTCGAGGACCAGCATGTGTACAATTCCATCCACTGGCGCCATGTCAGAGCCTGGTGGCGCTACATTGATGATATCTTTTGTGTTTGGGAGGGGAACATGAATGATCTGGTATCTTTCCATAGTCATCTTAACATGATATTTCCCGAGCTGAAGTTTACAATGACACACTCTTTTGACCAGATTCAATTTCTGGATACTTTAGTGTACAAGCACAGTGGATTGTTATGCACTGATTTGTTTATAAAGGACACAGACAGGAATAGTCTCCTGGTTTTTGATAGTAATCATCCAAGGAAAATGATAGAGTCTCTGCCTTGGAGTCAGATGCTGAGAGTACGTAGGATAGTAAAGGACGAGACTGTATTGGACAGGAGGCTTGATCAGATGTGTGAGAAGTTCATCAGAAGGGGGTATCCTGAGAAGGATCTTAGAAAATTCAAGGAGAAAGCCTTGAAGACAACATTGGAAGATGTGAGAAACAAACGTATTAAGATTTCCCCTAAAAGAGTCCCTTTTGTTTCTACCTATTGCCCTGTTAGTGGTAAAATAGGGAATATCTTGAATAAGCATTGGGGTCTATTACATAGAGGTTTACCGGAAGTAGCTGAATTTGCGCAGAAGCCATTACTTTCTTATAGGCGAGGGCGTAATTTGAAAGATAAGTTGGTCAAATCCGACATTGGATCCTCCAAAATATCCAGACAGTTAACTTTGGGCCTTCCAAAAAATGGAAATTTTCCATGTTTGAATTGTGCATGCTGTGGCAATATGATCAAGGGTGACAGTTTTGGCCACTCACGCACGGGTCAACGCTTTCGAATCCAGGAACGGTACTCTTGTACATCTAGCTTTGTAATCTATATGCTCGTGTGTCCGTGTGGACTCATGTATATAGGCGAGACAACGATGGAAGTTAAGGCTAGGATAAGTAAACACAAAAGTACTATCAGGACGAAGATGATGGAACTGCCGGTATCTAAGCACTTTGTAGAATGTGGACACTTGGTTAGCCAGCTGAGATTTAGAGTTATTGACGGGGTTCCACCCCTTAGGAGAGGTGGCGACAGGATTAAGTTGCTTAAACAGAAAGAACTCCAGTGGATCTCCGTTTTGGAGACATTGCAACCAAAGGGGTTGAATATCGAATATAATTTGCATATTTGTGCTAGGTAATTTTTGCATCTATATTCTGTGTTTGTTTTTAGATATATATTTTACTTATGTTTGTTGTTTTCGTAGGATTATTATCTGGAGTGATCGGAGCAAGTGGTGACTTAATGGTTCCTGATGACATCATTTATTTTGTAGATATTATATATATTTCTTTAGGCGTTTGCTATATTGTTAATCTTCCATTCTATATAGATCCGCATGTGCGGTCTCTTGCTTACATTATGCCAATACTGACGGTCATGTGACCTGCAGGTTTCCTGATGATATATCTGGAGTAGTATAAATAATGATAGAGTTTATTGTGCATGCGTGTTCTTTTTTCAGGTGTTGGATGATGCCGGTGATCGCGCGCTATTTTAGTGTTTTCAGCCTGGAATAGAGGCTTATGATGGGACTATCATGTGATTAGACCTCGGATGATGCTTGCGGTCATGTGACTGGGTGTCTGATGACGCTGGTGTTCACATGATCCACTGGGCGTTTGCTATGATGACTTCTGAACATGTGCCTTTGTTTACCACACAGTGGGGAGTGAGTTAGGTGTGCCTCCCGATTTGTTATCCTGTGGGCTATTGGATAAGTGCTCTGACTAAGCGCTGCTGAACTGACACTGATTGGATATGGAGGACGCTGCTGCTAGTGAGTACATGATTGGTGCAGCACCAGAATGGGAGTGTGCAGTAATAGATCATCGATTGGCAGACTAAATGGTGATATTGTTTATATGGGGTAATCTATGGCATATTACATGCACAATTATAACATTGCTGTATTTTTCTATGATGTCACTATTCTGAGCTTTGATCACTGTTTTAAATTGATTATCGTTGTATATTCTGTATATATGTTTATTTGTATTATGGGCGGTTCCTGGATGGTGATTGGCTCCTCCACACCATTTAAGGACACCATTTTGCCTGTTTGTGTATACTTGATAAAGGCCTGAAAATGGCCGAAACGTCGTATTTTATGGTGGCTGAATAAAGACTTGTTATACTTCACCTGGATTGGATGCTGTTCCTATTTTTTCGTTGGCTTATATTATCCTGTCTCCTGTTGTTGTGATCGGGGTCCTTCTCAGGACTAGATTACTGAGGTTCAGGGATCCTCAGGAGATAGGGGTTATGCTGGAGGCCTGTACCTCTGTACCTTTAACAGTACCTCCAGGTAGAGGGTTTAGTTAGGGCCCCAGCTTAGGGTCAGCTTAGGCCCCTGACCTCCTGTACGCAGAGACTGCGTGACATTTTCACAGACCGACAAAAGATTCTCTCCATCTACCATGGATCCAGTAGCCAGTCTTGCTCGGCAGTTGCAGAGTTTGTCCATGGAGCTGGCGGACGTTAAGTCCAAGGTTTTGTATCCCCCTGAGCAAGCCGGATCAGAACCTAAAGTAGCTCTCCCTGACAGGTTCACTGGGGGGCGGGACAAGTTTTTTGTTTTCCGGGAGGCATGTAAATTGTACTTTCGGCTGCGGCCTCGGTCATCAGGGAGTGAAGAGCAAAGGGTGGGAATTATCATCTCGCTCCTACAAGGGGACCCACAATCATGGGCATTCTCTCTTCCCCCGGGCTCCCGGCTCTCCAGTCAGTGGATAGGTTTTTTGTTGCTCTGGGTCTCGTATATGATGACCCAGATCGGATCTCCCTTGCTGAATCTAAGTTACGTAGGATCCAGCAGGGAGATCGTCCGGCAGAGGAATTCTGTTCGGAGTTCCGTAGGTGGGCCACGGACACCCAATGGAATGACCCGGCTCTTAGGAGCCAGTTTTGTCAAGGTTTATCTGACAAATTAAAGGATGTGTTGGCACAGTATGACCCTCCCGCGTCACTGGAAGCCGCTATGGCCCTTGCTATTCGCATTGACAGACGGCTTCGGGAGAGGTGCGGGGTAACTCCGCCCCCTGTGATGACTCCACCTTCTTCAAGGGTCCCTTATATGGAGGTTCCCCTGGTCAGTCCAGAGGAGCCTATGCAATTAGGAGGGACATCATTTCGGGGAAGGGGACCAGCGGTGCGCCACAAGACAGGAAGGTGTTTCTTCTGCGGGAGAAAGGGACATTTTATTGGGGGGTGTCCATCCCGTCCTTTGCAGAATAAAGGGTCGTCGGAAAACTATTGATCCCAGGTTGTGTGGTGGACGGCAATCTGGGAGTAGGTATTTTGTCCCTAGGTTCGTCTCAGTTTCACGTACCGGCGGAGGTTGTGGTGGGTACGAGAACTGAGAGGATATCTGTTCTTCTGGATAGTGGGGCCGGGGCTAATCTGGTGGATGCTCGGTTTGCCCGGGTTCAAGGTATGCGATTGAGTGTGTTGGCTAAACCCATCCCCATATTCTCGATCGACGACAGGCCTCTTGGTCAGGGAAGTTTTTTGCAAGCGGTGCATAACGTAAAACTCCAAGTGGGAGCGATATATAAAGAACTGTTGTCTTGTTACGTGTTGGAGGGTCTTCCCACTCCTATAGTGTTGGGCCTTCCTTGGTTAACTAAGCATAACCCTGTTATTAATTGGCAATCCAGAGAGATAAGCCAATGGAGTGAATTCTGTAATAAAAACTGCATGAATACGGTCATCGGTGCGGTCACTCCTAGGGTCTTACCTCCATTTCTGGCGGACTTTGAGGATGTATTCTCGGAGAAAGGGTGTCAGGAACTACCTCCTCATCGTGTGTATGACTGTTCTGTAAAACTGCTCCCTGAGGCCAAGTTACCTAAATCTAGGTTGTATAACCTATCTGGTCCAGAGAGGCAGGCCATGAAGGATTATATTTCTGAAAGTCTGGCTAAGGGGCATATTAGACCTTCATCTACCCCGGTGGCCGCGGGGTTCTTCTTTGTGAAGAAGAAAGATGGAGACCTACGCCCTTGCCTGGATTTCCGTGAACTTAATCGGATTACGGTCCGAGATCCGTATCCGCTCCCACTTATTCCCGATCTCTTCAATCAGATCGTGGGCACCAAATGGTTCTCTAAGTTGGATCTCAGGGGGGCGTACAATCTGATTAGGATGAAGGAGGGGGATGAGTGGAAGACGGCGTTTAACACTCCGGAGGGGCATTATGAGAACCTTGTCATGCCATTCGGTCTGACTAATGCCCCGGCGGTGTTCCAACACTTTGTAAATGACATTTTTCGCCGCCTGGTGGGACAGTTTGTTGTCATATATCTGGATGATATCTTAATTTACTCGCCGGATCTTGTGTCTCATCAGGAGCATGTTAGGCAGGTGTTACAGATCTTGTGGGATAATAAACTGTACGCCAAATGGGAAAAGTGTGTGTTCGCCGTACAGGAACTCCAGTTTTTAGGCTTCCTGGTGTCAGCATCCGGTTTTCGTATGGACCCTGGGAAAGTGCGGGCAGTTCTTGAGTGGGATCTGCCAGAGAATCTTAAGGCACTACAACGTTTCCTGGGGTTTGCTAATTATTACCGGAAATTTATTCGTAATTTCTCATCCATGGTTAAAACTCTCACAGACATGACAAAAAAAGGGACGGATTTTTCTAGGTGGTCTGACAAGGCTTGTCAAGCATTCTCCTCCTTGAAAAAATGTTTTGCCTCGGCACCCATACTCATTCAACCTGATGCGTCACTACCGTTCATTGTAGAGGTAGACGCTTCCGAGGTAGGGGTGGGAGCAGTATTGTCACAGGGTTCGTCCCCTGGTAAGTGGCATCCGTGCGCCTTTTTCTCTAAAAAATTGTCGTCCGCTGAGAGGAATTACGATGTCGGCAATAGGGAACTCTTGGCCATTAAGTTAGCTTTTGAGGAGTGGCGCCATTTTTTGGAGGGGGCAGTCCATCCGGTCACCGTCATCACCGATCACAAGAATCTGCTATATCTGGAGTCCGCAAAACGTCTGAATCCCAGACAAGCTAGGTGGTCGTTGTTTTTTACCAGGTTTAATTTTGTCGTCACATATCGTCCTGGGTCAAAAAATTTAAAGGCGGATGCCTTATCTCGTAGTTTCCCTGGGGCCGGGAATACGGATGACCCGGTTCCTATCCTTCAGGAGGGGGTGGTGGTGTCGGCAGTATGCTCTGAGCTTGAGGAGGAGGTATTGGAGGCTCAGGGGGACGCCCCTGTTGGACCTCCAGGGAGACTGTTTGTTCCAGATTAGTTGCGACAAAAGGTGATCGAGGCACACCATAACTCAGCTTTGACAGGACACCCAGGGAGTAAAGCAACTGTGGATCTCCTCTCGCGTCGGTTTTGGTGGCCTAACTTACATAGGGAGGTGGTAACTTTTGTTGCGTCCTGTGGGGTTTGTGCGTGCTCTAAGACCCCACATACCCGTCCGTCTGGGGCCCTCTTACCTTTGAAGATCCCGGAGCGTCCTTGGACTCATCTGTCCATGGACTTTATTACGGACCTCCCGCCGTCTTCGGGTAAAACGGTCATACTCGTTGTAGTGGACAGGTTCAGCAAGATGGCACATTTCATCGCTCTTCCTGCTCTTCCTAATGCTAAAACTCTTGCGCAGGTGTTCATTGGGGAGATTGTGAGGCTTCACGGGGTACCCTCCGATGTGGTGTCTGATCGGGGGTCTCAGTTTGTGTCCAAATTCTGGAAGGCATTTTGTACACGGCGGGGGATGCATTTGTCGTTTTCATCGGCTTTTCATCCTCAGACTAATGGTCAGACGGAACGTCTGAACCAGAGCTTGGAGACATATCTCCGGTGTTTTGTGTCAAAGAACCAGGAGGACTGGGCTTCTTTCTTGCCTCTGGCAGAGTTTACTCTTAATAATAGGCGGAGCGAGTCCACTGGTAAGTCCCCGTTTTTTGGGGCATATGGTTTTCACCCCCAGTTTTGTACTTTCAGTAGGGGGGGCTCTTCGGGAGTTCCTGAGGAAGAACGATTTTCGTCATCACTCGCTTCAGTGTGGAGAGGGGTGCTGAATAATCTGAATACTATGGGGAACCGATACAAACGTATGGCTGATAGGAGGAGAGTGTCTGGTCTGGACCTAAGTGTGAACGATCGGGTATGGTTGTCTACCAGGAATATAAAACTTAAGGTTCCCTCCTGGAAACTGGGTTCCAGGTTTATTGGGCCGTACAGGATCAGTTCTATAATTAATACGGTGGCATTCCGTCTTGACCTCCCCCCTACGTTTAAAATTCACAACGTGTTCCACAGATCTTTGCTTAAGAGGTATGTGTCGCCAGTGATACCGTCACCTTTACCTCCTCCTCCAGTGGTGGTCAATGGTAACTTGGAGTTTCAGGTATCAAAAGTCATCGATTCACGCTTTAATCGCCGGTCCCTTCAGTACCTGGTTCATTGGAAGGGGTATGGTCCTGAGGAGAGGATGTGGGTTCCTGCGTCAGATATTAACGCAGACCGAATAATTCGGACCTTCCACACGACTCACCCGGATAAACCTGGCCCTGAGGGTCCGGAGGTCCCTCATAGAATGGGGGGTACTGTCACGGGTGTGTCGCCACGAAGATTGTCACGATTACACAGCCTGACTTCTCGCAGCTGAGTTTTTGGTGCTTTGTATTTTTCGGCAGTGAGGGAGTTAATTCTCTCTCTCTGTGCTAGATGAGGCCCAGCCTCGCCCAGCTGCAGTCAATGCTGCAGAAGTGGGACTCCTTCAAATACCTGCCAGTCTGTTAGGGAAGTTGTCGGTGAAAGCATTCCTTGCAGACAAACAGAGCGGCTTGTGGTATTTTGGAGTTTGGAGTGAAGTGTACTTTGTGTGTTTTTTTTCCCTTCCTCGCTTTATTATTTATCTCCTTAGTTTTTGTATGCAAGGTGGTTTTTTGGTTTTCCCCTTGTACTGTCTCGTTCGTCTAGTACTGTGTGTTGGCTTATATTATCCTGTCCCCTGTTGTTGTGATCGGGGTCCTTCTCAGGACTAGATTACTGAGGTTCAGGGATCCTCAGGAGATAGGGGTTACGCTGGCGGCCTGGACCTCTGTACCTTTAACAGTACCTCCAGGTAGAGGGATTAGTTAGGGCCCCAGCTTAGGGTCAGCTTAGGCCCCTGACCTCCTGTATGCAGAGACTGCGTGACAGTCAGCTGATGTCTCCCTCTCCCATCATTCCCCGCTCTGCCTCTGACACAGCGGGTGCACAATGATGTCATCGTGCACTCACTGTGTACCAGGCATTGCAGGCTGAGCCAGGAGACAACCGGGAGCAGCGCGGGCACGAGGAGTTGTGAGGAATGTGTTTTTTTTAATGTAACAGTGAGTACTGGACTATGGGGCCATTCTAGGGAGTGGGTGTTATTTGCTATGTGGGGTTGTGCTGTATACCATGTGGTGCTGTGTTGTATACCATGTGGTGCTGTGATGTAAACAATGGGGTGCTGTGCTGTATACAATGTGGTGCTGTGCTGTATACCATGTAGTGCTGTGCGGTATACCATGTGATGTTGTGCTATATACCATGTGGTGCGGTGTTGTATACCAAGTGGTGCGGTGCTGTATACCATGTGATGCTTTCCTATATACCATGTGGGGCTGTGCTATATACCGTGTCAGGCTGTGCTATACACTACGTGGTGCTGTGATGCATACCATGTGGGGCTGTGCATACACCATGTGGTGCTGTGCTATATACCATGTGATGCTGTGCTACATAAAATGTGGTGCTGTGCCATATACCATGTGGTGCTGTGCTGTATACCATGTGGGCTGTGCTATATACCATAAACTGTGCAATATATCATGTGGTGCTTTGCAATATACCATGTGGTGCTGTGCTCTATACTATGTGGCTGTGTTATACACCATGGGGGATACATTATACATTATTCTATGGGGAGGCTGTGTTATATAATATGGGGGGCTACATTATATTCTATGGGGAGGTGGGCTGTATTTTATTCTATGGGGCTGTATTATATTATTATATTCTGTAGGGGGTGATTGCATCATACTCAATGATGGGGATACATTATACTATATGAGGAGGCTACATTGTATTCTATGGGGGCTGCATTATATTTTATGGGGGGCTAGATTATATTGTATGGGTGCTTCATTATACTTTATGAGGGGGCTACATTATATTCTATTGGGGCTGCATTATACTATATGAGGAGGGCAGCATTGTATTCTATGGAGGGGCTACATTATACTATATAAGTGGCTGCATTATATTCTATGGGGGACTGCATTATATTCTGAGAGGTCTGCCATATATTCTATGGAGGGGCTGCATTATATTCTATGGGGGGTTACATTATATTGCATGGGGGGCTGCATTATACTCTGTGGTGGCTGCATTATACTCTGTGGTGGCTGCATTATACTCTGTGAGGTGGCTGCATTATGCTCTATGGGGTGGCTGCATTATACTATATGTGGGCTGCATTATACTGTATCAAGGACTATGGGGAATTCATTATACAATATGAAGAACTATGGGGTGCACTATACTATGAGAAGAGACTTGTACTACATGGATGACTGGTGGTGTATTATACTATATGGAGCACTATGAGGAGTGTATTATATTGTATGAATGACTGAGCACTGTATTTTAATATATGGAGGGCTATGAGGAGTGTATTATACGATATGGAGGACTATGAAGAGTGTATTATACTATATGGAGGACTATGAGGAGTGTATTATACTATATGGAGGACTATGGGGAGTGTATTATACTATACGGAGGACTATGGGGCACATTATATTATATGGAGGACTATGGGGTGTAAACTATTGATGTGCTGCTGATAACATGATACTGTATGGTGATCTGTTAGTGATCCATTAGTGATCATTCTGTCCCCATCATTCTTTCTCAGACGGTGGAAAGAGGCCGGGAAACAAGTGTTGAATGATTTCAATAAGACTACTTACAAAGACATTACACTTTAGAATTTTAGGCCACTGAAACAATAAAATATAGTTTTAAAGGTGAATTCCCCTTTAATTTAGTATCTACTTACACGCAAATATCAAGTGAGCATGATGGGGTTTGGAAACAAAAGCACCAATGCCCTGAAAATTTGGTTTTAATTACGCAATGTAAGTGGGAACATATCAAATTTTACTTAAAAGAAAGAAAGTCTGATATGAGAATCTTGACATTTTTTTTTAACATACCATTGAAATGGTCTCTTTCACCTGACGTGCTCGTGCATCCAAATTATATTCCAATTCTAATGCTTCTTTGAGAACATTTTGCCGTAATAAGTGCAGTCGTCTCATGTTTTCTCTTAAAAGCAAAAAAGGTTACAATTTTTTAAGTAGTTATAAGTGAACTGTAATAGAATAGAAAAGAAAAATAGAAACACATATCAGCACACAAAAACTAAAGAGTCAGGGACTCAGATTACAATTTTAGATCACTTGTCACTTATGAAAAAGACTGTATAAAAATTTTATAATACTATGAATTTGGATTTTACCTTTCTTCACTTGTAAAAATATTATAGCATCCAGCTTGTTGCTCAGTCAGACATTGTTCAATATCTATTAGCTTTTCCCGATATTTCTGGCACGCTTTTTTAATGTTTTCCACATCCTGGTCAGTATTCTGTTCAGGATACACAAATTATTGAAATAATCTTGAGTAATTTATTATCAAATTGGGTTATTAAAGAGAATCGTATCACCAGATTTTATAATACATATTGCAGGTATTATTAAAAAGATCTTAGACCAGATGAAGCTGGGCTACTTACTTTGAAAATCCTAATGTTTTCCTTTATATAAAAAGGCCCTGTAAGCGTGTGAGATAGCATAAGTCTAAGCTTATACACAAGTGTATTCACCAAGGATGACTGGAGCTTTTACTGAGTAGTGTGAGATTTCAATGGCAGCAGGGAGACTATATATTGAAGAGGTGTCAATTGGGCTAAGTTTTGCCTGAGAATACTTTAGCTTACGTTGTTCTCGAAAGTGGGAAACCCTGTCAAAGAGTAATCATTGTTTTAATTTTTTTTTAATAAATCAAAGGATTCATGAAAGTTAGAAAATTTGTTATACAGCTCTGGCAAAAATTAAGAGACCACTACACAGTTTTATAAAAATCAGCTTCTCTACATGTCTGACAGCCATTCCATTCCAGTGTCAGTTAAATTCCAACCTGAGTACACCTGTTATGCGCTCGGTTGCAACAACTTTAATATATAATTGATTGCAACCGAACCCGGGGTCTGCGATGCAGTTTATAGTTACTGCTGCCGAACACCCCTAGAGTATGAGGGTCAAACTGACAACAGAAATCTAACATTAGATCTCGCCTGTGTTGCTTCACACTAGGGGAGATGTAGAATTGGCACTATCTCCGTTAACGTCAAAGGAGATGTGCTATCGACTGGCGTAGATGTAGCCGTGTTAATGACACAGAAGCCACTTGCCAGATATTAGGTTTGCTGCAAGCTGGTATAGACGTAGCCCTGTTGACTGCACAGAAGCTAAGTGCCAGCCCAAAGGAAGTGCAGGCGACTAATGCCAGGCGTACGTGCTACCAGCCGGCGTGAGACCGGACTGAGCAACTCTCTGTTAAGCTTGACAGGTGATGCCCAGGTTACGTGCCCCACAGTCTGCTCAGGGTGTATAGCTACCCTATATTAGTAGCAAGACTGCACCACATTGGCTACCTGCATAGCATTCATTAACCTCCCTGAAAGACCTGAGCTAATTAGCCGAGCTGACTCTGACATCGGCAGGTCCCGGAGAGCGAAAGCTAGGGAGCATGTGGAGCCCAGATTCTGGTACGTCACACATGAGCACTACCTATAGTATGATCTGACCGCGCCGCGGACAGACAAGCTATTTAAGGGCTAAGCTCCGCCCCAGCCATCTCGTCAATCGCATCACCGGTGACGTCATCTGTGACCAATCAGGTTGCGCCAGGTCAGAGGATCAGCTGACATTAACCACCAATAATAGCTTGCCATGTCACGGACATGCTCACTGCAGGCATTTCTGGACTTAGTCTTACAACAGCCTTTTCCTGTTCTGTAACCTAGTTTTAAGGCTACTATGAACAAAGACCCGAGTAACTACTTGTGCCTCTCAGGTATTGGCCAAAATCATATATGTAAACCTCATAAAATACTCTTCATTAATAAAAACCTATTTAAAGGTACACCACCCCAAAATGAAAAAACACCAAAAAAACGTGCACAATGACAATTAAACAAATACCACTCTCAGGGGATGGGCTAAGTATCCCTAGTATATTTCCTAGGCTGATACCTTCCTAGCCGCGGAGGTTGGCACCCTAGGGGCAACGATGGTTTTGGCGCCCCCGCTCAACGTAGTCTATCCCTAGGTGCCCTAATAAATACTAATGCAACTTAGGGTGCCTCTACCCAGATGATAAAAGGGCCCCTAAAAATAAACAATGATAATACCTGGCACTAATAGGACCCTAATCCCCATATTAATATAAAAACACAATGAGGGGCAAAAATTGGGACATTTATGATAGTTACCGATATTACCGAATCCTTTGATATTTTAATGTCATTAATAGACAAAACGGAAATGCATATAATTCACCATCAAATTATCATTGCACTAGACAAATTATATTTTTTATATGGTAATATGCAATATTTAACAAGTGATGCTTAAAAGATCGCCATTCATTTGTTCAATTAGATATTTTGTGGGTATGGCTCATATCTTTAACAAAAAAGAAAAAGTGGGAATCCACAGTTATCATCTCTGATGTAAGCCATAACACTCACTGATGATAATATCAATACGAAATAGCAACCACATGGCACATGTTGTCATTATATCGAGCCTCCTGATGAGCCATATGGGCGAAACGCGTCGAGGCGTTTGATGTCTTTATGAGGGGCAATGGGCAGATAACTACCGCCTATATCAAATCATGATGCCTTTATTTTTGGTTGCTATTTTGTATTGATATTGTTATCATCAGTGAGTGTTATGGCTTCCATCAGAGATGATAACTGTGGATTCCCACTTTTTTTTTTTGTTAAAGATATGAGCCATACCCACAAAATATCTAATTGAACAAATGAATGGCGATCTTTTAAGCATCACTTGTTAAATATTGCATATTACCATATAAAAAATATAATTTGTCTAGTGCAATGATAATTTGATGGTGAATTATATGCATTTCCGTTTTGTCTATTAATGACATTTAAATATCAAAGGATTCGGTATTATCGGTAACTATCATAAATGTCCCAATTTTTGCCCCTCATTGTGTTTTTATATTAATATGGGGATTAGGGTCCTATTAGTGCCAGGTATTATCATTGTTTATTTTTAGGGGCCCTTTTATCATCTGGATAGAGGCACCCTAAGCGGCATTAGTATTTACTAGGGCACCTAGGGATAGACTACGTTGAGCGGGGGCGCCAAAACCATCGTTCCCCCTAGGGCACCAACCTCCGCGGCTAGGAAGGTATCAGCCTAGGAAATATACTAGGGATATTTAGCCCATCCCCTGAGAGTGGTATTTGTTTAATTGTCATTGTGCACGTTTTTTTGGTTTTTTTCATTTTGGGGTGGTGTACCTTTAAATAGGTTTTTATTAATAAAGAGTATTTTATGAGGTTTATATATATGATTTTTGTCTTTGAAATACCTCTTGTATTGGATTTTCTGATTGCTCTCAGGTATTGGCTAGGCGCTGGGAACGACGGCGAAGCTGAGCAGCATCTGCCTCGGCTGGGTCTGGATGGGAGACTACAGACTCCTCGGATCCAGGTTCGGATCATGCCGATGCCTAACAACACCTCATTCTACTTAATGTGCTTATGAACCAAATCTTATTTAACGTAGGAAAGTATAAAAGACCCTGCTGTGATGTTCACAATCCTCTTGCAATAGCACAAGCTGGATGGCAAAACAAGTGTTAGTAATATCCCAAAAGCAATAGGAATGAAAAAATAACTTTATTCATGCCAAAGGAGTTGAAAAGAAAAGTCTTGAATGAGGAAAAGAAGGGCTCAATTCTGGCTTTACTAGCAGAGGGATACAGTGAGCATCATGTTGCCTCCATCCTTAAAATTTCTAAGATGGCAGTCCATTATAACAAGGTCAAGCAGCAGACATTGGAGACAACAAAGCTACAGACCGGCAGAGGGCGAAAACGACTCTCCGCTGAACCTGGATGACCATCATCTAATTCAAATGTCACTCAGCAACCGCAGGATGACATCAAGTGACCTACAAAAGGAATGGTAAATGGCAGCTGGGGTGAAGTGCACGACAAGAACAGTTCGTAATAGGCTCCTAGAGGCAGGGCTCAAGTCATGTAAAGCTAGAAAAAAGCCTTTCATCAATGAGAAGCAAAGGAGAGCCAGGCTGAAGTTTACCAAAGACCATAAGGATTGGACCATAGAGTACTGGAGTAAGGTAATCTTCTCTGATGAGTCTAATTTTCAGCTTTGCCCAACACCTGGTCGTCTAGTGATTAGACGGAGACCTGTAGAGGCGTACAAGCCACAGTGTCTTGCACCCACTGTGAAATTTGGTGGAGGATCGGTGATCATCTGGGGATGCTTCAGCAAGGCTGTAATTGGTCATGTTAATCTTTGCGAAGGACGTATGAATCAAGCTGCATACAAGGTTATCCTGAAAAAACAGTTGATTCCTTCAGCTCAGGCAATGTTCCCCAACTCTGAGGACTGGTTTTTCCAGCAGGACAATGCGCCATGCCACACAGCTAGGTCAATCAATGTGTGGATGAAGGACCACCACATCAAATCCCTGACATGGCCAGAACAATCTCCAGACTTGAACCCCATTTAAAACCTCTGGAATGTAATCTAGAGGAAGATGGATAGTCACAAGCCATCAAACAAAGAAGAACTGCTTACATTTTGTACCAGTGGTGGCATAATGTCACCCAAAAGCAGTGTGAAAGACTGGTGGAAAGCATGCCAAGACGCATGAAAGTTGTGATTAAAAATCATGGTTATTCAACAAAATATTGATTTCTGAACTCTTCCTGAGTAGTGTTGAGCGATACGATACTGCAAATATCGGGTATCGGCCGATATTGGCTGTATCGGAATTCCGATTCCGAGTTCCGATATTTTCGTCATATCGGATACCGGAATCGGAATGTCACTGTCACTGTCAGTGTCCGTCGGTCGGGTCTGTCAGGAGTCAGCGGCACTTACCCGGCAGAAGATCTCCGGCGGTCACATCCCGGACTGCTTAATGGCCGCCATCCTCTTCTCCCCGGCGGTCACATGCAGTATCTCGCGATAACTGCAGTGACTGCTGGGTAATCGCGGCCGTAAAGCAGTCCGATGACGTCACCGCCGGGGAAGCTGGTAAGCAGCTGTGCTGCGCCGGGATGTCAGGTTCTGCCTGTCATTCCGATGTAGCAGAGCTGGATCGTCGTGGGAAAATCGTTACTATGGACTGCGTCTGACAGGTGGTATACTGTTGGTTTGTTTTTTTTCTTTTTTTACAGGAGATCGATGGCGTCGCAGGAATGAGAGAGTAATAAAAAAAATGAAAACTGTGTTGTCTATTTTATTTCATTAAAAGGCTTTTTTCTTGCTGTGTCTTTTTTTTAAACATTTAAAAACTTTGGGATTAATAATGGATCGGTGTCTTATTGACACCTCTCCATTATTAACCGGGCTTATTGTCACCGTGCAATCAACGGTGACATTAACCCCTTATTACCCCACTTGCCACCGCTACAGGGCAAGTGGGAAGAGCCGGGTAAAGTGCCACAATTGGCACATCTTTTGATGCGCCAAATGTGGGGCTGCTGTAGCCTGGTATTATCAGGCTGTTGAGGGCCAAAATCCATGGGCCTTGACAGTCTTTTAATACCAGGCCGCAGCAGTCTGCATTTTACTTGGCTGGTTAACAAAAATAGGGGGGATCCCCACGCCGTTTTTTTTTCGAGGGGATCCCCTATTTTTGTTAACCAGCCAAGCTAAGCAGACTGCTGTGGCCTGGTATTATCAGGCTTGCAAGGTCCATGGATATTGGATCCTTACCAGCCTGAAAAACCAGGCCTCAGCGGTCTGCTTCATCTGGCTGGTTAACAAAAATAGGGGGGACCCCACGCTAATTTTTTTCGAGGGGATCCCCTATTTTTGTTAATCAGCCAAGATATGTAGACTGCTGTGGCCTGGTATTATCAGGCTGGCAAGATCCATGGATCTTGGCTCCTTAACAGCCTGAAAATCCAGGCCTCAGCGGTCTGCTTCATCTGGCTGGTTAACAAAAATAGGGGGGACCCCACGCCATTTTTTTTTCGAAGGGAACCCCTATTTTTGTTAATCAGTTCCCTCTGTCGTCACTGATGGTGTCCCTGGCTGACCTGAAGTGAAAGTGGAAAGCAATCAATTAAGCTTTCCACTTCCTCTCCTGTCAGCCAGGAGAGGAGCTCATTCATTTGGGGTTTACTGTGAGGCTGCAGCATTAGCTGCGGTCCCTGCAGTAAACATTAACCCTTTCTGAAGGATTACACCGTGGGACCTGACTGTGCATCGGATTGGTAAGAATAATTTTGCTTTATTATTTTATTTTTATTACAGGAAATGGTTTTAGCAGGAAAATAAAATATGGTCAAAAACTGTGATTATTTCATTAAACTTCTTTTTTATTAAAGTGTGTGTGTTTGATTTTTCTTTCATACAATAGGATTAATAATTGATAGTTGTCTAATTGACAGCTCTCAATTACTAACCTGGCTTAAAGTGACCTTTCAATTGCAAGGTCATTTTAACCCCTTATTAACCCATTCGCCACCGCTACAGGGCAATGGGAATAGACGGGCAAAGTGCCAGAAAGGGCAAATCTAATTAGAGATTTGCCCTTTCTGGGGTGTCTGGGGGCAGATTTTAGTAGCCGGGGGGGCCAAAAATAATGGTCCCTCTCTGGGCTATTATTATCTGCCCCCACTCACTGGCTTTGTCTGTCTGGTTGCGAAAATAGGGCGGGAGCCCACGCATTTTTTTTCAGCAATTTTACACCTCATATATATATATACATGTCATTGAGTTTGTGACACATATATATATATATTTATAGTTCATACACTTCTACATAGTATAATAGCCGCTAATTCAATTGCCGGCTTTTGTGAAAATGCAGAACCCGACATGAAATGACACTTGGTTTACATAGAGTTAACCATGTCTTTTCATGTACTTTGATATCTGATTTGCACAAACAATTACATGAGTATAAGTGTGCAAAATTTCACACCTGTAGGGGTTAATTAAAGGTGTAAATTCGTAGCAAAAAAGTCCTTTTTTTTTACAACGAATTTACACCTTTAATTAACCCCTACAGGTGTGAAATTTTGCACACATAGACTGATGTAATTGTTTGTGCAAATCAGATAGCAAAGGACATGAAAAGACATGGTTAACCCTATGTACACCAAGTGTCATTTCATGTCGGGTGCTTCTGTCTTTTCACAGAAGCCGGCTTTACCCGGCAATTGAATCAGAGGATATTTTACTATGTAGAAGTGTATAAACTATACATATATGTATATATATGTCACAATGACATGTATATATATATATATATATATATATATATGTATTCTATGTGTGTATATTTAGTGTTTACAAGGAAAGAATGGGGTTTTTTTAGTTCCGATATTTTGTTCCCATAGACTTACATTGGATTTCCGGTATCGGTATCGGGTATCGCCGATATTTTAATGGTATCGGCGATACCATTCCGATTCCGATACTTAGGGATATCGGAAAGTATCGCTCAACTCTATTCCTGAGTTAAAACATTAGTATTGCTGTTTCTAAATGATTATGAACTTGTTTTCTTAGCATTATTTGAGGTCTGCTAAGCACTGCATTTTTTTGTTAATTTGATCATTTCTCATTTTCTGAAAATAAATACAAAATGTAGTGCTTGAAAATTCGAACTCATTGTCAGTAGTTTATAGAACAAAAGAACAATTTACATTTTACTCAAAAATATACCTATAAAAAGAAAAATCATCAGACAAACTGAAAATTTTGCAGTAGTCTCTTAATTTTTGCCGGAGCTGAAATTTGCATCATTCAACTCCTGGAATGATCTTTCATTTATGCGTAATATCTGTTATCTGTAAAAACAGATTTTACCATCACTGTGAGAGGAGATGATAGTTGCTTCTTTTATAATTGTATGGAGAGGGGAAGGGGATTAGCTAGAGGCAGACACAGACATTTGCCAAAAGTTCTGCTGAAACACTTGCTTTAGTGCCCCATGGAACTTTATGAGCACCAACTACGGTCACCTTTCTCAATAACAGCAAAATTTAATTTTACTGAAGAGTTGAGATGGGGAAACCTTAACAGTAAAGTTTGGGGTCCGTACCGAATACCTCCTGTTCGGATAAGGACTCTGAACTCGGACTTCACCAGAAAGTTTGTGTTACTGTTCGAGTTTGGCATCCCGAAAACCGGGTGTTTCTTGCACTGTCATGTGCATGACAGCACGGCAAACACTGCCTCTGATCGGCTCAAAATCATTATTGACGATCAGACGGCTGCGGTTTCCACCCATGAGCCCGCATCTATGATCGGAGGTATAAAGTTTACCTCTGGTCACCAGTGCTCTTAAAAATTAAAAAGAAAAAAAAAATGGCGTGGATTCCCTTGTATTTTTGATAACCATCCAGGCAAAACTGACAGCTGCGGGCTATTCTTTATGAAGAATAGAGGGGTTGTCACGCTGTTTTTTTAAATGATTTACATAAATCATTTAAAAAAATGAAGTGTGGCCCCCCCCCCCATTTTTGACAACTAGCCAAGCTAAAGCAGACAACTGGGGACTGGTATTCTCAGGCTGATAAAGGGCAATGGATATTGCCCCCAAGCCTAAAAATAGCAGCACGCAGCTGCCTAGAAAAGACACATCTATTAGATGCGCAAATTCTGACGTTTTGACCGACTTTTCCCACTTGCTTCCGGTGAACTGCGGTGAACTCGCCTCTGCACCTTGAGACTTTTTCTCACTGTGCTAGCGGTGATCTCATCGAGATCACTGCACTTCAGGGCTCCAGCTGGGAAAGTAGCGGCAGTAACCTTGATGACAGCCTTTATTCTGCCATGATACATGGCGGAATTAAGGCTTTTTTCTTTTCATCACCTGGACTGGATGCTGTACCTTTCTATTGTTTGTATCACTTGATGTCCAATTGGGCCATTGGACTTGGAACGTGCATCCTGGGACTGATGTGCTGTCAGCTGATTTTCCTTTGCTTGGTAAATAATGACGTCACAGATGCTGCACTCCTAGCAGCTCATTTCTCAGTGGTTCTCGGCCTGGACGGTCGCATCTTGGCACTGTCCAGGTTAAAAACTGCTTTTCCCTAGACATTGATTATGGCATGGGACAGAATAATGGAGAGGTGAGGGATATGGCTGTTTTTTATTTTTATTTTATTACAGTTTATTACAGGAGATGAGAGCTTTAATGGAATGGGCATTAGGTGAGTATAACTGTGTTTGTTATTTTTAAATAAAAAAGGAAAAGTGTTTTTTATTTCAAATAAAATACTTTATTGTATCTATGTCTTTATTTATAATATAACTATAGGATTATAAATAGATGTCTTATAGACGACTCTCCATTAGTAAGATAACATCAACCCAACAAATATGAACCCCACTTGCCACCATCACAGGGTAAGAGGGAAGACCATGAAAAGTGCAAAAATTGATGCATCTAAGATAGGCTCCTTTTCTTGCCAGCTGCAGGCTGCTTTATTTAGGCTGGGGGGACCCAATATCCATGGCCTCTTACCAGTCTGAGAATACCAGCCCCCAGCAGTCTGCTTTAGCTTGGCTAGTTGTCAAAAATGTGTTTTTTTTTAAATTAGTTATTTAAATAATTTAAAAAATGACATGTGGACCCTCTATTCTTGATAATCAACCTTCCTAAAGCTGACAGCTGAGGGTTGCAGCCCGCAGTTATCAGTTTTGCTCGGCTGGATATAAAACAATACAGCGGAACCCTAGCCATTTTTTTTCTTTTAAATTATTTATTTAGAGCATAGGCACCAGCTGATGAATACTCTCATCAGCTGCCTGCTTTCGCTGTTAACTGTAGCAGACGTAGGCTGATGGGAGTAGTAGTCCCATCAGCTGACATCAGTGACCAGAGGAAAACTTTTTACCTCTGATAGAAGCTGTGGGCTCATGCTGTCATTTGAACTTTTTTTAAAATATTCGGCCGGACCTGAACATCCAGGTGTCTGCCCATCTTTACTGAAGACAGATTTTACCCATAAATTGAGAATTTTGATAATGATTGATCAATTCAGGAGGAGAAAAAAGCACATTTCTCTAATAAGATGTATTACAAAGTTTTTTTATTTTCACGTGCACAAATTTATTTATGATAATGAAATAAAACAATAGTTACTTTATAAGGGTGACAGGGTGGAATCTGGATCTGTGAGATATGTTTTTTTTTTAATGATGAATAAAAGCAAAAGGGGTTATCCTCTACTTAGACAACCCTTTCTCAATCTCTACATTCCACCCTTATAAACTAATAACACCTATACTCACACCAGGTGCCAGCGCCTTTTCAGTGGTGTCACCACTGGCTCTCCCAGGGCTTCTGTGACATAATGTCTCATGAGGCCTGGGAGAGCCAGTTGCGACATCGCTGGAACGGCACCTACACATGACGTGAGTATAGGTGTGGGGAGCATAGTGATTGAGAAGGGGTTGTCCGTGTAGAGGACAACACCTTTAAGCTTCCCTACATAAGTGATCAGGTTATAAATCCTGATTACTGCAGCAGTACTCTGTCTGATTCTTACATAGAGGACTTTTTATAGTTCTCTCATTTGAGAAACTTCCAATAGCAAATGTCATACATCTTTCCCATAAAATGATGACATTAAATGACACTAAGTTGTAGCTAGTTATTCACAGATGACAGATAGTAATGAATATGAGGTGCATGCTATACATACCAGTGATATGATGATTAATGACTCTCTCAATAACTTCAGAGTATCTGATAACTCTTTCTCTAGGTTGATGTGAGAAGAAGGCCTCATGGATGCATTGTGCCTGTGCCTTCTTGGAGCACAGCAGTGATGGCAGTGACAGCAATAACAACAATGGCTGCTCAGGGGTGAATGCTGAAAATGATTTGGACCCCCAAGTGCAGTATCAAATGACAGTGACTCTGTGAGGTAACATCTCCGTGGATGTGAACAGTGATTGTTAGTATAGCATTCATTCCACCACCCCGTATCAGTCTGACTAAAGGCTTCTTTTCGCTTTATACTGCACGTTAACAAAGCATGCAATTCACTTCTGTTAGTATTTGTGTTAATAACAATATTAGGTCTATTCATTCCATCATCTGCGTCCTGCAACCAGGTTGAAGACATCTGAATGGTCACTGACTTGTAAATATTTGTGTTTATTTCCGTTTGATATGTACTCTTTTTGTCTTTGGAGCTAGAATTTATCTCTTCATCTGAGTAATCTACAGAGCCTTCTGGGGTATGGACATGGAAGCCAAAGCTATGTAAATCACTGGTGGGAGATGGTGTCCATTTTAGGTGGGACAACTCCACTGAACATTCATCATCTGCAAATGAATCTCTCTCACTGTCACTCTTTTGGAGATCACTTACACATTCTTCAGAGAAGTCTGGCATTAGACTATCATTTATCTCACCAGGAGATTCAGGAATAATATCACTTATGTAATGTGGGACATAAATTGGGAAGACAACTTTTGTAGGAACCTCTGGAGACTGTGCTTGATCTTGACTTATGGAACCAATCAGATCAGACTGTAATAGACAGCTGTCAGCTACATATTCTTCATTTCTGGTAGCTCCAGAAGATGGCTCTTGACTTTCTATTTCTTGTATCTTGTCTTTATCGACATTATCAGTTTGATTATCAAAACTCTGAAACACATCACTCTTTTCAGTATCCATTGACAATGACTTCAATTTTTCTTTCAGTGTTTTAAGTCCACTTATCACAGTATTTTCATATGTATCCAGATGTTCAGTGAAGTCACAGATGTCATTAAATTCTTCACTTTCATTGTTAAAGATTGAGACATCTGCTTTCTCCTTGAGAGTAGTCTGGCTATCATTACTGTCTGAGCTTTCATGTAAATTCTGCAGAAAGAAAATGGCAGACAATCCTTAGTTAGATAATGTTATTAAACTATTGTTATAGTCACTAAAATGTCTGAGCTAGCTGCAGTCCCACAATGAAATGTCTTTTTACCAATACTTTAATGTTTATCATTATCAGTGGGACTGGATGATCAACTACAGTCAAGGCCAAAGGTATTGGCGCCCTTGAAATTGTTCTAGAAAATAAAGTATTTTGCCAAGAAAATTATTACAATTACACATGATTAGTTATACACTTGTTTAATTTCCTTTGTTTGCATTGGAACAACACAAACAAAAAGAGAAAAAAGGCAAATTAGATATTTCACAAAAAAAACAATATGGGCAGGACAAAATTATTGACAGAAAGTTGGGTTTAATGTAATGAATGAGGAATACGATAGTTTAAAATCCGTGCTGCCCAAGGTTCCAAAAACGCGATGACACACGGAGGTGAATTATGAATGCAATTGTTTGTGTTGGCAGCGGATTACTCACGATATTCTCCAAGCATGTGACAACAGAATTTGTTTATTCAGAAACAATCAGGAACAATAGATGATAAGTTGAGTTGAGCGAAACAGGTCGGTTAGATTAAAAAAACACCGACTTTCGCCAAAGTGGGTTTTGCCGAGCGAAATCCGACCATAGTATGAGGTCGGCCATGCGTTCAGCGACCAGAGCGCCAAAGTAGGTTTTCCCATAATGCTTGAAGGGCCTTTTCTCAGCCAATGAGCAAGGACGCACACTGTGGGCAACGCGATGACATGGGCAGCGGCCACCACCATCTTAGAGAAGGGCATTGCAGTGATTGGCTTGCTTTGTGTGGCGTCACAGTGCCTATAAAAGCCCTCAACGCCGACCGCTATTTTTCTTCTGCCGATCTTAGCGTAGAGAAAGGTTGCTGCCGCTGGTTCTCAGTAAGGAGAGAGTTAGGCAGGAAAAAAAACTAATTCTGTGCTTGTGCTGATAGCGATTAGCTGTACAGTTAGCGTGCAGTGACAGGGGAGGATTTTATTGTGTGCGGCAGCGCTGGTTATTAGGCTGCCTGCCAGTGACAGGGAGGAATTTATTGTGTGCAGCAGCAGAGCTGATTATTAGGCTGCCTGCTAGCTGTAGTGCTTTTTAACACAGCACCTACACAGCACTAATACTTTTATTCTTTTTTTCTGCAGTTACCGAGCGTTCATATTTTCCCACACCGTATAGAGCTGTACGCTCCTCACACTACCATGTACCGGCTGGTGTCATGGACAAATACATGCTGACTATCTGTGTGTGACTCCGGAAATATATACGCAGATTTCAATTTTCCCCAAAACCGTATACAGCTGGTATCTTCTGATACAGTACCGTTTTTCTGCCTTGTGTATTACGATCAAATCCATACTGAGAAAGCGTCTGTGTGTTACTCCTCAAATATATACGGAGATTAAAAATTACCGCAACACTGTATACAGCTGTACGCTACTGATACAGTACACTTTTTATGCTTTTCATATTCTGGTCTACTACATACTGAGCCTGTGAGCGTCTGTGTGTTACTCCTGAATTATAAACAGAGATTTAAAATTACCCCAACACTGTATACAGTTGTACGCTACTGATACAGTACACTTTTTATGCTTTTCATATTCTGGTCTACTCCATACTGAGCCTGTGAGCGTCTGTGTGTTACTCCTGAAATATATACGGAGATTTAAAATTACCCCAACACTTTATACAGCTGTACGCTACTGATACAGTACACTTTTTATGCTTTCATATTCTGGTCTACTCCATACTGAGCCTGTGAGCATCTGTATGTTACTCCAGAAATTTATATGGAGATTTAAAATTACCCCAACACTGTATACAGCTGTACGCTACTGATACAGTACACTTTTTCTGCTTTTCATATTCTGGTCTACTCCATACTGAGCCTGTGAGTATCTGTGTATTACTCTGGAAATATATACAGAGATTTAAAATTACCCCAACACTGTATACAGCTGTACGCTACTGATACAGTACAATTTTTCTGCTTTTCATATTCTGGTCTACTCCATACTGAGCCTGTGAACGTCTGTGTGTTACTCCGGAAATATATACGGAGATTTAAAATTACCCCAACATTGTATACACCTGTACGCTTCTGATACATTACCCCTTTTCTACTTTTTATATTCTGATGTAATCCATACTGAGCCTGTGAGACTCTGGAAATATATACGGAGATTTAAAATTACCCCAACATTGTATACAGCTGTACGCTTCTGATACATTACCCTTTTTCTACTTTTTATATTCTGATGTAATCCATACTGAGCCTGTGAGAGTCTGTGTCTGACTCTGGAAATATATACGGAGATTTTAAATTACCCCAACACTGTATACAGCTGTACGCTTCTAATACATTACCCTTTTTCTACTTTTTATATTCCTGTCTAATCCATAGTGAGCCTGTGAGCATCTTTGTCTGCCTCCTGAAATATATACAGAGATTTAGAATATTTTCACTATACTATATATACCTGGTATCTGCTGATACAGTACCCTTTTTGCCAGAAAGTCCTCCTCCAACCCACCACTCTAAGTGCATCATTGACACCTGGAACATTGGTCCACATGTGAAATTATTTCTTGCGGATCTACTTTTTATATTCTGATGTGATCCATACTGAGCCTGTGAGAGTCTGTCTGTTACTCTGGAAATATATACGGAGATTTAAAATTACCCCAACACTGTATACAGCTGTACGATTGTGATACAGTACATTTTTTCAACTTTTTATATTCTGGTGTAATTCATACTGAGCCTGTGAGAGTCTGTGCCTGACTCAGGAAATATATACGGAGATTTAAAATTACCACAACACTGTATACAGCTGTACGCTTCTGATACAGTACAATATTTTCACTATACTATATATACCTGGTATCTGCTGATACAGTACCCTTTTTCAGCTTTTCATATTGTGGTCTAATCCATACTGAGCCTGTGAGCGTCTGTCTGTTACTCCGGAAATATATACAGAGATTTACAATGACCCATAGACTGTATACAGCTGTACGCTTTTGATACAGTACCCTTTTTGGCAGAAAGTCCTCCTCCACCCACCACTCTAAGTGCATTATTGACACCTGGAACATTGGCCTACATGTGTGATTATTTCTTGCGGATCTGCTTTTTATATTCTGGTGTGATCGATACTGAGCCTGTGAGAGTGTCTGTTACAACGGAAATATATACGGAGATTTAAAAATTACCCCAACACTGTATACAGCTGAACGCTTCTGATTAGTGTTGAGCGATACTGCTCGATATCTAAAAATATCGGATCGGAATGGTATCGCCGATATCACTAAATATCGGCGATATCCGATTCCGATACCGGAAGTCCCATGTAAGTCTATGGGAACAAAATATCGCAACTAAAAAAAACCTTTATTTCCTTGTAAACACTAAATATACACACATAGAATACATATATATATATATATATATATATACATGTCATTGTGACATATATATATACATATATGTATAGTTTATACACTTCTACATAGTAAAATATCCTCTGATTCAATTGCCGGGTAAAGCCGGCTTCTGTGAAAAGACAGAAGCACCCGACATGAAATGACACTTGGTGTACATAGGGTTAACCATGTCTTTTCATGTCGTTTGCAATCTGATTTGCACAAACAATTACATCAGTCTATGTGTGCAAAATTTCACACCTGTAGGGGTTAATTAAAGGTGTAAATTCGTTGTAAAAAAAACTGACTTTTTTGCTACGAATTTACACCTTTAATTAACCCCTACAGGTGTGAAATTTTGCACACATAGACTGATGTAATTGTTTGTGCAAATCAGATAGCAAAGGACATGAAAAGACATGGTTAACCCTATGTACACCAAGTGTCATTTCATGTCGGGTTCTGCATTTTCACAAAAGCCGTCAATTGAATTAGCGGCTATTATACTATGTAGAAGTGTATGAACTATAAATATAAATATATATATATGTGTCACAAATTCAATGACATGTATATATATATATATATATATATATATATATATATAAGGTGTAAAATTGTTTAAAAAAAATGCGTGGGCTCCCACCCTATTTTCGCAACCAGACAGACAAAGCCAGCGAATGGGGGCAGATAATAATAGCCCAGAGAGGGACCATTATTTTTGGCCCCCCCTGGCTACTAACATCTGCCCCCAGACACCCCAGAAAAGACAAATCTATAATTAGATTCGCCCTTTCTGGCACTTTGCCCGTCTATTCCCATTGCCCTGTAGCGGTGGCGAATGGGTTAATATGGGGTTAAAGCCACATTGCAATTGAAAGGTGACCTTAAGCCAGGTTAATAATTGAGAGCTGTCAATTAGACAACTATCAATTATTAATCCTATTGCATGAAATAAAAATAAAACACACACACTTTAATTAAAAATCATTTTAATGAAATAAAGACACATGTTTTTGACCATCTTTTATTTGACTGCAAAAACCATTTCCTGTAATAAAAATAAAATAAAAAAGCAAAATTATTCTTACCTATCCCATGCACAGTCAGGTCCCACGGTGTAATCTTTCAGAAAGGGTTAATGTTTACTGCAGGGACCGCAGCTAATGCTGCAGCCTCACAGTAACCCCCAAATGAATGAGTTCCTCTCCTGGCTGACAGGAGAGGAAGTGGAAAGCTTAATTGATTGCTTTCCACTTTCACTTCAGGTCAGCCAGGGACACAATCAGTGACGTCAGAGGGAACTGATTAACAAAAATAGGGGTTCCCTTCGAATAAAAAATGGCGTCGGGTCCCCCCTATTTTTGTTAACCAGCCAGATGAAGCAGACTGCTGAGCAGTGGCGTACCGTGAATGAAGCAGACCAAGCAGCTGCTATGGGGCCCGGACAGGTGAGGGGGCCCTCGACGGTCGGGTAGCTGTGCTGACACAGTACTACCAGGGGGTCGGCGGGGGAGGGGGAGCGCAGCTCTTCTATATACTCACCCCTCCTGGTGCGGTCTCTGCAGCCCCTGCTCTTCTCCCACGGTCTCCGACGCCTGTGTTCAGCGGTCAGGTGGTACTGCTCATTACAGTCATGAATACGCACATATTCATGACTTTAATGAGCTGTCCCGCGTGACCGCTGAACACTGGCGGCGGAGACCGTGGGAGAAGAGCAGGGGCTGCACAGACCGCGCCAGCAGAAGGGTGAGTATAAGGGAAATTTACCTGTCCCGTTCCACCGTTGCTCGCGTCCTCTTGCTGCAATGTTCAGGTCAGAGGGCGCGATGATGTCGTTAGTGCGCGCCGCGCCCTCTGCCTCATCATTCACTGCTGGAGGACCCCGAAGACAGCGGCACTCAGCAGTGGAGAGAGGACAGGTAAATATCTCAGGTGCCGGGGCCCTGAGCGAGCGGTGACATCGGCACCTGGTGTCACCCCCTGCTCAGGACACCGGCACCTGGCCCCCAGCGACGAAAGGTGAGTATGTCTTTTTTTTTTGGTTGCAGCAGCTGCGGCAGCATAAGGGCCTATACTATGGAGCATCTATGGGGGCACAATCTATGGGGGCATAATACATTTTTTTGTTTAATGTGTCCCCTCACTGTGCTGGCACTTTACATTTACAATGGCTCTGGTTTTTTTTTTTTGGGGGGGGGCCCATTCAGACTTTTGCTATGGGGCCCCATGATTTCTATGTACGCCCCTGCTGCTGAGGCATGGTATTTAAGGCTGTTAAGGAGCCAACATACATGGACCTTGCCAGCAGCGTCGGACTGGAGTACCTTGGGCCCACCAAGAAAATATATTCTTGGGGCCCACCATCATACTTCCCAACCTTTGAAGAAGGGAAAGAGGGACAAAGGCTGTGGCACGCTGTGCCTGCTGCAGCAAAATTTAGGCCATGCCACGTTGCACCACAGACTGTCCAGGAGTTGGTGGATGCTTTAGTCCAGGTGTGGGAGGAGATCCCTCAGGAGACCATCCGTCGCGCTCATCAGGAGCATGCCCAGAAGTTGTGGGGAGGTCATACAGCATACCTCCCAAATTTTGAAGACAGGAAAGAGGGTTAAAGGATGCGACGCGCATAGCGCGCCGCTGCAAGTTTTAAGCCACGCCCCGACCACACCCATTTCACAGCTAATCACACCTATATCCTCGCCACAACCGTACCCATGCCGATACAGCTGACCCTCCGATGACGGTTGGAGGGCCCACTGCTGGCACCGGGCCCCCCCAACGCCTGTTCAGGCCCCATAGCTTCTGGGCGGCAGAGCAGGAAGATCGATTCTCCCTGCTCTGCCGCAGAATGGAAATGTATCAGCGTGCTGTGCACGCCGATACAGTTACTGTAGCGTAGCTCCGGGTGGGCCCCCTCAGAGCGCGGGGCCCGGGGCCACCGCCCCCTCTGCCCCGCGACCTATCCTTTCAAATCAGGGCCCACCACGCAGGAGCTGGGGCCCACCGGAGGTTTCTCCGGTGTCCCGGTGGCTTAGTCCGACCCTGCTTGCCAGCCTGATAATACCAGGCCACAGCAGTCTGCTTATCTTTGCTGGTTAACAAAAATAGGGGATCCCCTCGAAAAAAATTGGCGTGGGGTCCCCCCTATTTTTGTTAACCAGCCAGATGAAGCAGACCGCTGAGGCCTGGATTTTCAGGCTGTTAAGGAGCCAAGATCCATGGACCTTGCCAGCCTGATAATATCAGGCCACAGCAGTCTGCATATCTTGGCTGATTAACAAAAATAGGGGATCCCCTCGAAAAAAATTGGCGTGGGGTCCCCCCTATTTTTGTTAACCAGCCAGATGAAGCAGACCGCTGAGGCCTGGATTTTCAGGCTGTTAAGGAGCCAAGATCCATGGACCTTGCCAGTCTGATAATACCAGGCCACAGCAGTCTGCATATCTTGGCTGATTAACAAAAATAGGGGATCCCCTCGAAAAAAAATTGGCGTGGGGTCCCCCCTATTTTTGTTAACCAGCCAGATGAAGCAGACCGCTGAGGCCTGGTTTTTCAGGCTGGTAAGGATCCAATATCCATGGACCTTGCAAGCCTGATAATACCAGGCCACAGCAGTCTGCTTAGCTTGGCTGGTTAACAAAAATAGGGGATCCCCTCGAAAAAAAAACGGATTAGGGATCCCCCTATTTTTGTTAACCAGCCAAGTAAAATGCAGACTGCTGCGGCCTGGTATTAAAAGACTGTCAAGGCCCATGGATTTTGGCCCTCAACAGCCTGATAATACCAGGCTACAGCAGCCCCACATTTGGCGCATCAAAATATGTGCCAATTGTGGCACTTTACCCGGCTCTTCCCACTGCCCTGTAGCGGTGGCAAGTGGGGTAATAAGGGGTTAATGTCACCGTTGATTGCACGGTGACAATAAGCCCGGTTAATAATGGAGAGGTGTCAATAAGACACCGATCCATTATTAATCCTAAAGTTATTAAATGTATAAAAAAAAGACAAAGCAAGAAAAAAGTCTTTTAATGAAATAAAAGAGACAACACTGTTTTCATTAATTTTATTATACACTCATTCCTGCAACGCCATCGATCTCCTGTAAAAAAAGAAAAAAAACAAACCAACAGTATACCACTTGTCCGACGCAGTCCATAGTAACGACAGTCCCACGACGATCCAGCTCTGCTACATCGCAATGACAGGCAGAGCCTGTCATCGCGACGCAGCACAGCTGATTACCTGCTTCCCCGGCGGTGACATCATCGGACTGGTTTACGGCCGGGATTACCCTGCTGTCACTGCAGTTATCGCGAAAAACTGCATGTGACCGCCAGGGAGAAGATAATGGCGGCCATGAAGCAGTCCAGCCCGTGACCGCCGGAGATCTTCTGCCAGGTAAGTGCCGCTGACTCCTGACAGACCCGACCGACGGACACTGACAGTGACAGTGACAATCCCGATTCCGGTATCCGATAAGACGAAAATATCGGATAGAGCTAATATCGGCCGATACCCGATACTTGCGGTATCGTATCGCTCAACACTACTTCTGATACATTTCACTTTTTCTACTTTTTATATTCTCGTGTAATCCATACTGAGCCTGAGAGTGTCTGTGTCTGCCTCCTGAAATATATATGGAGATTTAGAATATTTTCACTATACTATATATACCTGGTATCTGGTGATACAGTACCCCTTTTTCTTCTTATATTCTTGTGTAATCCATACTGAGCCTGAGAGCGTCTGTGTCTGCCTCCTGAAATGTATACGGAGATTTCCAATAATTTCAATATACTATATATACCTGGTATCTGGTGATACAGTACTCTGTTTCAGATTTTTATATTCTTGTGTAATCCATACTGAGACTGAGAGCGTCTGTGTCTGACTCTTGAAATATATACGGAGATTTACAATATTTTCACTATACTATATACACCTGGTATCTGGTGATACAGTATCCCTTTTCAGCTTTTTATATTCTGTTCTAATCCATACTGAGCCTGTGAGTGTCTGTGTCATGACCCAGGACGGGGTTTTGTCTTTGCCCCGTCCTGGTCAGACTGGGGTTAATGGTTTCAGCCTCTCTCTGGCAGAGGGCGGCTATTTAGTTGCCAATTGACCTGGGTCTGGTGTCAGTTATACTCCTGCCCTCGGCTGGATTAGTTGACCTCCTGTGTGCCTGTGCCTTGTGCCTGATCTTGTTGCTTGTTTGGTTTTGACCCGGTCCATCTCTTCGTTGTGAGTTTGTCTACTGTCTTGGTACTGTGTATTTGCCCGTTCTGGTTTTCTGATCCCTTGGCTACGTTTCTGGTTATTCTCTGCCTGCTCCTCTTGTACTGCGTTGCTCCCTCTGTGTATGACCTAGCTATCCTGACTATCCGTTTTGTCTATGCCCCTTGGTAACTCTGTCCCGTAGTTACCCTTCTAGGAGTTTTCCTTCTGCTCATAGCTTTCTGGAGCTTAGGCCACGCCCACCAGCAGTCACGTGCTTAAGGTTCTCTGGCCTGAAACAATCTCTGTCTGTTACTGCCTTCTCTGAGAGACCTGTGGCCGGCGCCGCCCCTTGGCAGTCACGTGCTTAGGGTCCTGTTAGTCTGAAGCACTCATCTTCACCGCTACTGCCCCGCTCCACAGGTATCTTTGAGTGCAGTCTGTCTTATTCAGGACACGCGCACTGGCTCAGTGAGCAAGTGCAATGCGGTGTTCATGATATTATAACTGACCGCTACCTTTTTTTTTTTTTCTTCCTGTGTGTGTTATGGATCCTATGTATGCCCTTTCTGAGCAGGTAAAGCACCTGACTCAGATGTCTCAGAAACTGAATGAGGAACAGCGAGTTCTGGCTCAGTCTCAGCAGCTGATGGCTGACACTGTGCAGGGGGCTTTATCATCTGGTGCTCATGGGACAGGGGTTCAAGATGTTACATTAGTTTCCCCAGAGCCCCCAGTTAAATTACCAGATACCTTTTCCGGAGATAGAAAGGAATTTAAAGTTTTCAAAGAGGGCTGTAAGCTTTTTTTCTCTTTAAGACCGCACTCTTTTGGGGATGAAAGTCAGAGGGTGGGGGTCATTATGTCTCTGTTAAGGGAGCCCCCCAGGCCTGGGCTTTTTCCCTTCCTATCACTGTCCCTGAGAGAATGACTGTGGATGCATTTTTTGAGGCCCTGGGGCATATTTATGATGAGCCTGATCGAGTGCTGATGGCTGAGGACATGGTGATGAGTATATGTCAGGGGAAGCACTCAGCCGAGTGGTTTTGCTCAGAGTTCAGACGCTGGGCTGCTGAGGTCTGTTGGGATGATGCCGCCCTCCGGGGCTTGTTCCGTAGAGGCCTGTCTGAACGTCTGAAAGATGCCGTGGCACTTCACCCTCCGCATGATTCTCTGGAGGACGCCATGACGCAGGCCGTCCGAATGGATCGCAGGCTGCGGGCGAGAGGTGTGATGCAGGTTGAGACACCATTTTTCTCCAGTGGAAGGGGAGCCAGTCCTGTATTGGAGTCCATGGAGATGGGAGCCATCGACCTCAAAGAGAAAGAAAGGAGACGGAGGCATTTAGAAAAGCTGTGTTTTTACTGCGGTGATCCTGGACATTGGAAAAAGAACTGTCCCTCCTGCCCACCGACTAACAAGCGACTGAGTCTGGGTGATCATCGTGGAGGTCACTCAGACTCTCAGGTACCCTTTCCTTCATTTTCTAAGATACTGTTAAAGGTGGAACTTGGTGTGAAGAACTGCTTTTTCCTTACTTCAGCTTTTGTGGACTGTGGGTCATCCTTGAACCTGATTGACTCTAAGCTGGTGGCCAGCTGTAGATTAGGGACAGTTAGGTTGGAGACTCCTATAAAAATAATGGGCATTGATTCTACACCTCTCACCAAGGACGGTGTCCATTTTGTCTCTGAAGAATTCACCCTCAGGGTGGGGGCCCTTCACCAGGAGCATATGTCATGTTTTGTTTTGGATAACCTCTCTGCTGGCCTGGTGTTAGGGTTTCCCTGGTTGCAACGGCATAACCCGATTATTGACTGGGATTCCCGTGATATTGTTAAATGGGGATCTAATTGTTCTGAAAGATGTCTTGCTACTGTGTCTGTGTCGTCCGTTGGTCTGGAAGGTATTCCGGAGTACCTGAAGGACTATGCGGACGTTTTCTCTGAAAAAGAGGCTGAAGTTTTACCACCACACCGCCCATTTGATTGTGCCATTGACCTGGTTCCAGGTACTAAATTGCCCAAGGCCCGCTTGTATAACCTCTCGGGTCCCGAGCGGGCTGCTATGAAAGAATACATTTCTGAGAGCCTTCGTAAGGGACACATTCGTCCTTCTGTTTCCCCCATGGCGGCGGGGTTCTTTTTCGTTAAGAAAAAAGACGGTGGTTTGCGCCCATGCCTCGATTTTTGAGAGTTAAATAAGATAACTGTGAGAAATACTTACCCCCTCCCCCTTATTCCTGATTTGTACAACCAGTTGTCTGGGGCTAAGTGGTTTTCGAAAATGGATCTGCGGGGGGCATATAACCTTATCCGGGTCCGGGAGGAGGATGAGTGGAAGACTGCTTTTCTCACTACTGAAGGGTTGTTTGAAAACTTGGTCATGTCTTTCGGTCTGACCAACGCACCAGCAGTCTTCCAAAATTTTATTAATCATGTGTTCTCTGACTTTATTGGGCGTTTTATGGTTGTGTATTTGGATGACATTCTTATCTACTCGCCTGATAAACAAACTCACAATGATCATCTTCGGGCAGTTCTCCAAAGGCTCCGGGAGAACTGTCTCTTTGCTAAGCTAGAGAATTGTTCATTCTTCGTTCAGGAACTGTCATTTCTGGGGTTCATTGAGTCTGCTGAGGGGTATCGCATGGATCCTAATAAGGTGCAGGCCATTGTTGATTGGGTACAACCTGGTGATTTGAAGGCTCTGCAGCGTTTCTTAGGATTCGCAAATTACTATCGCAAGTTTATAAGGGGGTTCTCGCAGGTAGTTAAACCTCTCACAGATCTGACTCAAAAGGGGGCTGATGTCAAGAATTGGTCAGCCGCAGCGGTGGCGGCGTTTCAGTTCTTAAAAAAATGTTTCATATCTGCTCCGGTTCTTATTCAACCGGACCCGTATGAACCATTTATTGTTGAGGTGGACGCCTCGGAGGTGGGGGTGGGGGCAGTGTTGTCCCAGGGACCCGCCACTTTGACTAATTTGAGACCCTGTGCCTTTTTCTCTAAGAAATTCTCTCCTGCGGAGAGAAACTATGATGTTGGGAATCGAGAACTTCTGGCCGTGAAGTTGGCCTTTGAAGAATGGAGGCATTTTTTGGAGGGTGCTGTCCATCCTATTACCGTGGTTACGGACCACAAGAACCTAGCTTACATTGAGTCTGCTAAAAGGTTGACTCCTAGACAGGCAAGATGGTCGCTTTTTTTTTCCAGATTCCAGTTCTCCATCACTTTTCGGCCAGGATCCAAAAATGTCAAGGCTGATGCCTTGTCACGCAGTCTGGATCCGGTGTCTCCCCCCGAACCTCCATCCTCCATTCTTCAGCCTGGGGTGGTGGTGGCAGTTGTTTCTGCTGGGTTGGAGCAGGAGATTCGGGAAGCTCAGTCTCTTGCCCCTCCGGCTAAGCCGGTGGATAAACTTTTTGTACCAGTTCAATTTCGTCTCAGGGTCCTTCGGGAATTCCACGACTCAGTTCTGGGTGGACATCCTGGAATCTCGGCTACCCGGAGGGCCATCTCTAGGATATTCTGGTGGTCTTCTTTAGCCTCTGATGTTGGGGAATTTGTGTCTGCTTGTGGGGTATGTGCCCGTGCGAAACCCCCCCATAACCGGCCGACCGGGGAATTGGTGCCACTGCCAATTCCTGATAGACCATGGACCCATTTGTCCATGGATTTTATCACCAACCTTCCTCCTTCCAAGGGTAATACCGTCATTTGGGTAGTGGTGGACAGGTTTAGTAAACAAGCACATTTTGTACCCTTGTCGGCTTTACCTAATGCAGAAACGTTGTCCAGATTGTTTGTTGAGCATGTGGTGCGGTTGCATGGGGTACCCTTGAATGTGGTGTCTGATAGGGGGGTACAATTTGTTTCCAGATTTTGGAGGGCATTTTGCAAGAGGTTGGGTATTGATCTGTCTTTTTCATCCGCTTATCATCCAGAGACTAATGGGCAGACTGAGCGGACCAATCAGTCTTTAGAGCAAATCCTGCGTTGCCTGACCTCAGCCCGACAGGATGATTGGTGTACTGCGTTACCTTTGGCTGAGTTCGCGTTTAACAACCGTACTAACCACTCTACGGGCACATCTCCCTTTTTCTGCAATTATGGGTTTCATCCACATTTTGGGGAGTTCTCCCGTTTGGACTCTGGGTGTCCTGGGGCGGATGGGACAATACAGCGGTTGGGGGAGTTATGGCAGGAGGTCCAAAGGAACATTACGAAGGCTCAGTCTAAATATAAGTTTTTTGCTGACAAAAAACGGTCTGTGGGGCCGGTGTTCCAGGTTGGGGATAAGGTATGGTTATCTACTAGGAATATAAGGCTCAAGGTCCCCTCTGCGAAACTTGGACCTAAATTTATTGGTCCTTATGAATTTACGGAAGCAGTTAACCCGGTGGCATTTCGGTTGCGTCTCCCTCCGTCTCTACGGATTCCCAACGTTTTCCATAGGGCCCTTTTGAAACCTGTGGGGTCCTGTAGGGAAGGATCGTTGTCTTCCCCACCACCGGTTTTGGTAGATGGGCAGTCTGAGTACGAGGTGGAACGAATTCTTGACTCTAGGTTTGTCTGTTGTGCTCTTCAGTATCTGATACATTGGAAAGGCTACGGTCCAGAGGACCGGTCGTGGGTTCCTGCCCGATCTGTTCATGCGGATCAGTTGGTCCGGGCCTTTCATGCCAGGTGTCCTGAGAAACCCGGGGGTCCGGTGGCCCCCCGTTGAGAGGGGGGTACTGTCATGACCCAGGACGGGGTTTTGTCTTTGCCCCGTCCTGGTCAGACTGGGGTTAATGGTTTCAGCCTCTCTCTGGCAGAGGGCGGCTATTTAGTTGCCAATTGACCTGGGTCTGGTGTCAGTTATACTCCTGCCCTTGGCTGAGTTAGTTGACCTCCTGTGTGCCTGTGCCTTGTGCCTGATCTTGTTGCTTGTTTGGTTTTGACCCGGTCCGTCTCTTCGTTGTGAGTTTGTCTACTGTCTTGGTACTGTGTGTTTGCCCGTTCTGGTTTTCTGATCCCTTGGCTACGTTTCTGGTTATTCTCTGCCTGCTCCTCTTGTACTGCGTTGCTCCCTCTGTGTATGACCTAGCTATCCTGACTATCCGTTTTGTCTATGCCCCTTGGTAACTCTGTCCCGTAGTTACCCTTCTAGGAGTTTTCCTTCTGCCATAGCTTTCTGGAGCTTAGGCCACACCCACCAGCAGTCACGTGCTTAAGGTCCTCTGGCCTGAAACAATCTCTGTCTGTTACTGCCTTCTCTGAGAGACCTGTGGCCGGCGCCGCCCCTTGGCAGTCACGTGCTTAGGGTCCTGTTAGTCTGAAGCACGCATCTTCACCGCTACTGCCCCGCTCCACAGGTATCTTTGAGTGCAGTCTGTCTTATTCAGGACACGCGCACTGGCTCAGTGAGCAAGTGCAGTGCGGTGTTCGTGATAGTCTGTCTGTTACTCCGGAAATATATACGGAGATTTAAAAATCACCCCAACAGTGTATACAGCTGTACGCTTCGAATACATTACCCTTTTTCTACTTTTTATACTCTAGTGTAATCCATACTGAGCCTGAGAGCGTCTGTGTATGACTCCTGAAATATTTACGGAAATTTACAATTATCCCTAGACTGTATACAGCTGTACGCTTCTGATACAGTACCATATATCTCCTGGTATTTTGGTAACATTTTCACAAAAATGAGGAAGTAGGTGGAAGAGGCTGCGGATGTGGGCGGGGGGGCCAGCTGGTACTGATGGTGGTGGTGCATCTGCTGGAAGTGCCATAAGCACAATAGCACCTAAGGCAGGAGGTGTTGAGCCGGCGTCATTGTCTGGCTCAAGAAGGCCTGGAAGGCTCCCTTTACTGGGAGTAAGTAAACTGCTTTTAAAGCCAGAGCATCAGTAACAGGTTTTGGCTTACATTCCTGAAACAGCCTCCAGCTCTATCACCTCCTCTTCTGAAGTTTCAAAAAAATGCAAGCACTGAGTCGTCAGTGCAGGCTTCTGGTCAGGAACAACACCTTTCCTTGTGTGCTTCACCCCCACCAAAAGGGAAGGATGAGGCAGCCCACACTTCAGATTACTCCATGGAGCTCTTTTCACATACCATGCCTGGGTTATCAAGTCAAATCCTGAATTCCCCAGTCCAACATGAATCACAGATGGAGTGCACTGATGCACAGCCCCTGCTAGATGATTCTGCTGGTACATTCACCCAGAGCACTATATTTACCTCGCAGTCTACTGAGCCAGAATCTGACCCTGATGAAACTCAGGTGCCCCTTCCCGCATACTATACCACCTTACACGGTGACACAGAGGAAGGTGCAGATGAAATTGAAGAGGAGGTGATGGATGACCCAGTTGTAGACACGGATGGGCATCCATTGGGGGAAGAGGGTGCCGCTGGCAATAGCTCAGAAGAGGAGAAGGATCCGCAGCAGGCATCGACATCGCAGCAGCGGTTATCTGGCAGGCCCGTTGTTGTCCAAAAAGGAGTTAAAAAAACAAAAAGAGTTGCAGGACAGCTTGGTCAAACGGTCAAATTAGCACAGCGTGCAAGCCCTGAAATTTTATACCATAGTAGGAAGAGTCCAGTATGGCACTTTTTTGACCAAAATCCTATTGATGAGGCAAAGGTTATCTGTAAGAAGTGCGGAAGGACCTTTAGCCGAGGGAAAAATCTCAGAAATTTGGATACCAGTTGCATGCTTAGACATTTAATTGCAACCGTGGACGGACTACAAAACCTACAAATACCCCCCCCCCAGGGCCGGCGTCAGCACCTGGCGCACCCGGGCAAGTGCCGGTTCCCTGAGCAGGTGGGGGTGGCCGACTCGTTGGCGACGGCACTGGCACAGGGCCCCTCATAGTACAAAAAAGTGTCTCTGACGGTGGGGGGGCCCACTCGCCATCAGACACACCGGCATACTATGAGGGGCCCTATGCCACTGCCGTCGCCCACGAGTCGGCCCCCCTGCTTGCTCAGGGCCCCAGCACTTGCAATACTTACCTCTCCCTGCTCCACCGCTGTGAAATCTTCCGCGTTTCCTGACAGCGACATTCAGGTTTGAGAGCGCGATGACGTCACGTCTGTACGCCCTCTCCCTAAACAGTCCAAGTGCAGAGAGCTGTAAGATGCCGACGCTGAGGAGTCCAGAGTAGAGCAGTGCACAGCGAGGAGAGGTATTTCATTTTTTTTAATGTTTGGAGCAATATATGGGGAGCATTATACACTGATGAATTATATATGGGGCCCAGCATATACTTGAGCATCATAGATAGGGCCCATCATACACTGGAGCATTCTAAATGGGGGACATCAGACACTGGAGCAGCATCTACAGGGCCCATCATACACTGGAGCATCATCCATGGGGCCCATCATATACTGGAGCATTCTAAATGGGGCAGATTAGACACTGAAGCATCATCCATGGAGCCCATCATATACTGGAGCATTCTAAATGGGGCAGATCAGACACTGAAGCATCATCCATGGGGTCCATCATATACTGAAGCATTCTAAAAGGGAGAAAACAGACACTGGAGCAGCATTTACGGGGACCATTATACAATGGAGCATTATAAATGGGGCCCATTATATATGGAGCATTATTTTGGCCCATAACACACTGGAGCATCATCCATGGGGCTCATCACATACTTGAGCATTCTAAATTGGGCAGATCAGACCCTGGAGCATCATCCATGGCGCCCATCATAAACTGGAGAATTCTAAAAGGGGGAAAACAGACACTGGAGCAGCATTTATGGGAACCATTATACACTGGATAATTATAAATGGGGCCCATTATATATGAAGCATTATATTGGCCCATCATACACTGGAGCATCATCCATGGGGCCATCATATACTGGAACATTCTAAATGGGAAAGATGAGACACTGGAGCATCATCCATGGGCCCATCATATACTGGAGCACTCTAAAAGGGGGAAAACAGACACCAGAGCAGCATTTACGGGGACCATTATACACTGGATCATTATAAATGGGGCCCATTATATATGGAGCATTATATTGGCCCATCATACACTGGAGCATCATCCATGGGGCCCATCATATACTGGAGCATTGAAAAAAAGGGGTCAGATCAGACACTGGAGCATCAGCCATGGGGCCCATCATATACTGGAGCATTCTAAAAGGGGGAAAACAGACACTGGAGCAGCATTTACGGGGGACCATAATACAATGGAGCATTATCAATGGGGCCCGTTATATATGGAGCATTATTTTGGCCCATAAGACACTGGAGCACCATCCATGGGGCCCATCATACACTGGAGAATCATATGGGGTTCATTATTTATGGGGCATCGTATAGGGTATGGAGCATCATATTGGGCACATATGGGGCCTATTCTGTATGGAGCATTATATGGAGCCCATTCTGTATGGAGCAATATATGGGGCCCATCATATACTGTATGGAGCTTTATGTGCGACTCATTATACTGTATGGAGCTATATGTGGGGCTCATTCTACTCTATGGGGACAGTCCTATACTTTATGGCACATTATTTGGGGACTATCGTATACTGGAGCAGTATGTGGAGCTCATCATATACTGTATGGAACATTATATGGGACCAATTATGTATGGAGCAATATATGGGGCTCATTTTTCTGTATGATGCACTATGTGGTGGCCATAATACTGTATGGAGGAATATACTGTCCGTTTTTGAGCTATTGTAGATTTTAACATAGATATCAGTCATTTCATGTAAGAAGTATAGTATTTTTCATTGTACTATACTTATATTTCTGTGCCGTATCGGAACATCGTGAATTGTGGTATGTGTTAAACGGGCCCACTGACACTGTTTGGCCCGGGGCCCACGAAAACCGGGAGCCAGCCCTACTCCCCCCCACAAGTTTAGCCAAATAACCCCCAGTTTTCAATGCGTAACTATTATTATAAAGTTTATTAATTTTGCCAAGCTTAAGTAATAAGAATTGATATTGTTGCCATTCAAATGGGCACTGTAGGTGTGTCTACTGTCCTCCACTCCATGCCGACTTTGCTTCCCCATTGACTTGCATTGGGTTTCGTGTTTCAGTCGGACCACCGACTTTTCCCGATTTTATGGCCGATTTCGTTCGACTCGACTTTTGAGAAAGTCGGGTTTCATGAAACCCGACTCGACCCTAAAAAAGGCAGTCGCTCATCTCTAATGATAAGCTTAATAGATCAGGAATAAATCATTTGTGTGTCTCTATCTGTGCAGCATCTACAGTAGGCTGCTTCTCTCATACACAGACACAGGAAAACAGGAAATACAGTCACATGCTATCCCTATGTGAGCCTCTGGGAGTTTTTTTTTTGCTCTAACTTGATAAAGAGCATGGAAATCGAGCAACTGAAAACTCATAGACAGAAATGGAGTTGTTGCACCAAACATATTCCAACAATTTGGCAATGCTTTTGAAGGTTTCCAAACCTCTTCATCAGGACGAAACCACAATGATCATTGTGCTTTCATCCAGATGAAGAGGTTTGGAAACCTTGAATCGCATTGATAAACCACATTCATGCTTCACCTCCGTGTGTGATTGCATTTTTGGAACCTTAGGCAGCGCGGATTTTAAACCACCATATTTCTCATTCATTACATTGTACCTTCTTGGTGGTCCTGCTGCAGCATTTTACATGCTTCTATAGGTGTTGTTACTGCCACAACTTTATCAGGTGAGAGTACCTATAATATCTTATACCACTTGGCTATCGGATAAGACCCTTTTTGCGCTTTTTGTCTCTTCAGCTTTACCATTGTTATTAGAAAGCTGGGTTTGCGTCCTAAGTCATGGTCTTCGAGCAGGACACTGACTTCAAACTTACTTCAAGAAGCACTCAGGAAATAATGGAAACAAAGAGCTGGAAATTTCTGACGTGGCCAGCAATGAGTCTGGATCTAAAGCCCATCGAACATTTGGTGAGAGATCTTAAAATTACTGTTGGGAGAGAGCACCTTTCAAATATGAGAGACCTGGAGCAGTTTGCAAAAGAAGAGTGGTCCAGCATTCCAGTTGAGAGGTGTTAGAAACTTGTTGATAGTTATAGAAGCGATTGATTGCAGTCATTTATTTGAAAGGGTGTGCAATAGGGATAAGCGAACATCCTAGTTGAAAGTCGGATATCACTCAGGTATCTGGGTGCTTGGCACTTCGCAAGCATTAGCCGATGCTTGAATATGAAACTCAAATCCCTCCCTTCCCTTTTGATGTCTGTTACACAGCCAGTAAGAATGAGGTATTGTCAATGATCGTAATCCTGTAGCCATCTTGGTTGGGGCATTACTGTGATTTAATGGCCGTATGACATCATCATAGGTATAAAAGAAGAGGGGCTGCCACGCTCGCTCACTGACACCATTGCATAGCTCAGGGACAGTTGCTATTGGGGAGAAAGTACATGTTTAGGGCAGTGTGCGCACAGTTGAACCAATCAATTAGTCTAGCACTGATACTGGTGCTGATTCTGAATCACCATACTAACAGCCCTTGTAAGGCCTAAATCTGTATTAGAAAAAGAGGGGGGTGTGCTCACTAAGAATATATGCGGTGCTCTGGAGAACAATCAAATATAGAATATAATAAACTCCGGCACACGAAAAAAAGAGTCACTTCTTATAAAGCAAGATTGATATCCAAGTATAAGGTAAATTCATCCGGGTGAGATAAATCAAAGGAAAAATACATCCAGGTACAAACAATTGTCATCGACTTTCGGCAT
>JARQOD010000006.1:143445462-143519723 GCA_033576555.1 Oophaga sylvatica
CTCCAGTGTCTGATCTGCCCTATTTACAATCCTCCAATACATGATGGGCCCTATGGATGATGCTCCAGTGTTTTATGGGCCAAAAGAAAGCTCCATATATGATGGTCCACATTATTAACCCCTTTCTGTCATCAGATGTACTATCCCGTCCATGTGACCTGGGACCTAATTCCAAGGGAGGGGATAGTACGTTCAAGGTGATCAGGGAGCGCAGCTGATTGCAGTCAGGTGTCAGCTGTTTATCACAGCTGACACCCGGCACTATGTGCTAGGAGTGGTCAAGGACCGCTCCCGGCACATTCACCTCTGGCACACCGCGATCAAACATGATCGTGGTGTACCGGGGGCACAGGGGAGCATCGCCCCTGAGGCCCTCAGAACAGCGCAATGTGACCGCGCTGTTCTGAGGCCTTCCTCCCTGCAAGGCCCCGGATCCAAGATGACTGCCGGGTCCTGCAGGGAGGTGGCTTCCTCATTGCCGGCTGAGAGCAGGCGCTGAGGAAGCCTGCAGCACTGCCTGTCACATCGCTGGTCTGACAGAGTGCTGTGCACACTGTCACACCAGCGATCTGACCCCATACTGTGATGACCCACCCTGGGACAAAGTAAAAAAGTTAAAAAAAATAAAAATCACAAGTGTAAAAAAAAAATTCCAAAATAAAGGAAAAAAAATATTCCCCAATAAATTCATTTCTTCCTGTAAATAAAAAAAACAAAACAATAAAAGTACACATATTTGGTATCGACCGTAACGACCCACCCTATAGAACTGTTCCACTAGTTAACCCCTTTAGTGAACCCCTTAAAAAAAAAAAAGCAAAAAATCAATGCTTTATCATCATACCGCCAAGCAAAAAATGGAATAACATGCGATCAAAAAGACCGATATAAATAATCATGGTACCGCTGAAAACGACATCTTGTCCCACAAAAAACGAGCCGCCATGCAGCATCATCAGCGAAAAAATAAAAAAGTTATAGCTCTCAGAATAGAGCGATGCAAAAATAATAATTTTTTATATAAAATTGTTTTTATTGTATAAAAGTGTCAAAACATAAAAAAATGATGTACATGAGGTATCGCCGTAATCATACTAACCCGAAGAATAAAACTGCTTTATCAATTTTACCAGACGCGGAACGGTATAAACGCCCTCCCAAAAAAAATTAATGAATTGCTGATTTTTGTTCTTTCTAACCTCCCAAAAATTGAAATAAAAAGCGATCAAAAAATGTCATGTGCTCAAATTTGGTACCAATAAAAACGTCAATTCGTACTGCAAAACATAAGACCTCATATGACTCTGTGGGCCAAAATATGCAAAAATTATAGCTCTCAAAATGTGGTGATGCAAAACCTATTTTTTGCAATAAAAAGCGTCTTTTAGCGTGTGGCTGCTGCCAATCATAAAAACCCACTATAAATAGTAAAATAAACCCCCTTTATCACCCCCTTAGTTAGGGAAAAATAATAAAATTAAAAAATGTATTTATTTCCATTTTACAATTAGGGTTATGGTTAGGGTTGCGGCTAAAGTTAGGGTTAGAGTTGGGGGTAAAGTTAGGATTAGGGTTAGGGTTGGGATTAGGGTTAGGGGTGTGTTAGGGTTAGGTTTGTGCTTAGAGTTATGGTTAGGGTTGGTACTACAGTTAGGGGTGTGTTGGGGTTAGGGTTGGAGTTAGAATTGGGGGGGTTTCCACTGTTTAGGCACATCAGGGGCTCTCCAAATGTGACATGGCGTCTGATCTCAATTCCAGCCAATTCTGCGTTGAAAAAGTCAAACAGTGCTCCTTCCCTTCTGAGCTCTGCCATGCGCCCAAACAGTAGTTTACCTCCACATATGGGGCATCAGCATACTCAGGACAAATTGCACAATAACTCTTGGGGTCCAATTTCTTCTGTTACCCTTGGGAAAATAAAAAATCGGGGCGAAAATATCATTTTTGTTTTTACGGCTGTACGTTATAAACTTCTGTGAAGCACTTGGGGGTTCATAGCGCTCACCACACATCTAGATAAGTTCCTTGTGGGGTCTATTTTCCAAAATGGGGTAATTTGTGGGGGGTTTCCACTGTTAAGGCACATCAGGGGCTCTCCAAATGCGACATGACTCCCGCAGACCATGCCATCAAACTCTGCAATGCAAGACATCACTACTTCCCTTCCGAGCCCCGACGTGTGCCCATACAGTAGTTTTCTCCCACATATTGGGTATCAGTGTACTCAGACAAATTAGACAATTTTTGGGGTCCAATTTCTCCTGTTACCCTTGTGAAAATAAAATATTGGGGGCGAAAAAATAATTTTTGTAAAAAAAAAAAGAATTTTTATTTTTACGGCTGTACGTTATAAACTTCTGTGATGCACTTCGGGGTTCAAAGTGCTCACCACACATCTTGATAAGTTCCTTGGGGGGTCTATTTTCCAAATTGGGGTCACTTGTGGGGGGTTTCCACTGTTTAGGCACATCAGGGGCTCTCCAAATGCAACATGGCATCCAATCTCAATTCCAGCCGATTTTGGTTGGAAAAAGTCAAATGGCGCTCCTTCCATTCCGAGCTCTGCCGTGCGCCCAAACAGTGGTTTTCCCCACATATGGGGTATCAGCGTACTCCTGTTACCCTTGGGAAAATAAAAAATTGGTGACTAAATATAATTTTTGTGTGAAAAAAATAGGATTTTTTATTTTCATGCCCGGGCATTAGAAACTTGTGTGTAGTACTTGGGGGTTCAAAGTGCTCACCACAGATCTAGATAAGTTCCTTAGGGGGTCTGGTTTCCAAAATGTGGTCTCTTGTAGGGGTTTTCCACTGTTTAGGCACATCTGGGGCACTGCAAATGGAACATGACCCCCATCAACGTCTGCATTCAAAAACGTTATTACTTCCTTTCCAAGCCCTGCCGTGCGCCCAAACAGTTCCCCCCACATATTTGGTATCAGCGTACTCAAGACAAATTGGACAACAACTTTAGGGGTCCAATTTCCTTGGGAAAATCAAAAATGTGGGACTAAAAAATCATTTTTGTGAACATTTTTTATTTTTTTTTCCACACCCAGGCATTATAAACTTTTGTGAAACACTTGGGGGTTCAAAGTGCTCACAACAGAGCTAGATAAGTTCCATAGGGGGTCTAGTTTCCAAAATGGAGTTACTTGTGGGGTTTTTCACTGTTTAGGCGCATCAGGGGCTCTCCAAACGCGATATGGTGTCCAATCTCAATTCCAGCCAATTTTGGTTTGAAAAAGTCAAACGGCGCTCCTTCCCTTACGAGCTCTGCCGTGTGCCCAAACAGTGGTTTTTCCCCACATATGGTGTATTGTTGTACTCAGGAGAAATTGCACAACAACTTTTTCTGTCCATTTTCTCTTTTTACCATTGTGAAAATAAAAAAAGTTTGTTAAAGATAATTTTTGTGAATAAAAAGTTAAATATTAATTTTTTCCTTCCACGTTGCTTCAGCTCCTGTGAAGCACCTGAAGGTATAATAAACTTCCTGAATGTGGTTTTGAGTACCTTGAGTGGTGCAGTTTTTAGAATGTTGTCACTTTTGGGTATTTTCTGCCATATAGACCCCTCAAAGTGATTTCAAATGTGAGGTGTTCCCTAAAAAAAATGGCTTTGTAAATTTGTTGTAAAAATGAGAAATCGCTGGTCAAATTTTAACCTTATAATTTCCTAACTAAAAAAATTTTGGTTCCAAAATTGTGCGGATGTAAAGTAGACATGTGGGAAATGTTACTTATTAACTATTTTGTGTGATATATTTCTCTTTTTTAAGGGAATAAAAATTCAAAGTTTGAAAATTGCAAAATTTTCGCCCATATTTGCGTTTTTTTAAAAAATAAACGCGTTATATCAAAGAAATTTTACCACTAATGTGAAGTACAATATGTCACGAGAAAACAATCTCAGAATCGTGAAGATCCGTTGAAGCGTTCACAGAGTTATAGCCTCATAAAGAGACAGTGGTCAGAACTGTAAAAATTGGCGTTCCCAGAGCTATAGCCTGTTAAGGCAGTGGAAAAGCCGAGCCTGGATAAGATTAACTATGGGGGGAAGAGAATGTCTACCGCAGGAGAAGATATAGCGGCGGCCGCAGCTGCAGCCCCCATAGCGCCGCAAGATGCAGAGTCAGGTCCAGCCATTGCTCCCATAACACAGCATAATCCAGCGGACAGCGCAGCCACAGTGCCCATGGCGCCGAAAGATGCAGAGTCCGGCCCAGCCGCAGCTCCTATAGCACAGCATAATCCAGCGGGCAGCGCAGACACAGCCCCTAGAGCACAGCAAGATCTGTTGACCGCCGCAGCAGTCCCTATAATGCCGCTCTCAATGCCATATATACTGTGAGCGGCCTGGCTACCACAATACTCTGTGGAGCCGTATACCCTGAGCGATTTCATGGAGAGACTGTGCAGTTTATTTGATGTGTACCCCCTGTCTGAAAACCAAAAAGTAAGCATTCTCATTGGACAGTTAACTGGTGCAGCGCAAAGAGAAGTAAAGTCATGGTAGGACGCTGATAAAGAGACTGTCAAGCAAATTCTAGCTAAGCTAAAGAGCACCTCTGACACCCGCACGGCTGCAGAAATAAAGATGAGGTTCTTTTGGTGCAAAAAATGGGTGCAGGACAGTATACGGGACTATGCTCTTAACCTTCAGGAGGCACTGCGGGCCATAAGACAGATTGACCCAGGCAGCGTACAGGATGGAGACAGATTGTTAAAGGAGCAGTTTTTGGAGGGACTCCTGTCCAGCACCCACAGCTCATAGCTGCGCATCATGTCCCAACAGAACCCTAACCTGAGCTTTGCATACTTTAAAGACAGGGCTATCCGGGCATTTCATGACCCAAATGACAGCTGTCCAGCACCCCCTAGGCGTCCAGCTATTACATATCACCAGGAGGTGGCATCCTTCCATCAGGGTCTCGCTGAGACTGACGCACAGACTTTGGATGATGACCCGTCTGCAGAGCTGGGTCTGCAGTTTCAGGAGCTGACCAAAACTGTGGCTGCACTAACCATAATCGTGCAGTCCTTGCAAGTGCCCCAAAAGGAGAAGATAGAGTTAGCCTCCAGTCAAGATGATGTCCCATGGTGATGGAAGATAAGGATCCCGCCAATCAGAGGGAGGGACAACGATCGCTACGACCAGGACGGACGTCCTATTTGCGGCCGCTGCAGAAAAGTAGGGCACATTGCTAGATTCTGTTGAGTGACCCCTGGGGCAGAGGGCCAACACCCATGAGTAAGATGACCAGGCCCACAGAACTGGCAAGACAAGTACGTCGGAGGTCGACCGGTCCTCCCACTTGTGATTGACAGCCTCCGAATAAACGCTTTGCTGGACACTGGTTTCATGTGCGGACTATGCCATATATTCTTTACAATCGGTACTGGGCTGACTCTGATCTTACTCACGGTCCAGATGATGAGCTGACAGTAGTCGCCACCAGCAATGGTCAGCTGTTGGCACAGAATGGGTATCAATTCAAGAGGTGACCATAAAGGTGTGTCGAGTAGAATTAAGAGCCCAAGGTATGATAATTGTAGACATTGATTGACGAGAATGGAACCCAATGATGACGTTAGGTACTAATGTGATGTAAAATTGTCTTGCCGAGGTTATTGTTTTGTTGCAACAGGTAGCCAAAACTGCAGGTTCCATTGAACAACGGATACTGCAAAATGAGATCAAGGCACTGATACAAATACAGCAGGTTGAGCTATCTGGCGAAGAAGTCGTCAGTGTCAGAGTGAGTGATTCATTCCCTACTGCAATCCCCACAAAAATTTTAATGCTAATTTGGTGTCGGGCAGCCATAGGCCTCAGAGGAAGAGATTACCAAGCTCTAGTAGAACAAGTGCACTCTGATAGTAGGCAGACTATCATGACAGCCAGAGGGGTAGTTGATGTAAGCAAGGGGAGTGTACCTGTACGCATCTTAAATGGTGTGGATGACGAGGCCAAAATATGTCGGTATGCCACCTTTGCTAAGCTATATATAGAATAAGAAGGGGTGCTCACTGTAAAAATATGCGGTGCTCTGGAGAAAAGTCAATTATATGTAATATTAATAAACTCCGGCACACGAAAAAATAGAAAAAGTCACTTCTTTATTAAAGCAAAATGATATCCAGGTGTGGAATAAATTCATCCGGGTGAAACGAAATAAATGGAAAATACATCCAGGTACAGATAATGATTTATCGACGTTTCGGCATATGTGTGCCTTTATCAAGAAGTACCTTTTAATTACATAAAAAAGCAAAAAAAAGGAAAATACAAAAATCAAAATTCAAGAGAAATTACACATATGAATATATACAAATTCAGATGCATAATGTAAATGCAACTATGTATAGGAGAAAACAACCAATCAAAAGCAGCCTACCCCTGTAGGAGAGCATCATAGAGAAAATATATGTACAATCACAGATATAGGAAGTCTTGCGACCAAAATAAAGTCACAGTAAATATCAGTAATGTATTAAGTCTAAGTAAACCAAAGTGAACTGTCCGAAATCCACAGGAGATCGTGGAGTGTCCAAAGCTAGCAGTTGATAAAATGACAGATGCACATGAATTATAATCATATAGTATAATACTGCATCATGGCTCAAGTACCGCCATATCGAGTGCGACAGGTAGGAGGAAGAGATTGCACTGATTGTGACCTATTAGGAGTTACATAACTCTGCGTGCTAAAGAAGCATATTCCCTTCTGGATACACATGTTACAAACCCTCTCCCCGTATGGCCTTAATAGGGAATATGAACTGTCATGTTAACATATGGTCCTCTTGCAAAAAATTGACCTTTGCCCTTTTGTATTCTCATATCTCTGGTCTGACGATTATGTACCATGTACCATTTCACTCTTTATATAATCATTGATTATTCCTATTTAACCTTCTCTTATTTATTTTTGTGTAATTTATTATTTTCAGCATTGATTTTCATTATTGGAGTCTGACTCTGTTTCCCATTCCTTTCAGCAATCTGGCATTGAACCCACGACTTGATTTTCCGTCTGGACATGCGCAATGGTGCTTTGCACACTCGGCTTTATCCGGCTCACATTCGGCACCTCTCGTTGTTTCACGCATGCGCACAGCCTTTTTGTCCGTCCTGACCTCACCCGGAAGTCTTCCTACACGGCGTTTCTCATGGCTATAAATAACAGCACGGGGCACACGTAGATGTAACTTACCACTACCTTTTCATCCCGGGAATATGCTTCTTTAGCACGCAGAGGTATGTAACTCCTAATAGGTCACAATCAGTGCAATCTCTTCCTCCTACCTGTCGCACTCGATATGGCGGTACTTGAGCCATGATGCAGTATTATACTATATGATTATAATTCATGTGCATCTGTCATTTTATCAACTGCTAGCTTTGGACACTCCACGATCTCCTATGGATTTCGGACAGTTCACTTTGGTTTACTTAGACTTAATACATTACTGATATTTACTGTGACTTTATTTTGGTCGCAAGACTTCTTATATCTGTGATTGTACATATATTTTCTCTATGATGCTCTCCTACAGGGGTAGGCTGCTTTTGATTGGTTGTTTTCTCCTATACATAGTTGCATTTACATTATGTATCTGAATTTGTATATATTCATATGTGTAATTTCTCTTGAATTTTGATTTTTGTATTTTCCTTTTTTCCTTTTTTATGTAATTAAAAGGTACTTCTAGATAAAGGCACACATATGCCGAAACGTCGATAAATCATTATCTGTACCTGGATGTATTTTCCATTTATTTCGTTTCACCCGGATTAATTTATTCCACACCTGGATATCATTTTGCTTTAATAAAGAAGTGACTTTTTCTATTTTTTCGTGTGCCGGAGTTTATTAATATTACATATAATTGACTTTTCTCCAGAGCACCGCATATTTTTACAGTGAGCACCCCCTTCTTATTCTATATATATATTTTTTTTGGGGTTGGATTGCTCCTGTTGTGACTAAATGTCGTTTTCTACACTTTCCTACAATCTTGAGGAGGCATCTAATATTATTGCACAGGTCAAGACTCCTGGGACCATTTTGCACACTCCGTCACAAGAACTACGGATTAGAGATTTTGAGAGGGACTTACGCAGATATACGGCACTAGATTTACACAGTGTTACATTGGCGGAATATCACAAAGTGCAACGAATCCCACGTGGTCTGAGAGTGTCTTTAAGACCAACGTTGTTTCAGAGTGATACAGAATATTGCAATAAATTCGAATCAATCTTAAACAAATGCTCCATGGACTTAATTGTACTGACCATCGATTTTTTACAAAAATAAATTTCTGACCTTCAAGCAAAGATCACGACTACTGAAGAACAGCTGATTAGTACCACATCCTCTGAGGACTTTAAAGCCTTGAAAACAAAACTTGATAAGACCATTCTTGAATTCCGTACGAGTGTACAAGACAGGAAGAAATCTAAGTTTTTGAGGGACGCTGATGATTATAAAAATAATCAAGTCTATAGATGGCGATCTACCACTTTCTACAATCAACGATCTTCCCGAAGAGAATTCAGTTCTTATTCCAACAGTTCGGACAGCGACCAAGGATCCTCTCGTCCTTCTTCTTTTTTAGGACATCGTCGCACACGCCAATTCCGAGGAAGACGCGGAGGGGGAGGAGACACCACCGGGGAACGACAGAGAGTGATGACCAGATCACAGGTAGGGACACTACCTCCAACCTTATCTACAATATTTCATCAACAATTCTCTCCCCAGCCGAGATGAACTTACTACAAAAAGGTCTATCGTTTTGTCCGGTCCCTAACTTTGATACATTTCAGGTTGACCAAGAATTATTTCGTTTCTTCAGGACACTTAGACTTAAGGTTCATTTTTCTTCCTTACCACATGGTGCCATGCAGAATCCTCCAGGTCCACTATCTGGTTTTGATTCAAGAACTTTGGGACTCATAAATCCGAGTACCTTTCAACCACCCCGAACGCATCATCCCATTGAAACCTATATCCAGTTGGTAAAGAGAGATATTAAAATCTATATGGAGTCGGTCACTGATGGATCTTTGAAAGTTAAAAATAACCTTACTAATGAAGAATATAGATCTCTATTATCATTAAAAAACAAACCAAAATCTGATTATCAAACCCGCCGACAAGGGGGGCGCGATAGTGGTTCTCGACAAATCATATTATATGGCTGAGATTGATTCACAGTTAAGAGATTCTAACACATACATGCCGGTCCCTATCAACCCTACTTTTGAAATTGAGCGACATATTAGATCTTTGGTGGATAACTATCTACATATTGGAATTATTGATGAAAAATTGGGGGAATACCTTATTAATAAATTTCCGGTGATTCCGGTCTTTTATACTCTCCCCAAGATCCACAAAGATCTACTGAGACCACCTGGACGTCCCATAGTGGCGTCAACCAATTCTATTTTATCTCCTCTTGCCATCACACTAGAGAAGATTCTCTCGCCATTGATTCCACGTATGAAATCTTACCTTAAGGACACCACACAATTTCTTTTATCTCTTAAGGATATAGGTACACTTCCTACTGGGTCATTACTTGTGACTATGGATGTTAATAGTCTTTACACTAGCATTAATCATGAAGAAGGCATTAAAGCTGTCAATTTGTTTCTTAACAAACACACCACCTTTAATGAGGGCCAATTGCAATTCTGTGAAGATATACTTTTATTCTGACAAAAAAAAATTTTCTGTATGGTGATCAATTCTACATGCAGAAGAAGGGGACCGCCATGGGGTCTAATATGGCCCCTCCATATGCAAATATTTACATGGATCTCTTTGAAACTTCTTACGTGTACTCTCATCCATTTTTCGACTCTAATGTGGTATATTGGAAACGATATATTGATGATGTGTTCCTTATTTGGACAGGTGGTGTCGAGACCCTTCTCCTGTTTCATGCATATCTCAATTCTTGTATTCCAGATATTACTTTTACAATATCATACAACGATCATAGTATCAACTTTTTAGATACACTTGTCATGATCTCCATAGAGGGTCATTTAGAAACAGATCTGTACACAAAACCTACAGATAAAAATAGCTTATTGTTATATAGCAGCAGTCATCCATGGCATATTAAGAAATCCCTACCTAAGTCACAACATGATAGGATACGGAGGATAGTCTCCAATCATGATAACCGTGATCTTAGACATAATGAGATGGATAAAAGATTTCGTGATCGGGGTTATCCTAAGAAAATTTTGGCGGACACCCGATTAGAAAAAGTGAAACCATCACCAGTTGGGAATGTTTATCCTAGAATTGCATTTGTCAATGTTTTCCATCCACTTAAACATGGCATTCATCAATGCATTAAAAAACATTGGAATATACTTGAGGCTTCCTATCCCAACATTTTGGAATTTAAAAATGTACCAATGATATGTTATAAAAAATCAAACAATTTACGCAGTTTTTTGGTAAAGGCTGATGTGGGTTCTCCTAAAAAGGACCTTGGACAGAGTCTATTACGAGCTCCCCGTAAGGGAACTTTTCCCTGCCTTGGATGCCTTCAATGTTCCAATATCACTAAGGGCGATAGTTTTACCCATCCACGCACTGGTAGGAGATTCCCTATCAAGGGCCATTTTACATGCGACTCATCGTACGTGGTGTACTTCATTAAATGTCCTTGTGGTCTCGGATATGTTGGTGAGACCACCCAACATATCCGAGACCGCATTTCTCAACATAAATCCACAATTCGTTGTGGACGTACTTTATTACCCATCCCAGCACATTTTTTGGACAAAAGACATACTATTGCCCAACTCAAATATCAAATCATTGATCATGTTCCAAAAGCCAGGAGAGGAGGGGAAAGAATTTCTAAACTAAAAGAACGTGAATCCTTCTGGATACACGTGTTACAAACCCTCTCCCCGTATGGCCTTAATAGGGAATATGAACTGTCATGTTAACATATGGTCCTCTTGCAAAAAATTGACCTTTGCCCTTTTGTATTCTCATATCTCTGGTCTGACGATTATGTACCATGTACCATTTCACTCTTTATATAATCATTGATTATTCCTATTTAACCTTCTCTTATTTATTTTTGTGTAATTTATTATTTTCAGCATTGATTTTCATTATTGGAGTCTGACTCTGTTTCCCATTCCTTTCAGCAATCTGGCATTGAACCCACGACTTGATTTTCCGTCTGGACATGCGCAATGGTGCTTTGCACACTCGGCTTTATCCGGCTCACATTTGGCACCTCTCGTTGTTTCACGCATGCGCACAGCCTTTTTGTCCGTCCTGACCTCACCCGGAAGTCTTCCTACACGGCGTTTCTCATGGCTATAAATAACAGCACGGGGCACACGTAGATGTAACTTACCACTACCTTTTCATCCCGGGAATATGCTTCTTTAGCACGCAGAGGTATGTAACTCCTAATAGGTCACAATCAGTGCAATCTCTTCCTCCTACCTGTCGCACTCGATATGGCGGTACTTGAGCCATGATGCAGTATTATACTATATGATTATAATTCATGTGCATCTGTCATTTTATCAACTGCTAGCTTTGGACACTCCACGATCTCCTGTGGATTTCGGACAGTTCACTTTGGTTTACTTAGACTTAATACATTACTGATATTTACTGTGACTTTATTTTGGTCGCAAGACTTCCTATATCTGTGATTGTACATATATTTTCTCTATGATGCTCTCCTACAGGGGTAGGCTGCTTTTGATTGGTTGTTTTCTCCTATACATAGTTGCATTTACATTATGTATCTGAATTTGTATATATTCATATGTGTAATTTCTCTTGAATTTTGATTTTTGTATTTTCCTTTTTTCCTTTTTATGTAATTAAAAGGTACTTCTTGATAAAGGCACACATATGCCGAAACGTCGATAAATCATTATCTGTACCTGGATGTATTTTCCATTTATTTCGTTTCACCCGGATGAATTTATTCCACACCTGGATATCATTTTGCTTTAATAAAGAAGTGACTTTTTCTATTTTTTCGTGTGCCGGAGTTTATTAATATTACCATTGCTAAGCTGTTCACTGCCACTAACAACGCAATTCACACAGCAGAACCCTTGGTCTCATCATACCCGTCGGAGGACAATGGCTCTGCAAACCAGCTGTAGGATTGGTGTCAGCAGCTGCACGTAGGCACTGACTCCACCCTTCAACAGCAAAAGAATGGGGTTTACCGAGTAGTGCACGACTTTTCACGGGTATTCAGCAAACACCCTTTAGACTTTGGGCAGGAAAAACGGGTTCAACATCATATCCCCACTGGAAATCATCCGCCCATAAAAGAAAGCTACTGGCCTGTACCTCCAAATCACTACCAATATGCCAAGAGTATGCTTCGAGACATGAAGGAGGCTGGGGTGATCAGAGACTGTTGTAGCCCCTTGGCAGCTCCACTAGTCCTTGTTAGAAACAAAGATGGTACAATGAGGATGTGTGTTGATTACAGGAAACTTAACAGCATTACCCACAAAGATGCCTATCCGTTACCTAGGACAGAGGAATCACTAGCCACACTGAGAACTGCTATTTCTCTACCTTAGATCTCACTAGTTGGTATTGGCAGGTTCCCGTGGCAGAGGCAGACAAACAGAAGACCGCCTTTGCAACACCAATGGGCCTCTCGTAATTCAACTACATGCCGTTTGGGCTTTGTAGCGCGCCAGGAACGTAACTGAGGTTGATGGAGTGCTGTCTTGCACACATGAACTTCGAGACAGTTCTTTTGTACCTAGATGACATCATTGTCTTCTCAAACAACTATGAGTAACGTTTGGACAACCTTGCCAAGGTGTTCGAAGCCCTGTCCAAATTTGTCCTAAATGTGAAGCCGTCCAAATGCCACCTCCTGAAGACCAAGGTGCAGTACCTAGGCCACGTAATGAGCGCAGAAGGCGTGGCACCAGACCCTGACAAAGTCACTGTTATCAAGCAGAGGGCCGGCAACATACATTAAATAGGCCAGTTGCTTGGGTTCTTAGGCTATTAACGAAGATTCATCAAGGGCTTAAGTGAAATACCAGCACCTCTACTAAATAATAATAATATAATAATAATAATAATAATAATCTCCTTGTGGGTCAGCCCAAGAATGCCAGGAAGAGTTCTCTGTTTGATTGGAATGACGAACTGGAAAGATCCTTCACTCTTTCGAAGATGGCTCTTACGGGGGATGTAGTTCTGGCCCAACCACACTATTACCATTAACCACCCATTCATCCTCTATACTGATGCCAGCAATGTTGGACTGGGAGCCGTACTGTCGCAGGTACAGAATGTTAAAGAAATAGTGATATCCTATGCCAGCAGGAAACTTCGTCCCACTGAAAGGAACCCTGACGACTACAGCTCCTTCAAGCTGGAGTTCCTCGCCATCGTCTGGGCAGTGACCGAGCGGTTCACATTTGAAACACTATCTAGCTGCGGCAAAGTTTACCATCTTCACAGACAAAAATCTGCTGACTCACCTGGAAAACGCAAAGCTAGGTGCGCTGGAGCAGTGATGGATGGCCCAGCTGGCCTACTACGAGTTCACCATCAAGTACAGAGGGGGCATTAGAATACCAATGATGATGCACTGTCAAGAATGGCCAAATAACCAGATGGGGGATAAGATTTGGACACACTCGAAGAAATAGAGTTACCTGCCTTCCACCATTCAATAGCAAGTCAACGTGCCCAAGGGGTTAATAAAAAGCGATACATCACGAGAGAGGCTACCTTTAACCCATTGCCTCACCATGAGTGGGCAGAGACACAGGATAGCAACCCAGCAGTCCGCCTGGTAAAGGAGCTACTGGCACAAGGTGACTCGCGTCTAGGTTCAGATGATCCACAACAGACCCAATAGTTGTGGAAGGAAAAGAGCACACTGTTCAGCTATGAAGGAAAGCTGAGTCAGAGAAGTGTCAATGCCCGAACTAACAAACTGGTCTGGCAAGTGGTAGTCACAAGGCGATATGCATCAATGGTCCTGGAAGCGTAACACAATGGAGCAGGACTCTTGGGATGGAAGAAGTTAGAGGTCCTACTTCGCGAGAGGTTGTACTGTATTGGTATGAGGAAGGCCATTGAAGATTGTTGCCGACAGTGTGGACCATGCAACTTGCGGAGGAAAGATCGCAACAGCCTGTGACCGAGCCCCGTTGCAGCCAATAATCACCAAACAGCCGCTTGAACTGGTAGCCTTGGACCATGTGAAGCTGACTCCAAGCCGTACAGGCTATGTGTACGCCATCACCATCGTTGACCATTACTCAAGGTTCATGGTAGCCATGCCTGTCAACGAACAAACAGAAAATTCAGCGGCCAAAGCATTTCAACTACACTTTTGTCGTCCCCTCTTGGTTATCCTGAACGAGTGCTTATTGACCAAGGCCTAGCTTTTGAAGCAGAAGTGTTCCAGTAGTTCTGTAACATGTATGGCTGCAAGAAAATCAGAACACAGTAACATCCACACATAAATGGCATGTGTGAGAAGATGAACCAAGTGGTAATAGATCTATTGAAGACCTTGCCTCTGGAAGAGAGAAACTTGTGGCCAGAAAAGTAGCCCCATCTGGTGGATGTTTACAACCACATTCCGGTTAATTCTACCAACTGTACACTAGTCTACCTAATGAGGGCAAGACATGGCAAATTACAAACTGATTTGGACATGGGAGGCCTGACACCTGAGGTGAGTTGTGATGTCACCAGATGCAGACTGGGATACTGAGCGGCAGCAATAGTACCTCAAGGTACAATAATCTGTAGAGAAGAGGTTGTCTCAGGCAAGACAAAAACAAGAAAGAAATTACAACCACCATGCACCTGCTGTTCCCTTGTCACCTGGAGAACAGGTCATCAAAAGGAAAAGGCAGCTACACAAGCTTGACGACCAATGGGAAGCTGAGCCATATACCATTATGCCCTCGTACTTCGACAATACAAAGGTGTGCCTTATCAGTCAGGATGGAGGAGAAAGCAAAACAGCAGTGTCCAGGGATCACTTAAAATCGTGCCTTGACCACTTAAAGGGAAAGATTAGAGATAAGGACATTTCTTCGGCAGTTGAAAAAGTGGAAGAAACGGTCCGCACTGTACTTGGCGAGTTCCCGTTGAACTGGACAACAGTAAACCAGGCAATAATAGTGGACGTCTTGACCTTTGGCCAACCAAGAGTGCCTGAAACAGAAGTGACTCCGGATCAGCCTGAAAAACAGCCAGTTCAAGTGCCAGAAGGCACACCTGCAGTGTAATGTGAAAATCTGGCCCCTGCTAGCAGTTTTTCTGTCACACCCACAGTGAGTGTAGGAAATCACTGAAGGTTACTGCCTACCTTACCAACACACATATTAGACCAGGCTAGATCACTGAGACACCTGTACTGCGTAAATCAGTCCGTAGTACTAGAGGTCAGATCCCAGCCAGGTATATGGACTAACATGCTACTGTATTAGTATTGTAATGAAGAAAATGTTTATGATTACAACTTTTAACCATTCTGATTTAATTCTTTAAATGGACGATTGGGTCACTGGACTAGTAGTGACCAGGACAATGCTTGTAAATAGGTAATATTAATGACTAAAGAACAAAAATCTTCTGGCGTGGCGGAAGACGTGGTCCAAAAGGGAAACCAGCCATACCTTGTAGCCCACCCAAGGCCTATGTTGAGGGTTTTAGACGGGTCCCTCACATTGAACTTTGCTAGGGTGAAAAAGGACACCCCATTTCAAGACTGCCAAAAAAATGTATATATTGGATGTTACAATTCTTGTAAATCGTTACAAATTAATATGTTTTTCGCTTAGGTTTCCTCAGTACAGGAGTAATGAATTGTAGTAGGGGGGAATGTGGCACACCGGGAGTTTGGTTTCAAAATTTACCTTGAGTCCCTCCAGGAGAGAGTGATGTCATGCCTGAAAACAATTAAGGATCCCTTTAACACATATCACAGCATCCAACACTTTTCTTACTCACAATCAGAAGTAGGAGCTGTAACACCTGATTTTCAGGAGAGCTTCTCTGGAATATTCTGGCTGGGGGAGGAGTCAGGAGTGTGGCTGAGGGGACAAGAGAGGACAGACCTGTACAGACAAGCTGGGGAAAGAGGGGCTGTAGAGAGCTCACTCCCCAGGTCTGAGCACCAGAAACCAGACCCCGGAGTCTGAGGAGGATGAGTTGGTGAATTTAACTACCAGCAGCAGAATCCGGAGGACAGAAGACAGCAGGTCCTCTGTCCCAATTAGGACTCTTCTACAAAGCAGCAGCACATGTGAGCCGGAGACTCCATAGCTGAGTCATTCCTTAAGCTGGCTACAGCTGCCTGTTATGATTCTGAAGTTGCACCTAGACAAGAGGCAGAGAGAGAGGAACTTGGACGGAACTTATAGCAGCCAGTGCCTCAGAGAACATAGCTAGAAAGAAGACATCACATCCCACCTGAAATAAGGGGATTCCAAATTGCTTTCAGGCCGACCGACTACCGCACCATCTGTAGTCAATGCCCTGAATACTTTGCCTGCAAAAAGTGGGAGGAACGCTTTGGAAACTGCATCTGACTGTGTCTTCTGAAGTCCATCTTGTTGCACACAGTCCACTCAGCTACATCTTCCAGCACCATTACTTCCTATACCATCTCACTGCACTGAGACAAGCTTCACTTGTGGGAAGCTATTTCAACTCTGCTGCATCACAGTAACAGTCTCCGAGGATCTGCACTGCAGCGCTGGTCAGGTCACCACTGACCAGATACCACAGGTGGCATGACGAACACCTTACTAGTTACTACAAACTCTATCATCCCCTGTACATATTCACTGCTGCTGTGACACATCCCCTGTAACACACCGGCCCTGTACCGAGTATCCCAATGCCCTGGCTGCCGATCCAAGTGAACTGCATTCGTGTTCTCTACTATTGCATCCTCAGTGCGGTGGTTTGCTTATGGATCTTTTCGTTTGGCCTATAATAAAGGTCTTGGGATTGTTCGCAATTCTCTTGCTCTGTTGATTGTGTGATACCGAAGACGGACCCCGTGACAACAGGCATGTTTAATTTTTATGAAGGTGAGATCAACAACATTTTACGTATATATATCAGGAGTCAGACACAGACGCTTCCAGTCTCAATATGGATTAGACAATAAGATAAAAAGCATTAAAAGAGTAATGTATGGGAAGCGTACAGCTTTATGCAGTGTAGTTTTAATTGTAAATCTACGTCTATATTGCATTAATAACAGACAGACGCTCACAGGCTTAGTATTGATTACCGTATATACTCATGTATAAGCCGACCCATGTATAAGCCGACCCTCCTAATTTTGCCACAAAAAACTGGGAAAACTTATTGACTCGCGTATAAGCCTAGGGTGGAAAATGAGGCAGCTACTGGTAAATTACAAAAATAAAAATAGATACCAATAAAAGTAAAATTAATTGAGACATCAGTAGGGTAAAGGTTTTTGAATATCCATATTGAATCAGGAGCCCCATAAAATGCTCCATACAAAATACTCTCCATATGTTGCTCCATAAAGATATTGCCCCCAGAAGATGATCCATAGAATGGGCCCCATATGGTGCTCCACAGATTATGCCCCCATATGCTCCACAGATTATGCCCCCATATGCTCCACAGATTATGCCCCCATATGCTCCACAGATTATGCCCCATATGCTCCACAGATTATGCCACATATGCTCCACAGATTATGCCCCATATGCTCCACAGATTATGCCCCCATATGCTCCACAGATTATGCCCCCATATGCTCCACAGATTATGCCCCCATATGCTCCATGGATTATGCCCCATATGTTCCACAGATTATGCCCCCATATGCTCCACAGATTATGCCCCATAGTATACATCCCTTATGCTGCCGCGCTGCTGCTGCAAAAAAAGAAAGACATACTCACCTCTTGTCGCTGGGGGCCAGGGCCAGTGTCCTGAGCAGGCGGTGACATCGGTGCGCTATGGGGGTCAGGTGCCAGTGTCACCGCTCGCTCAGGACCCCGGCACCTGCAATATTTACAGATCCCCAGTCCACCGCTGCGTGCTGCTCCCTCCTTCCGGGTCCTCGGCAGTGAACGATCAGGCAGAGGGCGCGGCGCGCAGAAACAACGTCATCGCGCCCTCTGCCTGATCATAACAGGACACAGAGGGGAGCAGCAGAGGCACGGGGACAGGTAAATATCGGTATACTCACCCCTCCGCCGGCGCGGTCTCTGCAGCCTCTCCTGTTCTCCTGCTATCTCCGGCAGCTCTTCCTTCCTACAGCAGTCACGTGGTACCGCTCATTAAAGTCATGAATATGTGTATATTCATGACTTTAATGAGCGGTACCACGTGATCGCGCTGCAGGAAGGAGCCGGAGATCATCAGAGAAGCAGGGGGGCTACAGAGACGCCCCGGCGGAGGGGTAAGTATGATCTGACACCCCCGCCGTATATGACTCTTGTATAAGCCGAGAGGGGGACTTTCAGCTCTAAAAAATGGGCTGAAAATCTCGACTTATATACGAGTATATACTGTAGATAAAAATTAGAAAAAGGGTACTGTATTACAACCCAACAGCTGTAAACAGTGTCTGGGTAATTGTAAATCTCCGTATATATTTTAGGAGGCACACAGAGTCGCTCAATGTCTCAGTATGGATAAGACAATAATATAATAGAAAAAAATGGGTACTGTTTCAGCATATCCAAGGAATATATGGAGTATAATGAAAAAATTTTTAAAACTCCGTATATATTTTATGAGGCCCACAGACACGCTCACAGGCTGAGTATGGATAACATAAGAATCTAATAATAAAAAAGGGAACTGTAGCAGCATATTAAAGGCATATATGTGGTATAATAAAAAAAATAAAACATCTCCGTATATATTTAAGGAGGCAGACAATGATGCTCAAAGGCTCAATATCCATTACACAAGAATTGAAAAAGCTGAACAAGGGCACTGTATCATTTATCAACCAGGAGGACTTTTGGCTAAGATCAAGTGTATTCTCTTTCAAAAAGGTTGCCTGCTCCCACCACTCGAGTACATTCCTACACAATACACAGTGGGTTGTTTCACTTGCTAGTACGCCAGGTGGCTCATATATCTATCTGTTGGAAAGCATGGCCCCACAAGATCAAAGTAACTAGGCTGTGTAAGTGTGAGGGGTTAGGTTGCAATGTGCCCCAGGAGTTGTTCGCCCTGGTGGGAGTCAGAGTTTGCTTGGAGTGAGATCCCTGTAAAGTATTAGACTCTGTAGCACCCCGCACCTGGCCTTTCAGATTTTCTTGAGCAAACCCACCCCCACCATTCCTGTCCTTCTGGTCATGATGGGTAATTTAGAAAGACCCGGTCAAAGGTGCAGTCCGCTTTGGCCTGAGAAACCTACATGAAACACGGCTCCCAGCTCCACTAGAGTGGCAGTCTGGTTGTATACTGGGAGCACGAAAACGCCTCTCCCCGGCATGGGCTAGGGAGAGCATCGAAGATCCCTGAGCCTTGCTGTGGCCTTCTGCCTCTGAGGGACGGGGATGGTTTATTGGGGATCATCTCCTTCAGGAAGGGTCCACATGAATCCTCGCCTTCTGCGCTGCTTTTTTTGTGTGACTTGTGTCACACAAAAAGACCTTTGGATGTTTGTGCAATCAAAAATATATTAAAAATTCAAAATCACTGTATATATTTAATATATTTAAGGAGGCATACAATTACACAACAATGCTCTGTCTCCATTACACATAAATCTAGAAAGCTTAAAAATGCCACTGTATCATTCATAAACCAGGACTTTTGGCTAAGATCAAGAGTATTATCTTTCCAAAAGGTGGCCTGCTCCTACCACTCGTGTACATTCCTACACAATACACAGTGGGTTGTTGCACTTGCTAGTACGCCCGGTGGCTCATATATCCATCAGGTGGAAAGCATGGCCCCCCAGGATCAAAGTCAGTAGACTGTGTAAGTGTGAGTGCTTGGGTTGCAATGTGCCCCAGGAGTTGGTAGCCCTGGTGGGATTCTGAGCTTGCTTTGAGTCACATCCTGGGAAAGTCTTGAACTCGGAAGCAACCAGGCACCTGGTCTTTCAGACTTTCTTCAGTAACCCCACCACCCCTATTCCTGGCCTTCTGGGCATGATGGTTAATTTTGTTAAACCAGGTTAAAGGTCAGGTCAGCTTTGGCCTGAGAACCCAACATGAAACAGGGCTCCCAGCTCCACTACAGTGACAGTGTGGTTGGATACTGTGAGCACGAAAACTTTTTTTACTCCGGCATCGGCTACGGAGAGCATCGAAGATCCCTGTTGCCTATACTGTGCCCTAGGCAGTACTGTCCCAACCCCGCTTTCCCCTGTGGATACTGCATGCACCACATTCACCCAGGTCGCAGAAGGGACACAGGCCCATTAGCCTCTTCTATAACTTCTGTAATCAGATAGCAAGCCGGAGGCAGTGTCATATCTAGGAGTCTCAGCTACTGAACATCAACTATCTTTGCCGAAAACGTGTCCATATAATAGCAAGGAAAAGAAGAGCAGACGTTATACCACAGGTTCCGCGGCTACTGGCTTGGGACAATGATTGCGAGGTGTTGGCAGGAAGGAGAGGGGAGTAATACTACACCGTGAGACGACACAGAAAGGAACATATTGAAAGGAGTCCTGGAAAGGTGTCTTTACAATGTACCTGGGAGTTTGATTAGCCCCTCACCTGGAGGATACTGTACCAAGCGGGCATATGTGCACACCTGAACTTGGAGTAAAGCCTTGTAAACTGCCCCGGAATGTATGATCTCAATTTGTTCCTGTGGCAACTTGTACACACTGCTACATCTAACAGCACCATTAATCCAACAATACATACTTCAGCCCTGAGTCAAGAAGCTGTGCCTGTGGTGAGATAGTCAAAATCTGCTGCATCACCACCAGTCTCTGAGGATCTGCACTGCAGCGCCGTTCAGCTTTGACCAGAAACCACAGGTGGCGTAACCAACAGTGGAATACAAAATCTAATCATCCCCTGTAAATAATTCCCCTTTTCATTGGATGGCCAGGGCCAAGGACAGGGTCACTGCTGCCGTGACACATCCCTTTAATACACCGGCAGGGTATAGAGTACCCCAGTGCCCTGGCGGGCGATCCACTTGCAGGAGCCTATAGGCAGACTGACTCTCAAAGGGTCAGTATGGATTACACAAGAATAGAACAATTTTGTTTCTGGAGGAGGGATGGTGGGGCAGCCCAGATAGGGAGGTAGCCAAAATGCCATATGTTTAGGTGTATAATGGATGTAAAGATGCTGAAAATGGATTAATTGGAGAAGTCCCACGAAGAGTAGGCCCATAAAAGGGGTACTGGATGGAAAGATAAAAGGTATATATAGTATACTGAAATTATTCCAAATATACATATAGATTTCTGCAGTAACACCCATACTCAGAGTCCCAGTTTGGCTAACACCCAAATTGAAAAGCAGAAAAGTTTACTCTATCAGTACAATACAGTTCTATAAATTGTTGTTGGAATTGTTCTTCTCCGTATCTATTTACGGAGAAAAACTGTTAGCCAGAGGCCCAGTGTGGCTAACACCCAATTCTGCTAAGCAGGAAAGTGAACTGTATAACTGCAGTCCAGCTGTAGATATTGTTGTGTGAATTGTTCAGCTCCGTATCTGTTTCCGCTGGAACACCCATACTCAGAGGCCCAGTTTGGCTAACACACAAATTGAAAAGCAGGAAAGTTTACTCGATCAGTACAATACATCTGTATACATTGTTGGTGGAATTGTTCTTCTCCGTATCTATTTACGGAGAAAAACTGTTAGCCAGAGGTCCAGTCTGGCTAACACCCAATTCTGCAAAGCAGGAAAGTGAACTGTATAACTACAGTCTAGCTGTAGATATTGTTGTATGAATTGTTCAGCTCCGTATCTTTTTCCGCAGGAACACCCATACTCAGAGGCCCAGTTTGGCTAACACACAAATTGAAAAGCAGGAAAGTTTACTCAATCAGTACAATACAGCCATATACATTGTTGGTGGAACTGTTCTTCTCCATATCTATTTAGGGAGACACACAGTTAGCCAGATGCCTAGTCTGGCTAACACCCAATTCTGCAAAGCAGGAAAGTGAACTGTATAACTACAGTCCAGCTGTAGATATTATTGTGTGAATTGTTCAGCTCCGTATCTTTTTCCGCAGGAACACCCATATTCAGAGTCCCAATTTGGCTAACACACAAATTGAAAAGCAGGAAAGTTTACTCGATCAGTACAATACAGCACTATACATTGTTGATGGAACTGTTCTTCTCTGTATCTAATTAGGGAGAAACACAGTTAGCCAGAGGCCCAGTCTGGCTGACACCCAATTCTGCAAAGCAGGAAATTGAACTGTATAAATACAGTCCAGCTGTACATATTGTTGTGTGAATTGTTCAGCTCCGTATCTTTTTCCGCAGGAACACCCATACTCAGAGGCCTAGTTTGGCTAACACACAAATTGAAAAGCAGGAAAGTTTACTCGATCAGTACAATACAGCACTATACATTGTTGGTGGAACTGTTCTTCTCCGTATCTAATTAGGGAGAAACACAGTTAGCCAGAGGCCCAGTCTGGCTGACACCCAATTCTGCAAAGCAGGAAATTGAACTGCATAACTACAGTCCAGCTGTACATATTGTTGTGTGAATTGTTCAGCTCCGTATCTTTTTCCGCAGGAACACCCTTACTCAGAGGCCTAGTTTGGCTAACACACAAATTGAAAAGAAGGAAAATTTACTCGATCAGTACAATACAGCACTATACATTGTTGGTGGAACTGTTCTTCTCTGTATCTAATTAGGGAGAAACACAGTTAGCCAGATGCCCAGTCTGGCTAACACCCATTCTGCAAATCAGGAAAGTGAACTGTATAACCACAATACAGCTGTAGATATTGCTGTGTGAATTGTTCAGCTCCATATCTATCTAAGGAGAAAAACTGTTAGCCAGAGGCCCAGTTTGGCTAACATCCAATTCTGCAAAGCAGGAAAGTGAACAGCATAACTACAGTCCAGCTGTAGATATTGCTGTGTGACTTGTTCAGCTCCGTCTCTATCTACGGAGAAAACCTGTTAGCCAGAGGCCCAGTCTGGCTAACACCCAAGTCTGCAAAGCAGGAAAGTGAACTGTATAACTACAGTCCAGCTGTACATATTGTTGTGTGAATTGTTCAGCTCTGTATCTTTTTCCGCAGGAACACCCTTACTCAGAGGCCTAGTTTGGCTAACACACAAATTGAAAAGCAGGAAAGTTTACTCGATCAGTACAATACAGCACTATACATTGTTGGTGGAACTGTTCTTCTCCGTATCTAATTAGGGAGAAACACAGTTAGCCAGATGCCCAGTCTGGCTAACACCCATTCTTCAAAGCAGGAAAGTGAACTGTATAGCTACAATACAGCTGTAGATATTGCTGTGTGAATTGTTCAGCTCCGTATCTATCTAAGGAGAAAAACTGTTAGCCAGAGGCCCAGTCTGGCTAACATCCAATTCTGCAAAGCAGGAAAGTGAACAGCATAACTACAGTCCAGCTGTAGATATTGCTGTGTGACTTGTTCAGCTCCGTCTCTATCTACGGAGAAAACCTGTTAGCCAGAGGCCCAGTCTGGCTAACACTCAAGTCTGCAAAGCAGGAAAGTGAACTGTATAACTACAGTCCAGCTGTAGATATTGTTGTGTGAATTGTTCTGCTCCGTATCTATCTACGGAGAAAAACTGTTAGCTAGAGGCCCAGTCTGGCTAACACCCAATTCTGCAAAGCAGGAAAGTGAACTGTATAAGTACAGTACAGCTGTATATTCCTGATGAAATATTCACATGTATATTTGAAGATGTCGAAAGGGAGGAGAATTAGATGGTGCAACAAGGACACCCTCCTTTAGGGCAAGAGATACCTGTAAAGGGAGAAGTGGCCATTGCAGACCTGATTAATATTAGGAGGACTTATCTATAAAATAACCTGCATAAAGTTGTTGACCAAAAGACCAATAATTTTAAGTGTAGGTGGCTACCCAGAGTGTTCAGTCACCACAGAGGTACTGCATCTCGGCCAGAGATGTGGTATTTTCAACTTTCAGGTAAAGTAGAGACATTACACCTGGCTCTGGCAACACTGTATCGATCACACACACTAGTTTAGTTCATATAGCACAACCAGCCAGCAAAGGGTGTACATGGTGGTTTGAGCTTGTGGGTCAGAGCAGGAAGTTAGAGGGAAGATATAGAGTTCAACCTTGGGGGAGGAAGAGGACAGATGTGTTTTACACATCTCTCCCATAAGGGTGAGGTTAAGAAGATATAATTGTGCAGCAGCCTCCCATCCTGAGGAGTTGCTTATTGACAGAGAGAAACAAGAGGGGTTCACTGAAAGGGAAAAGTGATTCTCAGAGAGAGCCACAGATGCGCTGTAAGCTACAGGTGGGCACATTGCAGGACTGGCGTATGCCACCTTGGATAATCCAGGTTTCAGAAGGGACTCGGCACCTACAGTTGTGGCAGAACTTTATGAGTCAGCTATCAAGCCGATAGCTGTGATAACTTTAGGGATGACAGCCACAAATGCAAGTAGCTTCTCCGGGAAGGAAAGCTAGATAGGATCAAGGAAACGCATAAATATAACGTTGTCCTGGAGGATCCGCAAATTCTAGACTGTGACACTGCTTAGGGAGGTGCTGGAAGGAAGAAAGGCTTGGGAAAAAAGCACAGTGCGACGACCAGGGAAGGCACATACTGGCAGGGAACTTTGTAATACTGTTCTACAAAAAACTTGGAGTTGGTTGGACTCCTCACCTGCAGAGCGTGGCACCAAGTGGGCATCTGTACTGCCGGCACCAGTAGTGCGAGTAAAGCTGTTGAAACTGCAATTGACTGTCTCATCAAGTTCTTCCCTCAACGCTCACTACACTTTGCTACATCTCCCAGCAACATAACTTCATCTACAATGTCTTCCTGCCCTGGGATAGCATAGTCTCGCCTGTGGGTGACTTTACAAACTGTGCTGAATCACACCATCTGTCACAGAGGATATGCACTGCATCGCTGGTCAGTGGTAACCTCTGACCAGATACCAGAGATGGCATCACGAATACCTACACTGCAAACTGTCGTCATCATTCCCTGTAAATATTTCACCTTTTATTGGACGCACAGGGCCGCCAACCGGGTCACTTCCACTGTGACACATCGCCTTAAAACAACGGCCCACCAACGAGTATTACACTGCCCTGGCGGCTGATCCATGTACACCTCAAAATAACCATCAAAACCCCATTCCAGCAGCAGCCCCTGTTAGCCCATCATGTCCAATGGAACACAGTTTTCAGACTCCTGTTATTTTTGTCAATGATCCAGCTGCCATGTTTGATCCTTTGACCTTGTATGGTCCATCATCCAGTAACCGTTATAGTTTCAAAACGCTACGTGTCAATAGGTTTCTAAGACAATTCTTAAGGTTTTAGACTATGTATAGAGAAAAATGTGTTCATGTTTTCAAGAACCTTTATGACAAAAGTTTAACAAATAGAAATTTGATTCTTATCAGACCGATTCAACATTTGTAAAGATATTTTTCATTTTTTTAGGTTGTTTCAGGTTTGTATTGTTCACAAAGCATATTAAAATAAAAATCTCATAGTATTTTGCAAGATACAAGGTATATGTAGTATTATTTAAATATAATAAATCTCATTATATAATTTAGGAGTCAGACAATCACGCAGAAAGGGTCAGTATGTATTACACAAGGATATAACAATTTGTTAGGTGGAGGAGGGGGGGTGGTGCAGCCCAGATTGGGAGGTTGAACAAATGCCATATGTTGAGGTGTATAATGGACATAAAGCTGCTGGAAATGGATTCATTGGAGAAGTCCGAGGAAGAGGAGGACAAAATAAGGGATACTGTATCACCAGATAAAAGGTATATATAGTCTACTGAAAATATTCTACATCTCTGTATATATTTCAGGAGGCACACAGAGACGCTCACAGGCTCAATCTGGATTACACAAGAATAGTAAAAGATACACAAAACAAATTAATCATCACACATGTGGGCCAATGTTCCATGTCTCAATGATGCAAACCAGTTGGGGGGGGGAGACGACGACTTTGTGCAAAAGTGGTTACTGTATCCCAAGCGGACAGCTGTATACAGTCTAGGGGTAATTGTAAATCTCCATTTTTATTTACGGAGTAAAAGACAAACGCTCACAGGCTCTGTATGGATTACACCACAATCGAAAATGTTTACAAACTGTACTGGATCAGCAGCTTGCAGCTGTATACAGTCTTGGTGAAATTTTAAATGTTTGTCTACATTTCAGTCTGAGGAAGCCAGTCCAGACTCTCCGGTACAGGAAACTAGATGGATACAAGTACACAATGAAAATTGAGTGATTGCAGACATTTTGAAATAACTAATAAAAATCAGGCTACAACCTCACGGTTGAATTCTGAGAGGCGATGATGACCCTCAATTACTTTATCTGTGTAGCCAGTGAAAACGTTTGTGAAGAAAGGCTTGCTGTATCGCAGTTGCGTCTATCCCATCACCGTTATCTGTCTACATCGAATTGTGATGCCAAGGAGATATGAAGACATGGTCCTCACTGCCTATCATGGTCAGTCTGGTCGCTTTGGAGTGCTAAAGACAGAAGCCACAGACGGTTGCCGATTCTATTGGATTGGCATGAGAGGAGACCTTGAAAAATGTTGCCAGGAATTTCACACGTCTGTGACTAGTAAAACTGTGAAGCTGATCAGAAAGCAACACTGCATCCGATTGTGAGTCAACATCCATTAGAAATGGGAGCCATTGATCATCTGAAGGTAGAGCCCAGCAGGACAGGCAAGAGCAACATCTTAACCATCATCGATCAGTTAACGAAATTTATAGTGTCTGTTCCTGTGAAGGATTTAACCACCCAGACTCCACAGTGGTGGAGCAGGGAGAGGTAAGTATTGCAAATGCTGGGGCCCTGAGAAAGCAGGTGGGGCAGACTCGTGGGCAACGGCCCTGGCACAGGGCCCCTCATAGTACGCCGGTGCGTCTGACAGCGAATGGGCCCATCCCACCATCAGAGACAGTTTGTGGTACTATGAGGGACCCTATGCCAGGGCCTTTGCCCCCGGGTGCTACCCAACACCTGCTCAGGGCACCGGCACTTGTCCGGGTGCGCCACGTGGTGACCCCATCCCTGGGGGCAGCCAGAAAGGGAGGTGGCATAAATAGCATCTGTTGAGTCGTAGGCTGGACGTTCACCTTGTACAAATAGAGGAATTTGAGAAGTGACAGCACTGAGAGGAAGAGGAGGACAAAGCGAGCCATTTTACTGGCAACCTTGGTGTAATCAGGGTAAGGTGGCCTAAAAAACCTTTGAAAAGCGTGCATGGTTCATTTTAATAAAGGTTAGTTAAACAACATTTTGTGTAGACAGCCATGTCCTTCTTTCTGTCTGTATTGATACAGCAGCACTGAAGAGTCTTTCTGATTGCACACTACCAGCAGGGCAAGAGAGCTCCTGTAAGACATATTGTGGCAATTCAGCCCAGGTGTCCAGTTTACAGGCCCAGTAGTCAAAGGGGAATGACCGTTGAGGGTGAACATTGATAAGGGAAGGAAAAGTTCTTTGTAACCATGGTTGACATCTACTGGCTCCTGTCTGTTGTTCTAGATTCCTGATTACCAGGCATGTGAGCTGTCCTAGAGAAATCAGTCCACAACATGGTCATGAAACATACACTTTGCTGCAGTTCGATGTACCGGGTAGTCTCTGTCCTTATCCCCCTCGATTCCACGTGGCCTCTCTGGCGCTCCTCTGCAGTATTTCCACTGGGGCTCCATATTGCTATAGCGCAACAGGCTGTACCTATGTCCAACCCTGCTGGGGCCTGCTACCCTAAGCCCACTGTGACCCATTACGCCTGTGCACGTTGCAATAAAAAGGGGACATCAGCCCAGTCGTCGCCTTTCTGCCCATCCTGCAATCCTCCCACCATGTCTGACCCACAGGAGCACTCAGACTCCCTGGATGAGAGCACTCCCCCTCCTCCGGAGTGGGCCGTTGCCATTTTTCAGTGAGTCGCTGACCTGAGTACGGTATCTCAGTCCCTGGTCCAGGGCCTTGAATGCCTTCCACAGCTCTCCACAGCCAACAGTGCTCCGAACGTCTCCCATGGAGATTACAACGCAAGTGACCTCGACCTTCAAAGGGCCAAAACTGAGAGAGGTTCTACAAAGGGGACTCTGTCTGGCTCCTCGTACAGCTCCCTGGGCCCCTCAGCAGCATCCAAGCCACTTTCCCCCTCCCATTCCCCCTCTTCGGAGGAAGATCTTGGGTCGGACATAGACTCCCAGTCCAGGTCTGACTCGGATTTGAACCAGACCTCCAAGATGCAGGTCATGGTGTATAGCCTTATCTCGGCTATCTCTCAAATGCTTAAATTCAAAGAGGACGAGGCTCCTGCCCAGGATTCCTTTGTCTCATTAAAACGGGTTAAAGGGCCTTCACGCACTTTTCAAAACCACAAGGAATTTGAATCTACCCTGTCTAAGTACTGGGCACATCCCGAAAAGCGTTTCCCAGGCAGGTAGCACTTACACATTCTCTATCCCTTGAAACCCGATCTTCTCAGCAAGTGGGCAGAGTCCCCTTAGGTGGAGCCGCCTGTTTCTCTTGTTTCTTACAAGACGGTCCTGTTATTGCCGGATGGCGTGTCTGTTAAAGACGCTACGGACAGACAGATTGAGTCTCTGGCCAAATCAGCCTTTGAGGCAGCTTCCCTTTCTCCCAGTTTCACTTCCACTTGGGTGGCGAAAGGCATCTCTGCCTGGGCTAAGATGGTTCGCAGGGGCATCTTGGCTTCAGCTGACCCACACGACGTAGGTGAGTTGTCAGCAAAAATTGGTGATGACGGCAAATACATTCTGGCTGCTTCCTTGGACTCGGCGGGTTTTTACGCTACAGAAAGCAGCAACATAGTGGCTATTCCCCGCATCCTTTGGTTGAAGGTGTGTAGCGCGGATACTACTTCCAAAAGATCTCTCATCAACCTACCCTTCCAGGGCTCCAGGCTCTTTGGGGCTAGGCTGGACCACATATTTTCTGAGGTTATGGGAGGCAAGAGCACCCCTCTCCCTCAATACAGACCTAAGCATCCTTTTAACACGAAGGGCCCTCAGCCCTTTAGGTCTTTTCGTCCCTTCACACCTTCTGAATCCTTTTCACAGCAGGAGCGGCGCCCCTCAGCTTCAGGAGAATGGAGGAAACCTTCTTTCAAGCCCTCGCCTCACTGGAAACCAATAGGCCGTTCCTCGAAGCCCTCTTGGTCCTCCTGTTCAAACAGGTTTCGTTCCAAGTGACAGGTGACCCCCACCTAGAAGGCTTTCCAGGGTAGGAGGCAGACTTCTTTTCTTCAGGGACTCTTGACTGTCGGTGGTCAGCGATGGCTGGGTCAGGGAGATGGTTACCCCCGGTTACAAGATAGAGTTTTCTTCCCCCACAGAAAGGCACTTCTTTCTTTCTTGCCCTCCGAGGCAGCCGTCCCAGACCCCAGGTTTTTTCCAGGCAGTCTGTTCCCTTCTGGCCGCCGTAGTAGTTGACATTCCTTCTCCAAAACAATTTTTCGTGGTTCTACTCAAATCATTTCGTAGTTCACAAAAAAAAATTAAAGGTTCTCTACGCCCAATCCTGGACCTCAAAAAGCTGAATCGTCACCTTGGGATCTGCCCTTTGAGGATGGAGTCCTTACACTCAGTGATCGCTGCGATGGAGCCGGAAGAGTTCCTCTGCTCCTTAGACCTTCAGGATGCGTACCTTCACATCCCTATTTGTCTGCGACACCAGCGATTTCTTCTGATTGCGATCCAGGATGATCACTATTAATTCACGGCCCTCCCCTTCGGTCTGGCCTCTAACCCCAGGGTCTTCACAATGCGAATGCCGGCGGTCATGGACATTGTTCACTCCAGGGGGATTATCATAATCTCTTAACTGCACGACCTGCTAATCAAGGTCTCATCCCGCCGAGACTGTGCTCATAGTCTTCAAGTCACTCTGGACACCTTGACGCGTCTCAGATGCATCATCAACCGAGAGAAGTACTCTCTAACCCCTTCTCAGCATCTGACCTTCCTGGGCGTGGAATTCCACACATATTTGTCATGGCCGATGTTCCTTCCGAGGGACAATTTCTCAGTTCTCTGCAAGGGAGTCCGATCCATTTTGGTCTTCATGTCCAAGAAAGGTTCCCAAAATTCAGAGAGAGCAGGATCAGGATATTCCTGTTGACATATTTATATGTATATTTGAAGATGTCGAAAGGGAGGATAATTTGATGGGGGAACAAGGGCAGGAGATACCTGGTATGGGAGAAGTGGGCACTGCAGACCTGATAAATCTTGTTTATCCGTGCTATAACCTGCATAAAATTGATGACCAAAACTACAATAATTGTCAGTTTACGCCTACAAGTAACCAGCCAAACCCCATAACAGCAGCAGGCCGTGTTTGGCCATCGTGTCCAATGGCACCCTCTTTTCAGGCTCCTGTTATTTTTGGCAATTATCCAGCTGCCATGTTTGATCCTTCGACCTACTATGGTCCATCGGGCAGTAACCCTTATATTTTCTAAACGCAAAGTGGCAAGTTTTCTAACACAAACGCAACGTGGCAATAGGTTTGTAACACAATTCTTAATGTTTTAGACAAGGTATATAGAAAACTTCGTTCATGTTTTAAAGAACATTTAGGGCTACAGTTTCAAAATTAAAAATTAAATTCTTACCACAGACCTATGAAACCTTTCTAAAGATAGTTTTCATATTTTTAGTTTGGTAAATGTTTGTATTGTTCACAAAGCATATTTCAATCTAAATCTCATACTGTTTTGCCTCATAAAAGACATATTTAGTATAGTTAAAATATTCTAAATCTCCTTATATAATTCAGAGGCTGACAATCTCGCTGAAAGGCTCAGTATGGATTACACAAGAATCTCACAATTTGTTTGATGGAGGAGGGGGGTGGAGTAGCCCAGATAGGGAGGTTGCAAAAATGCCATATGTTGAGGTGTATAATGTACGTAAACCAGCAGCAAATGGTTTAAGTCGAGAAGTCAGAGCAAAAGGAGGCCCAAAAAAGGGCTACTCTAGGGAAAATATTCTAAATCTCAGTATATATTTCAGGAGGCAGACACAGACGTGCACAGGCTCAGTCTGGATTCCACAAGAATATAAAAATATACACAAGAAATAATCACACATGTGGGCCAATGTTAAAGGTGTCAATGATGCAGTGATGTAGTCCCACTCCCCACCTTTTTGATAAATTAACAAAGAAGATCACAACTAAAGGTGTCATCTCACAGGAATCAGTCTGTGAATATGTGGATCTCATCTGGCCTGCATGTACCAAGGATATGTGCCTCCTGCGTTTCTGACCCCAGACCAGCAGTGATACGGTGTTCTATAGCCGGCTCTATTCCTACCTGAACCGCCAAAAAAGATATACAATTGTAAATGCCAATAACATGTAGGCCTTTATAATTCCAGCATATGTATATTTGAAGATGTCGAAAGGGAGGAGAATTAGATGGGGGAACAAGGACACCCACCTTTAGGGCAAGAGATATGTAAAGAACTGAGTGGGCATTGCAGAGCTGATAAATATTATTTATCTGTGCAATAACCATCCCAAAATTGCTGACCAAAACAATAATTTTTAGTCTAGGCCTACAAGTAACCAGCCAAACCCCATAACAGCTGCAGCAGGCCGTGTTTGGCCATCATTTCCAATGGCCCCCACTTTTTAGGCTCCTGTTCCTTTTTTGCAATGATCCAGCTGTCATGTTTGAGACTTCAACCTAGTATGGTCCATCGGCCAGTAACTCTTACAATTTCTAAACGCAACGTGGCAACAGTTTTCTAACACAATTCTTAAGGTTTTAGAATAGGTATATAGAAAAGTTTGGTCAGGGTTTCAAGAACATTTATGGCTACAGTTAAAAAAAATTGACATTTTATTCTTACAACACAGACCTATTAAACCTGTCAAAAGATATTTTTCAGTTAGTTAACCCCTTAACGACCAAGCCATTTTGAAGGTTAATGACCAGGCCAATTTTTACATTTCTGACCACTGTCTTTTTATGTGCTTATAACTCTGGAACGCTTCAACGGATCTTGGCGATTCTGAGAATGTTTTCTTGTGACATATTGTACTTCATGATAGTGGTAAAATTTCTTCGATATAACTTGCGTTTATTTATGAAAAAAACTGAAATATGGCAACAATTTAGAAAATTTTGCAATTTTCAAATTTTTAATTTTTATGCCATTAAATCAGAGAGATATGTCACAAAAAATAGTTAATAAATAACATTTCGTACATGTCTACTTTACATCAGCACAATTTTAGAACCAACCTTTTTTTTTGTTAGGAAGCTATAAGTGTTAAAAGTTGACCAGCAATTTCTCATTTTTCCAACAAAATTTACATTTTTTTTAGGGACCACCTCACATTTGAAGTGAATTTGAGGGGTCAATATGACAGAAAATACCCAAAAGTGACACCATTCTAAAAACTGCACCCCTCAAGGTGTTCAAAGCCACATTCAAGAAGTTTATTAACCCTTTAGGTAGTTCACAAGAATTGAAGCAATGTGGAAGGAAAAAATGAACATTTAACTTTTTTTCCCAAAATTTTTCTTTCGACACAATTTTTTAAATTTTGTCAACGGTATCAGGAGAAAATGAACCACAATATTTGTTGCACAATTTCTCCTGAGTACACCGATACCCCATGTGTGGGGGAAAACCAATCTTTAGGCGAACAGCAGTGCTCAGAAGGGAAGGAGCATTATTTGAGATTTTGAATGTCAAATTGGCTGGAATCGAGAGCGGACATCATGTCGAGTTTGGAGAGTCCTTGATGTACCTAAACAGTGGAAACCCCCATAAGTGACCCCATTTTGGAAACTAGACCCCCAAGGAACTTATCTAGATCTGTGGTGAGCACTTTGAACCCCCAAGGGCTTCACAGAAGGTTATAACGTAGAGCCGTAAAATTAAAAAATCATATTTTTTCCACAAAAATGATTTTTTCATCCCAATTTTTATTTTCCAAAAGATTAAAGGACCCCAAAATGTATTGTGCAATTTGTCCTGAGTACGCTGATACCCCATATGTGGGGGTAAACCACTATTTGGGCGCATGGCAGAGCTCAGAAGGGAAGCAGCGCCATTTGACTTTTTTGGCTGGAATTGAGATTGGACGCCATGTCGCATTTGGAGAGTCCCTGTGTGCCTAAACAGCGGAAACCCCCCACAAGTGACCACATTTTGGAAACTAGACCCCCCAAGGAACTAATCTAGATTTGTGATGAGAGCTTTGAACCCCAAGGGCTTCACAGAAGGTTATAACGTAGAGCCGTGAAAATAAAAAATCATATCTTTTCCATAAAAATGATCTTTCCACCCCCAATTTTTATTTTCCAAAGGATAACAGGACCCCAAAAGTTATTGTGCAATTTGTCCTGAGTACGCTGATACCCCATATGTGGGGGTAAACCACTATTTTGACACATGGCAGAGCTCGGAAGGGAAGGAGCGCCGTTTTCAAATGTAGACTTTGATGGAATGGTCTGCGGGTGTCATGTCACGTTTGGAGAGCCCCTGATATGCTTAAACAGTAGAAACCCCCACAAGTGACCCCATTTTGGAAACTAGACCCCCAAGGAACTTATCTAGATGTGTGGTGAGCACTTTGAACCCCCAAGTGCTTCACAGAAGTTTATAACGAAGAGCCGTGAAAATAAAAAATCATATTTTATTCCACAAAAATAATCTTTTTGCCCCCAAATTTTTATTTTTATAAGGGTAACAGGAGAAATAGAACACCAAAAGCTAATGTGCAATTTATCCTGAGTACGCTGATACCCCATATGTGGGGAGAACCACTATTTTGTTGCATGGCAGAGCTCGGAAGGGAAGGAGCACCGTTTTTGAATGCAGACTTTGATGGAATGGTCTGCGGGTGTCATGTCGCGCTTGGAGAGCCCCTGATGTGCCTAAACAGTAGAAACCCCCACAAGTGACACCATTTTGCAAACTAGACCCCCCAAGGAACTTATCTAGATGTGTGGTCAGCACTTTGAACCCCAAGGACTTCACAGAAGTTTATAACGTAGAAAATAAAAAAAATCATATTTTTTTCCACAAAAATGACTTTTTGCCCCCAAATTTTTATTTTTATAAGGGTAACAGGAGAAATAGGACCCCAAAAGTTGATGTGCAATTTGTTCTGAGTATGCTGATATCCCATATGTGGGGGGAACCACTGTGATCGCCTTACTGCGATCTTTGGGAGGCAGAATGAACAAATCCACAAAAGGTGAAGAATTAGCTTTGTTTTTTATGCCGTTCCTCGTGCGGTATTAGTGATTAGGCGACTTTATTTTTCGGGTCGGTGCGATTACAGTGATACCAGATTTATACCCTTTTTTCATGTTTAGCTTCTGTCACACACTAAAAGATGCTTTTTTTTGGAAGAATTTTTTGTAAGAAATTTTTGCATCACCGTATTTTGAGAGCTATAATTTTTCCATACTTCGTCCGACAGAGTTATCTGTGGGCTTATTTTTTTGCGGGACGAGCTGACGTTTTTATTGGTACCATATTCGGGCACATAACGTTTTTTGATCACTTCCTATTCCGATTTTTGTGGAAGCAGAATGAACAAAAACGAGCAATTCAGGAATTGTTTTTTTTTTTCCCTCCGTTCCGCGTGTGGTAAAATTGATAAAGCAGCTTTATTCTTCGGGTCACTACAATTACAGCGATACCTCATTAATATATTTTTTTATGTTTTGGCGTTTTTTATGCAATAAAAAATTTTATAGAAAAATAATTATTTTTGCATTAGTTTATTCCGCGAGCTATAACTTTTTTATTTTTTTGCTGATGATGCTATATAGTGGCTTGTTTTTTGCGGGACAAGATGATGTTTTCAGCGGTACCATGATTATTTATATCCGTCTTTTTGATCGCGTGTTATTGCACTTAATCCAAGCGGTATGATGATACCGCTTGGAAAAAGTATAATTTACTACTTTTTTTTTTTCTACGGCTTTCACTGAAGGGGTTAACTAGGGTTTCGCTTTTATAGATGGGATTTTTATGGAAGCGGCGATACCAAACATGTGTGTTTTTTTTGTTTTTTTTTTTTTATTACATAAAAATGTGTATTTTTTAGGGGAATTTTTTAAAATTATTTTTTAATATTTTTTTTACAATTTTTTTTAAAAAATGCTTTTTTTTACCTTGTCCTTTTATGGGACTTTCACTTTTTTACTTATGATTGCAGTTACAATGCATTGCAATGCTCCATTATTGCAATGCATTGTACCTATGGTGAATGCTGCTGTGAGCATGGTCACAGCAGCTTTCCGTAGCTAGATGACCCGGAGGTTGTCATGACAACCCCCGGATAATCAAGGCAGAGATCGGGCCCTGCAAATACATTGCGGGGCGCCGATCTGAGGCAGAGGGAGCTCCCGACCCTCTGCCTCTCCCCCTGAGCGCTGCGATCGCGCTCGATCGCAGCAGTCATGGGGTTGACAGCAAGGGGCGGCGGGGGCGCTGCTCCTGGCTGTCAGTGCAGGAAGCTCGGCCACTGCAGCGCCGAGCTCCTGCACTGATCGGGCAGAAGAGGCTGAAATTTCGTCACATTGACTGACCAATCACAGCGCTCTGGGTGCGGGACCGACAGCAAAGGTCCCCGCACCGCTTGCTGTGCCTGTCAGCTGTCATAGACAGCTGTCGGCACTGAACTACCACTGCGTGTTTACACGCAGTGGTAGTTCAAAGGCATGACGTGCACAGTCCGTCAAGGTGCCAAAACTGACACCTTGCCATGACGGACTGTGCACGTCATTGGACATTAAGGGGTTAATGTTTGTATTGTTCACAAAGCATATTAAAATCTAAATCTCATACTGTTTTACCACATACAAGGTACATAGTATACTTAAAAGATTATAAATCTCTTATTTAATTAATGAGGCACACAATCTGGCTGAAAGGCTCAGTATGGATAACACAACAATGTCACAATTTTGTTGATGGAGAAGGGGTGGTGGAGCAGCCCAGATAGGGAGGTTGCAATAATGCCTTATGTTGAGGTGTATAACGTACGTAAAGCAGCAGCAAATGGTTTAAATCGAGAAGTCATAGCAAAAGGAGGCCGAAAAAAGGCCTACTGTATCACACGCTAAAAGGTATATATTGTCTAATGAAAATACAGTCATGGGCAAAAGTTTTGAGAATGACACAAATATTAATTTTTACAAAGTCTACTGCTTCACTTTTTCTAATGGCAATTTGCATATTCTCCAGAATGTTAAAAAGAGTGATCAGCTTAACAGCAATTACTTGCAAAGTCAATATTTGGCTAGAAAATGAACTTTATCCCCCAAAACACATTTCAACATCATTGCAGCCCTGCCTTAAAAGGACCAGCTAACCTTTTTTCAGTGATTGCTCCACTTGTGGGTGTTGATGAGGACATGGCTGGAGATCAATCTGTCATGATTAAGTAAGAATGACACCACTGGACACTTTAAAAGGAGGCTGGTGCTTGGCATCATTGTTTCTCTTCTGTTAACCATGGTTATCTCTAAAGAAACACGTGCAGTCATCATTGCAATGCACAAAAATGGCCTAACAGGGAAGAGTATCGCAGCTAGAAAGATTGCACCTAAGTCAACAATCTATCGATAGCATCATCAAGAACTTCAAGGAGAGAGGTTCCATTGTTGCCAAAAAGGCTCCAGGGCGCCCAAGAAAGACCAGCAAGCGCCAGGACCGTCTCTTAAAAGTGTTTCAGCTGCGGGATCGGGCTACCAGCAGTGCAGAGCTTGCTCAGGAATGGCAGCAGGCAGGTGTGAGTGCATCTGCACGCACTGTGAGGCGGAGACTGTTGGAGCAAGGCCTGGTCTCAAGGAGGGCAGCAAAGAAGCCACTTCTCTCCAGAAAAAACATCATGGACAGACTGATATTCTGCAAAAGGTACCGGCAGTGGACTGCTGAGGGCTGGGGTAAAGTTATTTTCTCTGATGAATCCCCTTTTTGATTGTTTGGGACATCAGGAAAACGCCTTCTTCGGAGAAGACAAGGTGAGCGCTACCACCAGTCTTGTCTCATGCCAACTGTTAAGCATCCTGAAACAATTCATGTGTGGGGTTGCTTCTCAGCCAAGGGAATCGGCTCTCTCACAGTCTTGCCTAAAAACACAGCCATGAATAAAGAATGGTACCAGAATGTCCTCCAAGAGCAACTTCTCCCAACCCTCCAAGAGCAATTTGGCGATCAACAATGCCTTTTCCAGCATGATGGAAGTTGATTGAGAGCATGCCAGGGAGAATTGCAGAGGTCCTGAAGAAGAAGGGTCAACACTGCAAATATTGACTTGCTGCATTAACTCATTCTAACTGTCAATATAAGCTTTTGTTACTCATATGTTTGCAATTATATTTCTGTCTGTGATAAAAAACATCTGTCAAACACACATAAAAACCAGAGGGCAGCAAATCATGTGAAAATATAATATTTGTGTCATTCTCAAAACTTTTAGCCATAACTGTATTCAAAATCGCAGTACATATTTCAGGAACCAGACACAGACGCTCACAGGCTCAGTGTGGATTCCACAAGAATATAACAAGATACGCAGCAAGAATCACACATGTGGGCCAATGTTCCCGTTGTCAATCATGCACTGATGTACTCCCACTCCCCACATTTTGGAGAAATTAACAAAGAAGATCACAGCTAAAGGCGTCATCTCACAGTATTCAGTCTGTGAATATGTGGATCTCATCTGGCCTGCATGTACCAAGGATATGTTCCTCCTGCGTTTCTGACCCCAGACCAGCAGTGATTCGGTGTTCTACAGCCGGCTCTATTCCTACCTGAACCGCCAAAAAAGATATGCAATTGTAAATGCCAACAACATGTAGGCCTTTATAATTCCACTTCCAGCATTACAGCCAATACCTGGCAAACTTCACCCCTTAGGGGGACCAGGCCTTGAGGATGAACATCCTCATCTTTTACTGCCTGCACTTTTTCAAAGCCATCCATTCTGCTCTTTATGTGCCAGAAAGGTCCCCAAAATTCAGAGAGAGCAGAATCAGGATATTCCAGTTGACATATTCATATGTATATTTGAAAATGTCGAAAGGGAGGAGAATTAAATGGGGGAACAAGGACACCCACCTTTAGGGCAAGAGATACCTGGTATGGGAGAACTGAGTGGGCATTGCAGAGCTGATAAATATTTTTCATCTGTGAAATAACCATCCCAAAATTGCTGAGCAAAACAATAATTTTCAGTCTAGGCCTACAAGTAACCAGCCAAACCCCATAACAGCTGCAGCAGGCCGCGTTTGGCCATCATGTCCAATGGCCCCCACTTTTCAGGCTCCTGATCCTTTTTTGCAATGATCCAGCTGCCATGTTTGATCCATCGACCTGGTATGGTCCATCGACCGGTAACCCTTATACTTTCTAAACGCAACGTGGCAACAGTTTTCTAACACAATTCTTAAGGTTTTATAATAGGTATATAGAAAAGTTTGGTCAGGGTTTCAAGAACATTTATGGCTACAGTTTAAAAAATCTACATTTTTTTCTTACCACACACACCTATTAAATCTGTCTAAAGATATTTTTCATATTTTTCGGTTAGTTGATGTTTGTATTGTTCACAAAGCATATTAAAATCTAAATCTCAGACTGTTTTGCCACATACAAGGTATATAGTATACTTAAAAGATTATAAATCTCTTATTTAATTCATGATCGAATCAAGAAAAAAAGGTAGCACCCTGTAGCGCTATAGCTTGCGGACACAAAATATGAAAAATATGAAAAATGAACTGCATCACTGCCTTAGAAATATGAAAAACTGAGAAGTCTTAGTGCATAAAAAGGCCAATTTATGTGTACCTGGAAGCCACGTTAAGGCTCTTCTCTTATTCCAGGTCCTAACTATGCCAATCCTCACTTAGAAAAGTCTGTCTGCATGGGAACATATGAATCCTCTCTTCAGACTAAAATCTACATCTCTGTGGAGGGGTAATGAACCTGGTATAATTAAACCGCCTGTGACCAACAGGTGGAGTGCTCAGGTAAAAGGTAAATGAATACATATCAAAAAAACTGACCGGCACATCCAAACATAGATCCAGTGTGAACAGGTGCTAAAACCTAAAGTCACCAACTCATACACATTCAAGAAAAAAAGGTAGCACACTGTGTTAAGGGCCTACGGAACGCACCTAATAGATATTAAGGAGAGGTGCATTCGCAGCCCGGGGTCCACCGTGCAGGCAGAGCCTGCTGCTAGTAAGATAGAGCAAATAGGCAGTATGAGCGAACTCTGTTATCCCACAGAGTCGCAGATGTAAACGCCTTAGCACTATATGGTGGTATGGGCGAACTCTGTTATTCCACAGAGTCGCTAACTAAAATGCTGTAGCGCTATATGGCGATATAAGCGGACTCTGTTAATTCACAGAGCCGCTGTGACAAAGACTGTGTCCTGTTAGACTCACAGGGGACACAGATCACTGCTAAGCGTATTGCAGTCTGTTGTCATGCAATCAGAAAACAATCAATAATCTCCTCACCGGAGTAGCCGGTATTCTAATGGCGTTTTCAGCCGAGCCCTGAACACGTGCATACAAGACTCCTCACCGGAGATGCCGGTATTCTAGGGGCTTATTTCAGCCGGACCTAACCACATGCATACATGACCACACTGGCGCAAGCACGTAACAGATTTGATACTAGTGCGCGGCCGTGCGGTTATGCCACCTTTTTATAGTAGCAGCTACAGGACCTTCCAGAAAAGGACCAATGAGAAACTGTTCCAGAACACAAGCAATTTCAGGACCTTTCTGGCGCACCAATGGGAGTCGCTGCTGTAACCGAGTGTCACGCTGTTCTGTCTGTACTTGGTTGTCGGCGTGACAATGCATGTCTGTGCCTTAACCCTTTGCTCCTTTTCCCCCTAATTGAGCTGGGATACTGTTATCCGTTACCTGTATGGATGCTGCTCAGTTCCCAGCTCCACTGTGTAGCCGTGCATGCGTGGGTGTCTCCGCTGCGCTGCATGACCACTTGCATGTGCGGTCCCTGGCTATTGCTGTGGAAGCTACCCGTAGGTCAAGGTCCTCTGCAGTGATGCATGACTTACTACGTGTGTTTGGGCTGCAGCCATTTCCAAGTGCCCTTGCTGTGCTGATTTGTGTCTGGCTGCATAGGGTGCGCGGGCCACACCTGCCCTGCTTTTATCAGGGTTAGTTTGTGTAATTGAAATTCTGTCCCCAGGCAATTGCTGAGGGGCAGCTCATATATAAAGGCTCCTTGCCCTGTGGGCGGGGCCTTAGCTACTCACATAGCTTCTGAATCTTGCCATGTGTGTTGTGTGTTCCTGTACCTGTCCCTGCGCCTATCCTAGAGGCGGTAATTTTAGGCTTGAATCCCTGATCCTGTACCCGTCCCTGCGCCTATCCTAGAGGCGGTAATTCCAGGCTCGCCTATCCTAGAGGCGGTAATTCTAGGCTTGAATCCCTGATCCTGTACCCGTCCCTGCGCCTATCCTGGAGGCGGTAATACCAGGCTCGCCTATCCTGGAGGCGGTAATTGAAGGCTTGAACCCCTGATCCTGTACCCGTCCCTGCGCCTATCCTGGAGGCGGTAATTCCAGGCTCGCTTATCCTAGAGGCGATAATTCTAGGCTTGAATCCTGATCCTGTACCCATCCCTGCGCCTATCCTGGAGGCGGTAATTCCAGGCTCGCCTATCCTGGAGGCGGTAAATCTAGGCTTGAATCCCTGATCCTGTACCCATCCCTGCACCTATCCTGGAGGCGGTAATTCTAGGCTTGAATCCCTGATCCTGTACCCGTCCCTGCGCCTGTCCTGGAGGTGGTAATTCCAGGCTCGCCTATCCTGGAGGCGGTAATTCCAGGTTTGAATCCTTGATCCTGTACCTGTCTGAACTGTGACTGCTGTGTTATGTTACTGAAGTCCTTCTGTGTCCTGAACCCTGTGCCCAGTGACTGTGATCTTTTACTAACTGACTTCCTTTGATACAATCTGGGTTCATCATGGAAGGAGGAGTCCGGTGTGGGTGTGCTGAGTTTCTGTTACTCTGTGCTCAGCTTGTTTTTGGTACAATCCCCAGCCGGCTCCAGTTGAGCCTGGTGGGGCTTGCACCAGACCGCTTGGGTTCCTTTTTAGATCGCTTCCAGATGTCCGGATCCGATCCTTCCCTGCCTGATGCCTGGAGTCTGCCGATCGTTGCCAGATGTCCGGAGTCTTATGCCAGTGTTGGTCTTGTGATCCAGTCTGTGTTCCTGATGTCCAGTCCATGTTCCTGATGTCCTGTCCGTGTTCCTGATTCGATGTTCCTGATTCCATGTTCCTGATGTCCGGTCCGTGTTCCTGATTCCATGTTCCTGAGTCTGTGTTCCTGATTCCGTGTTCCTCATTCCGTGTTCCTGATGTCCTGTCCGTGTTCCTGATTCCATGTTCCTGAGTCCATGTTCCTGATTCCATGTTCCTGAGTCCGTGTTCCTGATTCCGTGTTCCTGAGTCCGAGTTCCTGATTCCACGTTCCTGATGTCCGGTCCATGTTAATGAGATCCAGTCTGGGTTCCTGATGTCCAGTTTCCTGATGTCCGGTTCGTGTTACTGAGATCGAGTCCGTGTTCCTGATGTCCAGTCCGTGTTCCTGATTCCATGTTCCTGTGTCCATGTTCCTGAGTTCCAGTTCGTGTTCCTGAGTTCATGATCCTGATGTTTATGTATTATGTGTTGTTACTCCAGTAAACTTTATTTCCTCTATACCTGAAGTTCTACATGGCTCTTCTTGGTCCACATGCTCAGCTGCCACAGAACCCCGGTCTCCGCCCTTCCCTAGTTCGGGTAGGCCGGGTCCCCCTCTGCGGTATGGAGGGTCCACATTGCGTCCCCGGGGGGCGCCCACCCCAGGCCGTGGTGGTCGGTCAGCGTAGAGGCGATGATGGGCTGAGCCGCTTCTCGGCGGCTGCATCCAATCATGACAGAAGCTAAGGCCTTGGACTCAGCTGAGCATGTATGGACGGTAGGACTTTTTCTGAGCCCCGCCTGGCCGGCGGATGAGATGGCTCGGATCCCAGCTGGTAGTGGACTAGATTGCTCAACCCTGCGCTTGGTTAGCGGTTTGGATTTCAGGAGCAATGAACTCTGCTGCATGTGAACTGGGGCTTACCGCCTATCCCAAGAAAAGTTTCTGTGTATTTTTTTTGGGACTTCAGAAGAGGGGGCTTTAGGAGGGGAAAATGTCACGCTGTTCTGTCTGTACTTGGTTGTCGGCGTGACAATGCATGTCTGTGCCTTAACCCTTTGCTCCTTTTCCCCCTAATTGAGCTGGGATACTGATATCCGTTACCTGTATGGATGCTGCTCAGTTCCCAGCTCCGCTGCGTAGCCGTGCATGCGTGGGTGCGCTGCATGACCACCTGCATGTGCGGTCCCTGGCTATTGCTGTGGAAGCTACCCGTAGGTCAAGGTCCTCTGCAGTGATGCATGACTTACTACGTGTGTTTGGGCTGCAGCCATTTCCAGGTGCCCTTGCTGTGCTGATTTGTGTCTGGCTGCATAGGGTGCGCGGGCCACACCTGCCCTGCTTTTATCAGGGTTAGTGTGTGTAATTGAAATTCTGTCCCCTGCCAATTGCTGAGGGGCAGCTCATGTATAAAGGCTCCCTGCCCTATGGGCGGGGCCTTAGCTACTCACATAGCTTCTGAATCTTGCCATGTGTGTTGTGTGTTCCTGTACCTGTCCCTGCGCCTAATCTAGAGGTGGTGATTCTAGGCTTGAATCCCTGATCCTGTACCAGTCCCTGTGCCTATCCTGGAGGCAGTAATTCCAGGCTCGCCTATCCTAGAGGCGGTAATTCTAGGCTTGAATCCCTGATCCTGTACCCGTCCCTGCGCCTATCTTGGAGGCGGTAATTACAGGCTCGCCTATCCGGAAGGCGGTAATTCCAGGCTTGAATCCCTGATCCTGTACCCGTCCCTGCGCCTATCCTGGAGGCGGTAATTCCAGGCTCGCCTATCCTAGAGGCGGTAATTCTAGGCTTGAATCCCTGATCCTGTACCCATCCCTGCGCCTATCCTGGAGGCGGTAATTCCAGGCTCGCCTATCATGGAGGCGGTAAATCTAGGCTTGAATCCCTGATCTTGTACCCATCCCTGCACCTATCCTGGAGGCGGTAATTCTAGGCTTGAATCCTGATCCTGTACCCATCCCTGTGCCTATCCTGGAGGCGGTAATTCTAGGCTTGAATCCCTGATCCTGTACCCATCCCTGAGCCTGTCCTGAAGGCAGTAATTCCAGGCTCGCCTATCCTGGAGGCGGTAATTCCAGGCTTGAATCCTTGATCCTGTACCTGTCCTTACCTGACTGTCTGAACTGTGTCTGCTGTGTTATGTTCCTGAAGTCCTGAACCCTGTGCCCAGTGACTGTGATCTTTTGCTAACTGACTTCCTTTGATACAACCTGGGTTCATCTTGGAAGGAGGAGTCCGGTGTGGGTGTGCTGAGTTTCTGTTACTCTGTGCTCAGCTTGTTTTTGGTGCAATCCCCGGCCGGCTCCAGTTGAGCCTGGCAGGGCTTGCACCAGACCGCTTGGGTTCCTTTTTAGATCGCTTCCAGATGTCCGGATCCGATCCTTCCCTGCCTGATGCCCGGAGCCTGCCGATCGTTGCCAGATGTCTGGAGTCTTATGCCAGTGTTGGTCTTGTGATCTAGTCTGTGTTCCTGATGTCCAGTCCATGTTCCTGATGTCCTGTCCGTGTTCCTGATTCCATGTTCCTGATTCCGCGTTCCTGATGTCCGGTCTGTGTTCCTGATTCCATGTTCCTGATTCCGTGTTCCTGATGTCCGGTCCATGTTCCTGATTCCATGTTCCTGAGTCCATGTTCCTGAGTCAGTGTTCCTGATTCCATGTTCCTGAGTCCGTGTTCTTGATTCCATGTTCCTGAGTCCGTGTTCCTGATTCCGTGTTCCTGAGTCCGTGTTCCTGATTCCATGTTCCTGATTCTGTGTTCCTGATGTCCGGTGCATGTTCCTGAGATCCAGTCTGTGTTCCTGATGTCCAGTACATGTTCCTGATGTCCTGTCCGTGTTCCTGATTCCATGTTCCTGATTCCATGTTCCTGAGTCCGTGTTCCTGATTCCATGTTCCTGATTCCATGTTCCTGATTCCACCTTCCTGATGTCCGGTCCATGTTCCTGAGATCCAGTCTGTGTTCCTGATGTCCAGTTCGTGTTACTGAGATCGAGTATGTGTTCCTGATGTCCAGTCCGTGTTCCTGATTCCATGTTCCTGTGTCCATGTTCCTGAGTTCCAGTTCGTGTTCCTGAGTTCATGATCCTGATGTTTATTATTTAGGCCGGGTCCTCCTCTGCGGTATGGGGGGTCCACATTGCGTCCCCGGGGGGCGCCCGCCCCACGCCGTTCTCGGCCGCTGCAGCCAATCGTGACACCGTGCATGTGACCCCTGATCTCCATTGGGAGATCTTGCCCTGGGCATGCTCAGATGGAGAAAGCGAGGACTTTGTCCCAGGACTGCCTGCTCCAGCACAGGTTATAATAGAGGAACCAGGAGAGGCAGCAGCAAGCCTCTGCACAGCATTTGACCGAGCGAGACGCTGGGACCGAAGTCTCTGCTGAGCAGGCTCCACTGCGGCCGGAGATGAATGGGGGACCGCAGCGGGACTGGTTCAAGATTCCCCTTGTGCAGCAGCGGGAACTCGATCCCTAACACACTGTAGCGCTATAGCTTGCGAACACAAAATATGAAAAATGAACTGCATCACTGCCTTAGAAATATGAAAAATTGAGAAGTCTAAGCGCATAACCCTTATGCGCTAAGACTTCTCAATTTTTCATATTTCTTAGGCAGTGATGCAGTTCATTTTTCATATTTTTCATATTTTGTGTCCGCAAGCTATAACGCTACAGTGTGCTACCTTTTTTTCTTGAATGTGTATGAGTTGGTGACTCTAGGTTTTAGCACCTGTTCACACTGGATCTATGTTTGGATGTGCCGGTCAGTTTTTTGATATGTATTCATTTACCTTCTACCTGAGCACTCCACCTGTTGGTTACAGGCGTGTTAATTATACCAGGTTCATTACCCTCCACAGAGATGTAGATTTTAGTCTGAAGAGAGAATTCATATGTTCCCATGCAGACAGACTTTTCTAAGTGAGGATTGGCATAGTTAGGACCTGGAATACGAAAAGAGCCTTAACGTAGCTTCCAGGTACACATAAATTGGCCTTTTTATGCACTAAGACTTCTCAATTTTTTATATTTCTAAGGCAGTGATGCAGTTCATTTTTCATATTTTGTGTCCGCAAGCTATAGCGCTAAAATGTGCTACCTTTTTTTCTTGAATGTGTATGAGTTGGTGACACTAGGTTTTAACATCTGTTCATACTGGATCTATGTTTGGATGTGCAGGTCAGTTTATTGATATTTATTTAATTCATGAGGCACACAATGTGGCTGAAAGGCTCAGTATGGATTACACAAGAATCTCACAATTTTCTTGATGGAGGAGGTGGGGGTGGATTAGCCCAGATAGGGAGGTTGCAATAATGCCATATGTTGAGGTTTCTAATGTACGTAAAGCAGCTGCAAATGGTTTAAGTCGAGAAGTCTTAGAAAAAGGAGGCCCAAAAAAGGGCTACTGTATCACAAGCTAAAAGGTATATATAGTCTGTTGAAAAAATTCAAAATCTCAGTAGATATTTCAATAGGCAGACACAGACGCTCACAGGCTCAGTTGGGATTACACACGAATATTAAAAGATACGCAAGAAAGAATCACACATGTGGGCCAATGTTCACAGAGTCAATGATGCTAAAAAAGTTGTGGGGGGAGGACCACTTTGTGCAAAAAAGGGTACTGTTTCCAAAGCGTCCAGCTGTATACAGTCTAGGAGTCATTGTAAATCTCCGTATCTATTTACGTAGTAACAGACAGAAGCTCACAGCCTCTGTATGGATTACAACAGAATACAAAAAGTTGACAAACTGTACTGTATCATAAGCGTACAGCTGTATACAGTGTTGGGCTCATTTTAAATCTTCAGATATATTTCAGTCTCAGTAAGCCTGTCCATAATCTCCCCTACAGTAAAGAAGATGGATACAAGTACACACTGAAAGTAGAGTGATTGCCGAAATATTGGTAATTAATAATAATGAGGCTAAAACCTCCAGGTACAATTATGACAGACGATGCTGACACTCTATTACTTTATGTGTGGAGACAGCGCAAACGGTTCTTTGTGAATAAAGTGTTTCTGTATCGCAGCTACGTCTATCCCATCGACGTTATTTGTCTGCATCAAATTGTGATGCCAAGGAGAGATCTAGACATGGTCCTCACTGCCTATCATGATCAGCCTGGTCACTTTGGAGTGCAAAAGACAGAAGCCACAGGCCGTAGGCGATTCTGTTGGATTGGCAGGAGAGGAGACATTTAAAAATGGTGCCACGAATATAAGACGTCTGTGACTAGGAAAAGTGTGAAAGATGATCAGAAACCGCCACTGCATACAATTGTGAGTTGACGTCCATTCAAAATGGTAGCCAATGCCATTGAGCATCAGAAGGTAGAGCCCAGCAGGACAGGCCATAGCTAAGTCTTAACCAGCATGGATGAGTTAACAAAATTGGTAGTGGCTGTCCCTGTGAATGATTTCACTGGCAAGACTCCACAGCTCTTGAGCAGGAAGAGGTAACTATTGCGAGTGCTGGGGCCATAAGCAAGCATGGGGTGCCCAGTCATAGGCGCCAGCACTGGCACAGGGCCCCTCATAGTACGCCCATGTGTCTGACGGTGAGTGGGCCCATCCCACCGTCAGAGCCACTTTTTTGTACTATGAGGTACCCTGGGCTAGTGCCGTCGCCCCAGAGTGGGACTCCCCACCTACTCAGGGCACCGGCAGAAGCCCAGGGGCGCCAGGAGGTGACCCTGGCCCTGTGGGGGGGGCAGCTCAGATAGAGAGGTGGCAAAAAGTTACATAGGTTGAGGTGTAGGCTGGACGTTCTGCAGTTGAAAATGGAGGAATTGGAGAAGTCAGAGGAAGACGAGGACAAAACGAGCCATTTTGCTGACAACCTATGTGTCATGAAGGGAAGGTGGGACAAAATCCTTTGAAACCCATGCATGGTTAATTTTAATTAAGGTTAGATCATCAACATTTTCTGCTGAAAGCTGGGTCCTTCTTTCTGTCTGTATTGAACCAGCAGCACTGAAGGCTTTTTCTGATAGCACACTACCAGCAGGGCAAGCGAGCTCCTGTAAAGCATATTGTGCCAATTCAGGCCAGGTGTCCAGTTTACAGGCCCAGTAGTCAAAGGGGAATGATGGGTGAGGGAGAACATCGATAGGGGAGGAGAAGTAATTTGTAACCATAGTTGACAACTGCTGTCTCCTGTCTGTTGCTATAGATTGCTGATTACCAGGCATGTGAGGTGTCCGTGAGAAATCAGTCAACAACATGGTCATGAAACCCCTGTCTCCAATGCCACTTCGGCTGTGTGGACCACAAACACGTCTTCCATTTGGCCCAGGACGGCTCGTGGTAGAACCTGCAACGCAGCTGTTAGATGGGAATGCCTCTAACAAACGGTTTACCAGAGTTGCTTGTTTGTTGGCCAATATTAGGTCGATGTTCTCCTGTGGCATGATGTTCTGTAATTTGCCTTTATAGCGTGGATCGAGGATGCTGGCCAACCAGTAGTCATCATTCTTCATCTTTTTGACAATGCGGGGGTCCCATTTTAGGATCTGCAAGGCATAATCAGACATGTGGGCCGATGTTCCAAGTGTCAATGACGCACTGCCAGCAGTGGGTGTAGGAGCACTTTCTGCAAAATCCACATCCCTCTAGTCACACACAAACCCTGGACCTGAACTTGGCAAGCCAACATTTTGGCTTGGCCCCTCAGATTCATCCTCCTCCCTTACATAATCCCTCCCTCCTCCTCCTCTTGCTCTTCTGCCTCCACCTTGTCCAGGACTGTTCCCTGAGCAGACAATGGCTGAATGTCATCAAGACTTCCCTGTTACTTGTCGTCATCCTCCACTGCACACGCCTGATCCTTAATGTGAGTAAAAGTTTGCATGAGCAGACGCATAAGTGGGATGCTCGTGCTTATGATGGCGTCGTCTGCGCTTACCAGCCGTGTGCATTCCTCAAAACACTGAAGGACTTTACAGAGGTCTTTCAGCTTTGACCACTGCACATCCGACAACTCCATGTCTGCCCTCAAACTACCTGCCCGTGTATCCTCCCATAAATGCATTACAGCCTGCCTCTGTTCGCACAGCCTCTCAACCATGTGCATGGTGGAGTTCCACCTTGTGGCAACATCTATGATTAGGCGGTGCTTGGGGAGGTTGAGCGCTTGCTCCAGCTTCTGCATGTGACTGGAGTCCACGGGTGAGCAACGGATGTGCGAGCACAGTTTACACACTTTATGGAGCAGGGCTGTTAACTCCAGATAATTATTTAAGAAGCACTGCACCACCAGGTTCAAGGTGTGAGCCAGGCAAGGTATGTGTCTGAGTTTTGACAGGGATATGGCCGCCACAAAATTACGGCCGTTATCACTGACTACCTTGCCTGGCTCAAGATGTATACTTCCCAGCCATATCTCTGTTTCTCGATGCAAGTATTGGGACAGTACATCAGCGGTGTGTCTCTTGTCGCCCAAACTCATCATTTGTAAAACAGCCTGCTGAAGCTTACCACTAGCTGTTCGATAGTGGGACACCTCATGTGCAACACTGGCAGTGGCGGAAGGAGTGCTCGTGCGTCTGAGCTCTGTTGACGAGCTTTCGCTTCTGGAGGAGGAGGAGGAGGGGCGAACGCCTACAGCCAACTGTTGCCTATAACGTAGGCTAGGCAGCACTGTCCCACCACCTCTGTCCCCTGTGGACCCTGCATCCACCACATTAACCCAGTGCGCAGTTATGTACACGTAATGGCCCTGGCCATGCCTACTGGCCCATGCATCTGTTGTGAGGTGCACCTTTCCACTGACTGATTGTTGCAGTGCATGGACAATGCGGTCTTTCACATGCTGGTGGAGGGCAGGGATGGCTTTTCTAGAAAAAAAGTGGCGACTGGGTATGTCATAGCGTGGGCCAGTGTAGGTCATGAGTTCTCGGAACGATGCGCTTTCAACCAAATGGAAGAGCATCATCTCTAATTAGATCAGTTTTGTAATGCAGGCGTTCAAACCCAGTGTATGCGGATGAGAGGCTGAGTACTTTCTTTTCCTACTCAGAGCATCTGGTAGGGTGAGCTGGACTTGAGAGCTGCATCTGGTGGAACTTGCAGGCCTTGCACGCTCTGCTAATTTGACCGTCTGGCCAACCGTTCCTGCAACTCCTTTTTTTTTAACACCTTTTTGGACTGGCACAGGCCTGCCAGATAACCCTGATGCGATCTCGATACCTGCTGTGGATACTTCTCCTCTTCTGAGCTAGTGCCAGTGGCACACTCTTCCACCACTAGATGCCAATCCGGGTCAACAACTGGGTCATCCATCACCTCCTCTTCAATTTCATCTGCACCTTCCTCTCTGTCACCGTCTAAGGTGGTACAGTATGCGGGAAGGGGCACATGAGTTTCATCAGGGTCACATTGTGGCGCAGTAGACTGCAAGGGCAATGTAGTGCTGTGCTTCAATGTGGCAGCACAATCATCTAGCAGTGGCTGTGCATCAGTGCACTCAATGTCACTTTCATCTTGGACTGGGGAATGAGGGATTTGACTTAATAACCCAGGCATGGTATGTGAAAACAGCTCCATGGAGTAATCTGAAGTGTGGGCTGACGCATCCTTCACTTGTAGTGGGGGTGAAGGACACAAGGAAAGTGGTTGGTCTGGACGAGAAGGCTGCACTGACGACTCCGTGGTTGCAGCTTTTGAAATATCAGAAGAGGAGTAGATAGAGCTGGAGTCTGATTTGGTAACATAAGCCAAAACCTGTTCCTGATGATCCCGCTTTAAAAGCTTTTTACCTACTCCAAGAAAAGGGAGCCTTACAGGCCTTCTGGAGCCAAACGATGAGGCAGGCTCAACACCTCCTGCCTTAAGTGCTATTGTGCTTTTGCCAATAGCAGCAGATGCAGCACCACCACCACCATCAGTAGCAGGTGGCCCACCACCACCACCACGTGCGTGACCTCTTCCACCATACTTCCTCATGTTTGGGTATATGTAGCCTAAATAACAGCAGATATATGGTACTGTATCAGAAGCATACAGCTGTATACGGTGAAGGTGAAAAATTTTAATCTCCGTATATATTTGCGGAGTAACAGACACAGACTGTCACAGGCTCAGTATGGATTACAGTAGAATGGAAAAAAATGGACAGTCTCAGTAGCGTACAGCTGTAAACAGTTTTGTGGGAATTTTAAATCTCCATTTATATTTCAGCAGGAAGACACACCGTCACAGGCCCACTCTGGCTAACACCAGAAGATCAAACTCCGAAAAACTGTACTATCTAAGTAGCATAAAGCTGTATACTGTGTTGTGGTAATTTGAAATCTCCGTTTATATTTCAGCAGGAACACACACGGTCACAGGCCCACTCTGGCTAACACCAGAATATCAAACTCCAAAAAAGTGTACTGTCTCAGTAGCGTACAGCTATATACTGTGTTGTGGGAATTTTAAACCTCTGTTTATATTTCAGCAGGAAGACACGGTCACAGGCCCACTCTGGCTAACACCAGAATATCAAACTCCAAAAAAGTGTACTGTTTCTGTAGCGTACAGCTATATACAGTGTTGTGGGAATTTTAAATCTCGTTTTATATTTCAGCAGGAAGACACACGGACACAGGCCCAGTCTGCCTAACACCAGAATAGCAAACTAAGGAAAAGTGTACTATCTCAGTAGCGTACAGCTGTATACAGTGTTGTGGGAATTTTAAATCTGCATTTATATTTCAGCAGGAACACACACGGTCACAGGCCCACTCTGGCTAACACCAGAATATCAAACTCAAGGAAAAGTGGACTGTCTCAGTAGCGTACAGCTGTATACAGTGTTGTGTGAATTTTAAATCTCCGTTTTTATTTCAGCTGGAAGACACATAGTTACAGGCCCAGTCTGCCTAACACCAGAATAGCTAACTCAGGAAAAGTGTACTGTCTCAGTAGCGTACAGCTGTATACAGTGTTGGGGGAATTGTAAATCTCTGTATATATTTCCGGAGTCACACACAGATAGTCAGCCTATATTTGTCGGTGATACCAGCCAGTACACGGTACTGTGAGGAGCGTACAGCTCTATAGAGTGTGGGAAAAACTGAACACTCGGTAACTAACAGAAATTTCCCCCTTAGAACTGGCAGGCAGGCTAGTAATCAGCACTGCTGATCCACAAAAGCAATTTCTACACTGTCACTGGCAGGCAGCTCTGCTACTCCACCAAATTAATTGCTCACTTATCACAGGCAGGAAGCCTACTAATCAGATCTGATGCTCCACACAAGCAATTTCTACACTGTCACTGGCAGGCAGCTCTGCTACTCCACCAAATTAATTGCCCCCTTATCACAGGCAGGCAGTCTACTAATCAGATCTGATGCTCCACACAAGCAATTTCTACACTGTCACGGGCAGGCAGCTCTGCCACTCCAACAAATTAATTGCTCCCTTATCAAAGGCAGGCAGCCTACTAATCAGATCTGATGCTCCACACAAGCAAATTCTACACTGTCACTGGCAGGCAGCTCTGCTACTCCTCCAAATTAATTGCCCCCTTATCACAGGCAGGCAGCCTACTAATCAGATCTGATGCTCCACAAAAGCAATTTCTACACTGTCACTGGCAGGCAGCTCTGCTACTCCTCCAAATTAATTGCCCCCTTATCACAGGCAGGCAGCCTACTAATCAGATCTGATGCTCCACACAAGCAATTTCTACACTGTCACTGGCAGGCAGCTCTGCTACTCCACCAAATTAATTGCCCCCTTATCACAGGCAGGCAGCCTACTAATCAGATCTAATGCTCCACACAAACAATTTCTACACTGTCACTGGCAGGCAGCTCTGCTACTCCACCAAATTAATTCCCCCCTTATCACAGGCAGGAAGCCTACTAATCAGATCTGATGCTCCACACAAGCAATTTCTACACTGTCACTGGCAGGCAGCTCTGCTACTCCACCAAATTAATTGCCCCCTTATCACAGGCAGGCAGCCTACTAATCAGATCTGATGCTCCACACAAGCAATTTCTACACTGTCACTGGCAGGCAGCTCTGCTACTCCACCAAATTAATTGCCCCCTTATCACAGGCAGGCAGCCTACTAATCAGATCTGATGCTCCACACAAGCAATTTCTACACTGTCACTGGCAGGCAGCTCTGCTACTCCACCAAATTAATTGCCCCCTTATCACAGGCAGGCAGCCTACTAATCAGATCTGATGCTCCACACAAGCAATTTCTACACTGTCACTGGCAGGCAGCTCTGCTACTCCACCAAATTAATTGCCCCCTTATCACAGGCAGGCAGCCTACTAATCAGATCTGATGCTCCACACATGCAATTTCTACACTGTCACTGGCAGGCAGCTCTGCTACTCCACCAAATTAATTGCCCCCTTATCACTGGCAGGCAGCCTACTAATCAGATCTGATGCTCCACACAAGCAATTTCTACAGCGTCACTGGCAGGCAGCTCTGCTACTCCACCAAATTAATTGCCCCCTTATCACTGGCAGGCAGCCTACTAATCAGATCTGATGCTCCACACAAGCAATTTCTACAGCGTCACTGACAGGCAGGCAGCCTAAGAACCAGTGTTGCTGCACACACTAAAATCCTCCCCTCTCACTGCACAGTCACTGTACATCTAATCGCTATCAGCACAAAGTAATTTTTTTCTTTAGGCCCTGCCTAACGCTCTCTCTGCTCAGACACACCGCCAGCAACCTTCCCCTACACTGAGTTCGGCAGATGTAAAATGGCGGTCGGCGCTGAGGGATTTTATATGCACTATGACACCACTGAAAGCCAGCCAATCGCTGCAATACCCTTCTCTAAGATGGTACTGGCCGCTGCCTATGTCTTCCCGTTGCCCACAGCCTGCGTCCTTGCTCATTGGCCGAGAAAAGGCGCTTAAAGTAGTAGGGGGAAACCGACTTCGGGAAAATGGTCGCCGAACCGTGACCGAACTCGCGTCACGGTCGGGTTACGTTTCATGAAACCCGACTTTGGCGAAAATCGGCGATTTTTGAAAATGAACGACCTGTTTCGCTCAACTCTAGTGGCAACACTTTCGACCTATATATATATATATATATATATATATATATGTATATATATATGTCATGCAGCTGTAATGCAGGGCAGTGTGTGCTCCACCTGTAGGTTACAGAGGGGAGAAGGGATTACACACTACCAGAGTAGGCCTGCACTGCAGCAGCCAAAACCACCACCAGGTGGCAGCAAAAACGTCCAAAACTGAGTCAGGAAGAATCACAGGTCACAGCAAGTCCTCTACAGAGCAGAAACACAGGCGCCACCAAGTGGCGTGAGCGTGGTCAGGCAAGCCAAGTCAAAACCGTACGGAGGCAGCAGGACAAAAGAAATAAGCAATATGCATGGTCAGGAGAAAGCCAGGAGGTCAGCAATGGTCAGAAGCAGATAAGACAAAGACAGAAAGCAGAAACGAGTCCGAATACAAGCCGAGTCAAAAACCAGACAATCAAACAGACAAGCAGGGAAATGCAGGGAACAGGGCAGACAGAGGGAAACAACAGACACGGGACAAGTCAGGGATAATAGCAGGACAAATCAAGGGTTACCAGTCAGGTTCACAAGCCGAAGGTAGCAGTATAGCTCACACTGCTAGCAGGATGTGTGAGAGCTAAATAGCCAACCTGAACCCAGAATGAGGCAGAGCAAAGTTAACCCTTGACATGATCCGCCCGGACCAAGGGCAGACAGACTAAACCCAGGAATGGATCATGACAGTACCCTCTTCTCAAGGGGGGGCCACCGGACCCCCAGACTTCCCAGGATAACGTGCGTGAAATGCCCGAACCAATCGATCAGCATGTACCGATCGCGCCGGGACCCAAGATCGATCCTCAGGACCATAACCCTTCCAATGGACCAAATACTGAAGTGAACTACGGACCCTACGCGAATCCACAATCCGTTCCACTTCAAACTCAGTCTGACCATCCACAGAGACAGGAGGCGGAGGGGATGGAGGCCCTGTGGAAGATGGTACAAATGACTTAAGAAGGGATTTATGAAACACATTGGGGATCCGGTGTGACGGAGGAAGGCGTAACCGAAAGGCAACAGGATTGACCACCTCCATGATCTCGTAAGGACCAATAAATCTGGGACTTAGCTTAGCAGAGGGAACCTTTAGACGAATATTCTTGGTGGACAACCATACTTTATCTCCCACCAGGAACATAGGTCCTACAGACCGTCGCTTATCCACAAAAAATTTATGTTTGCCCTGAGCCTCCCCAATGTTCTTTTGGACCTCCCTCCACACCTCCCCCAATTTTTATACTGCCGTATCAGCCCCTGGACATCCTGATTTCAGCCTAGAAAATTCGCCAAAATGGGGGTGAAAACCATAGTTACAAAAGAATGGAGAGGTGCCAGTGGACTGGTTAATCCGATTATTGAATGCAAATTCAGCCACGGGCAATGAAGAACACCAATCATCCTGCTGAGACGTAGCAAGACACCTCAAAATTTGTTCGAGTGACTGATTGGTCCTCTCCGTCTGCCCATTGGTCTCAGGATGGTAAGCAGAGGAGAAGGTTAAGCAAATACCCAGTCTTTTACAAAATGCCCTCCAAAATTTGGACACAAATTGTACCCCTCTATCAGAAACCACACTCAAAGGCACGCCATGCAGTCGTACAACGTGCTCAACAAACAACCTAGATAGTGTCTCAGCATTAGGCAATCCTGCCAGAGGTACAAAATGCGCCTGTTTACTGAATCTGTCAACCACTACCCAGATTACAGTTTTGCCATTAGAAGGAGGGAGATCAGTGATGAAGTCCATGGACAAATGAGTCCAAGGTCTATCTGGAATTGGCAATGGCACCAATTCCCCGGCCGGCCGGTTATGTGAGCTCTTAGCACGGGCACAGGTATCACAAGCAGACACAAACATAGTGATATCAGAGTTCATGGAGGACCACCAAAATAGCCTAGCAATGGCTTTCCGAGTGGCTGAGATCCCCGGGTGTCCACTGAGAGCAGAATCATGGAATTCCTGGAGAACCCTCAACCTGTATTGAACGGGAACAAAGAGTTTATTATAAGGCAAAGAGGAAGGAGCAAGAGACTGAGCCTTCTGAATTTCCTGTTCCAATTCAGAGGATACCCCCGCAACAACCACCCCGTGCTGAAGAATGGAGGAAGGAGGTTCAGGGGGTGATATTGAATCAAAACTACGAGATAAGGCATCAGCCTTGACATTCTTGGAACCAGGCCGAAAAGTGATTGAAAAATGAAAACGAGAAAAAAAAGCGACCACCTAGCCTGTCTAGGAGTCAACCGTTTAGCAGATTCAAGATAAGACAAGTTTTTGTGATCCGTGATAACCGTGATCCGATGAACCGCCCCCTCCAAAAAATGCCTCCATTCTTCAAAAGCCAATTTTATGGCCAATAACTCCCGGTTACCCACATCATAGTTCCTCTCTGCAGAAGAGAACTTCCGGGAGAAAAAGGCACATGGTCTTAAATTAGTTAAGGTAACGGGTCCCTGTGACAACACAGCCCCCACTCCCACCTCAGATGCGTCCACCTCTACAATGAATGGTTCAGATGGATCGGGCTGAACCAATACAGGAGCAGACATAAAACATTTCTTTAGTGTAACAAATGCTTCAACTGCTAAGGTTGACCAAACTTTGAGATCAGCCCCCTTGCGAGTGAGATCGGTGAGTGGTTTGACCACCTGAGAAAACCCCTTGATGAATTTTCGATAATAATTGGCGAAACCCAGAAAACGCTGCAACCCCTTGAGGTCTCTGGGTTGCACCCAATCAACAATGGCCTGTACCTTTCCGGGATCCATCCGAAACCCATTGGCCGAAAGGATGATCCCCAGAAAGGAAAGCTCCTGGACACAAAACAAACATTTCTCGAGTTTAGCAAACAGAGAATTACCCCGTAACCTGTGAAGAACAGCACGTAGATGACCAATGTGAGATTCCTTGTCAGGCGAGAAAACAAGGATATCATCCAAGTATACAACCATAAAGCGCCCGATAAAATCAGAGAAAACATCATTCATGAAGTTCTGAAATACTGCGGGCGCATTCGTGAGACCAAAGGGCATGACCAAATTTTCAAACAGACCTTCAGAGGTGAGAAATGCCGTTTTCCACTCATCCCCTTCCTGAATACGGATAAGTTTATATGCTCCCCTGAGATCAAGTTTGGAAAACCACTTAGCCCCAGACACTTGGTTATAAAGATCAGGAATGAGTGGGAGAGGGTAGGTATTTCTCAACGTAATTTTATTTAGTTCTCGGAAATCGAGGCATGGGCGTAAACCACCATCTTTTTTCTTAACAAAAAAGAATCCCGCGGCCACAGGTGAGACAGAGGGACGGATGTGACCTCTGCGTAGGCTATCAGAGATATAGTTTTTCATAGCAGTACGTTCCGGGCCAGAAAGATTGTACAAACGGGCTTTGGGCAATTTAGAACCTGGAATAAGATTAATTGCACAATCATAAGGACGGTGGGGTGGCAAAACCTCAGCCTCTTTTTCGGAGAACACGTCCCCAAAGTCCTTCAGGTACTCCGGAATACCCTCCGGACTAATGGCAGACACAAAAACAGCAGAAAGACAAACATTGGAACAATTAGGACCCCATTTAACAATATCACGAGATCCCCAGTCAATAACAGGATTATGCCTCTGCAACCAGGGGAACCCCAACACCAGTCCTGCAGGAATATTATTCATAACATAACACGAAATTCGTTCCTGATGTAAGGAACCCACCTTGAGGAGGAACTCCTCAGAGACAAACTTAATGACATTTTGAGCCAACGGTGTCTTATCAATTGCAACGATATAGATGGGAGTCTCTAGCCTGACTGTCCCTAACTTTAACTTGGACACCATACTAGAGTTAATGAAATTCATGGAAGATCCACAGTCCACAAATGCTGAAGTGGAAGCACTACCACCTCCATAACACAGTTCCACCTCTAAAAAATTTTCTGAAAAGATGAAAATGGTACCTGAGAGTCTGGATGACCTCCTAGATCATCACCCAGACTTGGCAGCTCCTTATTTGATGGACAAGAGGGGCAGTCCGTCTTCCAATGTCCCGGATCTCCACAATAAAAACATAATTTCTCATCTCGTCGCCGTCTCCTCTCTTTCTCCTTGAAATTAATGGTACCAACTTCCATAGTCTCCTTGAATGACACCACCTCAGACTTGGCAGGCAATACGTGAATCTCATGCTGGATAATTCCTCTCTCCCGTAACCTCCGGTCCATACGAATGGCCTGGGTCATGGCCTCTTCCAGGGAACTGGGCGGCATATGAAGGGCCAGAGCGTCCTTGAGATGATCCGATAATCCTCTCTCAAACAGGCGTCTTAGAGCAGAGTCATTCCAGGACACCTCAACAGACCACCTCCTGAACTCAGAACAATACTGTTCAGCAGTGAGTTCATTCTGAGACAGACACATGATCATGTCCTCTGCTACCCTGACCCGGTCTGGTTCATCATAAATCAGTCCCAAAGCCTCAAAGAATCTGTCCACAGACACACGTTCAGGGGCAGAAGCAGGTAGAGAGAAAGCCCACGACTGAGGTCCCTCCCGCAATAAGGAAATGATTATCCCCACCCGCTGACTCTCATCACCAGAAGATAGGGGTCTAAGTGAAAACCATAGTTTGCAACTCTCCCTAAAGGTACTGAATTTCTCCCTCTCCCGGAGAAGGTATCTGGGAGCTTTACTGTAGGTTCAGGAGAGTGCAAAGAAACATCGACAGTGTTAGAATGCTTACAGTCAGTCTGCAACGATATTACTGTGTTAGAAAGCTCCCTCTGTTGCACAAATAGGTCTTGCATAATTAATGCCAAACTATTCATGTGATCTGCCAAGGTATGGAGCGGATCCATAGCAAACAGAGCAGAAAAAAAAAAAATGCAGAAATCCCTTTATATGTATATGTAGGGGTGAGCTATAATGTCATGCAGCTGTAATGCAGGGTAGTGTGTGCTCCACCTGTAGGTTACAGAGGGGAGAAGGATTACACACTACCAGAGTAGGCCTGCACTGCAGCAGCCAAAACCACCACCAGGTGGCAGCAAAAACGTCCAAAACTGAGTCAGGAAGAATCACAGGTCACAGCAAGTCCTCTACAGAGCAGAAACACAGGCGCCACCAAGTCAAGTCAAAACCGTATGGAGGCAGCAGGACAAAAGGAATAAGCAATATGCATGGTCAGGAGAAAGCCAGGAGGTCAGCAATGGTCAGAAGCAGATAAGACAAAGACAGAAAGCAGAAACGAGTCCGAATACAAGCCGAGTCAAAAACCAGAGAATCAAACAGACAAGCAGGGAAATGCAGGGAACAGGGCAGACAGAGGGAAACAACAGACACGGGACAAGTCAGGGATAACAGCAGGACAAATCAAGGGTTACCAGTCAGGTTCACAAGCCGAAGGTAGCAGTATAGCTCACACTGCTAGCAGGATGTGTGAGAGCTAAATAGCCAACCTGAACCCAGAATGAGTCAGAGCAAAGTTAACCCTTGACATGATCCGCCCGGACCAAGGGCAGACAGACTAAACCCAGGAATGGATCATGACAATATATATATATACCCACATGTGTGTATATGTATATATGTATATATATACATATACACACATGTGGGTATATATATATATATATATATAATACATTTATATATATATGTATATATATATATACACGGTACAGACCAAAAGTTTGGACACACCTTCTCATTTAAAGATTTTACTGTATTTTCATGACTATGAAAATTGTACATTCACACTGAAGGCATCAAAACTATGAATTAACACATGTGGAATTACATACTTAACAAAGAAGAGTGAAACAACTGAAAATATGTCTTATATTCTAGGTTCTTCAAAGTAGCCACCTTTTACTTTGATGACTGCTTTGCACATTCTTGGCATTCTCTTGATGAGCTTCAAGAGGTAGTCACCGGAAATGGTTTTCACTTCACAGGTGTGCCCTTTCAGGTTCAATAAGTGGGATTTCTGGCCTTATAAATGGGGTTGGGATAAAAAAACTGAAAAAAAATGAAATGTAGAAATTTTTGCAAATTTATTAAAAAAGAAAAATTGAAATATCACATGGTCATAAGTATTCAGACCCTTTGCTCAGTATTGAGTAGAAGCACCCTTTTGAGCCAGTATAGCCATGAGTCTTCTTGGAACCTGAAAATGGCTGTCCACCAATGTTCAAAATACAACCTGATGGAACTGGAGAGGATCTGCAAGGAAGAATGGCAGAGGATCCCCAAATCCAGGTGTGAAAAACTTGCTGCATCATTCCCAAGAATACTCATGGCTGTACTAGCTCAAAAGGGTGCTTCTACTCAATACTCAGCAAAGGGTCTGAATACTTATGACCTTGTGATATTTCAGTTTTTCTTTTTTAATAAATTTTCAAAAAATTTTACATTTCTGTTTTTTTTCAGTCAAGATGGGGTGCAAAGTGTACATTAATGAGAAAAAAATGAACTTTTTTGAATTTACCAAATGGCTGCAATGAAACATAGAGTCAAAAATGTAAAGGGGTCTGAATAATTTCCATACCCACTGTAGTTCATGCATCTTATGAGCTCTTCATGGATCGTTTTCTACTATTGCTATTTATGTGATTGATGGTTCTGGGTTTCTTTATTTGTCCTGTCATCAAAAATTGTATGTACCGTGGCAGACTGGACGTGTTACCATGGGAGCGGTGGATGATGGCCTGTGCCGACCTCCCCTCTCCCTGTGACCTATTCACTTCAGCCACAGGTGCATAGACTCGGCCCCATATTGCTAACAGCAGCAATCACTGCTGCCTACCTTCTCCTCACGCAGACGCAATCCGCGCATGCGCTGTGTGCCCCAGGCGCCCTGGCGAGTCAGACGCGTCGCTATGGTGATGGAGAGCGATGACCTCGGTCCTCCCCTTCATTCCCTGCGGCGCGTTCTGGCTTGCTATGTCGCACGGGACACACATCATGCCGGAGCTGGCGCCGATTCGTGGATCAATTCTCTATAGCGGTATATATATATCCCCTTCAGCCTCAACAAGCCACGCCTCCTGACGAAGCCGAGTGCGGTGAAACGCGTGTCGGGGCTTTCCTGCATCTCCCCCTCTTTCGGTGTAGTGTGCTTGCGATCATCATGTCACAAGGTAATGACTAGCTTATCATTTCTGGTGTACCTTACGTTCTCAGCTTGCTTTTTCTTTTGTTATTTATCAGAATTCCACTATGTTTATCTACATTAGCGAAGCAAGTTTGAAACTAGATCTTTTTCGATTACTCATGTCTGCACACATACATTGAATTTGAGGGGGAGATATGTGTTCTTTCTCTTTATCACTGTCTATTCCTTTGACAGTTTGATTGGCTGTATTACATCTTCTCCCTTTTGCTATTTTGTCCATAAGTCTCACGTTTTGTTATGTCATTATATTATAATAAACATTGTTATATTTTCATTAATACCTCTTTTTGTGATATTTGATTTTGATCAATACTTTTATATATATGTATCCTATCATCTAGATAGTGTGGTGTAATGACCCATGATGCAGCTAGGGGGCGCTGTGTATGCTCCTCGGGATATGCATTGAGGCAGGTTGTGGCTGGTAAGATAATCCCCGGCAGGGTTATAAAGGGAAGATATGTGTCGCAGAGCTCCTCTGCGCTGTAGGTCAGGAATGTTGTTCTGGGACTTGTAGTCCCATAAGAGTTCTAGTTATTGTTAAGGGTGACCTACAGGGTTAGCTTGTGAGCTGGGTGGGACATGCTAACCACACATACACTGCCCACTGGTGGTGGGAGAATGTACGTTACAATCTGGTGATTGTAGTTAGTGTGAAGGACCTGTGATGAGGTCATGAACAGGTGACCAGATCATGTGCTTCATGCCTTGGCTTGGGGAGTGGCTACAGGTATGTAAGGCAGTGTTTTAGCACATGGTGAGAGATTGAGTTGGAGATGGATGGAGTCTGTCTTGGAGAGTCTGGGCTGAGACTGTGAGGCTAAGTTCACACGTTGCGGAATTGCCGCGGAAATTTCCGCGGCAATCCCGCACTTCTCCCGCAGGAAATACGCACGTTTTTTTATGCTGATTCCCGCCAGAATAATAGCGTTTTGCAAGCGTAATTAGCTTGCAGAATGCTAGCGTTTTCCTAGCGATCTGTAGCATCGCTTGGAAAACTGATTGACAGGTTGGTCACACGAGTCAAACATAGTGTTTGACAAGTGTGACCAACTTTTTACTATTGATGCCGCCTATGTCGCATCAATAGTAAAAGATCTAATGTAAAAATAATAAAAAAAATAATAAATAATGATATTCTCACCTTCCGGCGGCCCCCGCAGCCTTCCCGCCTTCAGCGACGCTCCCGGCAACTTCCGGTCCCAGGAGTGCTTTGCAACAAATCACACCGATGACGTAGCATCTCGCGAGACCGCTATGCCATCTGGGTGATTCTCGCAAAGGACTCTTGGGACCGGAAGTTGCCGGGAGCGTCGCTGAAGGCGGGAAGGCTGCGGGGGCCGCGGGAAGGCTGCGGGGGCCGCCGGAAGGTGAGAATATCATTATTTTTTATTTTAATTATTGTTTTACCAGGGATATGGTACCCAGGGCCTGGAGGAGAGTCTCCTCTGCTCCAGACCCTGGGTACCATCCGCACATGAACGCTTACATTGCGCATAGTGGGCATAGCCACATGCGGAAAGTAAGCGGTTCAATGCATTCCTATGGCGGCGGAATCACCGCGGTTACGCTAAATTAATGAACATGTTGCTATTTTTTCCGCAAAGCGTTTTTTTCGCGGAAAAAAACGCAACATGTGGCCAAAACATGCGGAATCAATTAACATGTATAGGATGCTTAATGCTTGCGTTTTTATCGCGTTTTTACCGCGGAAAACCGCGGAAAAACCGCGAAAAAAACGCAATTATTCCTGATCGTGTGCACTTAGCCTGAGGGTCTCGGGAGTCTGTCAGGCTGGACAGAGCTTCCTGACATCCAGGCGGGATGTCACCCAGACTAAAGACGGAAAGCTGGCGTGCTTGAGCCAGGGGAGTGGACGGTCCTGGAAGCCGTGGTGAGACTGATCGGGATCAGAGTGGAACATAAGGACTGTGTTTAATGGAAGATGCCTCTGAGGTGTCTGCGAACCTGAGACACCAGCAGGTAACGGACAGGGTCCGTATTGATGATGACCAGGGTCATGAAGATTATGTTGATCTATTGAAAGACTGTGATTTATGTTTTGTTGCCTGGTGTCAAGAGACAGTAAACTGTTATTTTGATTTAATGCCTGTGAATTGCCTCATTACTTCGTGCCCAGCCTCTGCCTACCAGAGCGGATCCCTACAATAGGTTTATTTATATTCTATAGCAGCAGCTTTGTTGCTGCCTTTCTGTTTGGTTTCCTATTAATTAGGCTGGAGGTATGTCCCGGGTAGCTACGGTGACAACTTTTTTAGGTTGAGATCTTATGAACTCTTCATGATTGATGACACAATAATCATATTTTTGTGAGAATATACTGAGGCAGAAAAAGTTTTATAAAGGGAACCAATCAAGCATTTCAGAAAAATCAAACTTTAAACATGAAGCCAGGAATGAGATGATTGAGAAAATTAGATCCTGAGTGCTGGCTCTGCGTGATTGATAGAGGTCTCCTTATACATAGGAAGACTCACCCCAGTGATAAGTCTTCTAATTGAAGTTAGTTTTTTTGGAACACTGAAATATTTTTACATACACATGCATGGCTGCAATAACAGAACTGATTCATATTGTCTATGGTTCTGGCAACACTCATAAGCTGGCAGGTTCCCTTTAACTCTCTGGCGCACAACCAGTATGGAATAAACTGTACTATCTGCACTACAGTCCCTGACAGAAGTTATGTCGCTTATCCATGTTTTGTAAATCAAAGCTTATAACCTGACGTTAAATTCATCCATTGGTTTTATAAATTACTCTTTTGAAAGCTGAAACCCTCCCAAATTTGGTTTAGGTTAAGAAAATAAATTTGCATCAATGCGGAAATATTGATCATTTAATGAACACAGAATGGTCAGGTTTTGGCAAGACAAAAGTTTTGTCACCTGGTCATATAATGCACCCAATCCTAGTTTACATCCTCACCTGTGCTCAGTAAATGATCAGTTAATTAGTGGGTGTGTATAAAAAGAAACCCAGCACCCCAGACCTTCACTTGAACTGCAACTTGAGCTCTGACAACATGCCAAAAATCCACCCTGCGACCAAATCCTTGATTATCAAGAGGCTGAAGACCAGATCCACTGCAGAGGTGGCTGGCACCTTTGGTGTGTCTCAGCGTCAAATACAAAGAATTAAAAAAAGATTTGAAGAGACTGGAGATGTGTTTGACAAGCCCAGGTCCGGCAGACCCCGCAAGACAACTGCTCAGGAGGAACATTTGTTTATTAGAAAATCCAAAGCAAGCCCCTCTTCCACTGCAGCAGAGCTCCAACAGGCCTGGTCACCTCAAGTCCCTGTGTCAACTAGAACAGTTTGTAGGATTCTGTCTTGAAATGACCTCCATGGTCGATTCAGTGCCCAGAAGCCAGCACTAAACAAAAGGCAAATAAAAAACCACAGCCTGCTAAACAGATGGACGCTGGAAAAGTGTCAGAAGGTGGATTTCTCTGATGAATCTTCAGTAGAATTACACCACAGCCGCCACAAATACTGCAGGAGACCTACTGGAGCCCATATGGATCCAAAATACACCCAGAAAACAGTTAAATTTGGTGGTGGAAAGATCATGGTCTGGGGTTACATTCAGTATGGGGATGTGCGAAACATTTGCAAGGTGGAAGGCAATATCAATAGCCTAAAATATCAAGAAGAATTAACTACCTCTTACATTACAAATCATAAAAGGGGTCAAATTTTGCAGCAGGATGGTGCTCCATCACATACATCCATCTCTAGAACAAAGTTCCTCCAGGCAAAAAAGATCAAGGTGCTCAATGACTGGCCAGCCCAGTCACCAGACATGAACATCATTGAGCATGTTTGGGTAGGATGAAAGAGGAAGCTTGGAAGACAAAACCAAGGAATCTAGATGAACTCTGGGAGGCATGTAAGACTGCATTCTTTGCTATTCCTGATGACTTCATTAATAAATTGTATGAATCATTGTTGAACCGCATGGATGCAGTCCTTCAAGCTCATGGAAGTCACACAAAATATTAAATATGACTCTAATAGCACCACAACTTCATTCACCAATGTTATGCAACATAAATTTGTATTTTAAGATAATTATTTGTTTGAATATCACATTACTTTCTGTGGGCGACAAAACTTTTGTCTTGCCAAAATCTGACCATTCTATGTTCATTAAATGATCAATATTTCAGCATTGATGCCAATTTATTTTCTTAACCTAAACCAAATTTGGGAGGGTTTCAGCCTTCAAAAGAGTAATTTATAAAACCAATGGATGAATTTAACGTCAGGTTATAAGCTTTGATTTACATAACATGGATAAGCGACATAACTTCTGTCAGGGACTGTAGTTAAAGAAAGGGATCCTATGGATGCCTTCAGGAGTAAGGCTTTTGGTCAGTAACTTGTTACGCAACTTCTCAGTGTATTCCTTCTCCATGTTTCTGTTTTGGAAATTTGGATAGGAATAAATGAATGTAACACTTTCTCAAAAGTCAAATATGTATATCAGCTATGACTGCTTTCAATTTGTTCTCATTTTCATGTCCATGTTCAGCAAGTAAGTAAATCAATTTTCATTTCCGTTGTACACGTCTGCATGCTGTCTGTTTTTAAGAGTTTTTTTGATCTATACACACATTAAAAACAGATCTGTGTGCCTGGTCAATGAAACTCAGATTGTCCTATTCTTTGGAAGAAACTGGCATTTTTTTCAACGGTACGAAAATCTCTTTTTCGTTTTGCAGATCAGGCTCGGCCATTAAAGTTTGAGGATCCGTAGAAAAGTAAGTCTTCCATATTTTATTTGTGTTTCGTCCTTTTTTAACAGCTACATTTTTATGAATCATTGCATAAAAAAAGTTCAGATAGTTTGCCTCCTTATTATTTTTTAAAAATGGATGCAACACATAGCCAAAATTTATGTAAAAATAGATACGGATGTGTGAATGAAGCCTTGGTGGATTGTAAAACACCTCGTTATATTTGCTATTAGGAGATATGGATGTTTTACTGGGGAGAAGGTGAACTTCATGATCTCAGTCTACGAGGCTTAGTTGAGAACCACCACAAAGAGTGGTTCCTGTTCTGGAGTACTCAATGTGATTAACAATTATAAGATGGCCTATGTTTTTGGTGGGACCCATACTGTTTCCACAAATGTATGGCTATTGGCAGCATGCCCAGGGGATAACAGCAGATTATAGGGGATATCGGTGGCCTGCAGCAATCATCTGATAGCTAGTTGGTTCGCAATCAAAATATGACTATGCCCTTAAAAGTTATGAAAGAAATTTGGGCAAGAAGACAATCTTTAGGCTTTGCAAATAACAATCCCGATTTTCATCAATTTACCTGTAAAGGTAAAGGCTCCGGAGGTTCTTCTTGAAATCCACTACTGTCGGATTGGCAGCTGTTTGCTCTAGTCATTACTGTAAAACATAAGTCAAATATTGTATTTTTTACAAATATAGAGTAATATAGTAAGATGAATGAGTAGATAACTGAGAAAAAAGTGCATTATTTTCAATGTGAAAGAATATTATAAGAAATGTAAACTTGTATTATGTGTTCATAGAAATCATTAGATTAATTAGTCATTAGCTTTTTATTACAAATAATTGAACTTTGTTTAGCTAACACCTGATAAGATATTTCTGTCATACTACACAATGTCCACTTGGTGGCAGTACAATACCACTTTATTTATTTCTGATGAAAGAATAGCTACTGAGTCAGTACTCCATGCTGCTATACTTACTGCTGTACATTATCAGTGGTACAATTATAAATGACTTTTGCCTTATTCATAAGTTTGCTTTAGATTGCTTTCTTTTCCATATTAATTATTATGGGGTCTGTCAGGGTTTCATTACTTGTGTCTGATTTTAGAACAGAAGATTATGCAGAACTTTTTAATCATTTTAAATGGAGCATCTGTGCTGTTCTTTGCATCAGTTATATAATGGATCCATTTTTTACATTGATTCTATTTGTCTGTTCCTAAAAATGGAATATCAAAATGCTGTGTGAATGTACTCTTAGGCCTCATTTAGATGTCCATTTCACGTATGTGTTCTGTACATGGTTTTCAATAGATAGACAGATTTCGTACCAATTATAGTCTATGGAAGTATTTACTTGGCCACATTTTTTATTTTGCGGACAGTGTGTCTGCAAAAAAAATTATGGAGACATGTCTGTTTGTGATCTCAATCATGGATCAGAATTAGCCATCACTGTGGAGTCTGTGTGATGTCCACATTTAACATTGTAAAGTATAAGAAACTTTTTTTCTTTTTAGGCATATGAAAAAATCACTGATGAAACACTGTGAAAACTGACACACTGATGAAAAAAATGGTGCATGACTATGGACGAAAAAAATCACTGAAGTCTGAATGAGGCCTTGCATAACAGCTTTCAGGCAAATCAGGCAAATCCTTACAATATTGTCATTTGAAGCCTATATTCTCCCAAATGGGAAGTTAAATTCATGGTTTACTATAGCTGATTCAAATATAATGGCATGTTTTTTAAACCCTTTCAGACTAGTGGATTAATAATGGATAGGTGTCTTATTGACAGCTCTCCATTATTAACCAGGCTTAATGTCACATTACAGTAGCAAGTGACATTAACCTCTTGTTACCCCATATGCCACCGCTACACGGCAGTTGGAAGAGAGAGGGCAAGAGCCAGAATTGGTGCATCTTACAGGTGCGCCTTTTCTGGGGTGGCTGGGGGCAGATTTTTTTATCCAGAGGGGGCCCAAAAACAATGGTCCCACTCTAGGCTCTTAATTTCTGCCCTCAGTCACTGGCTTGCCCTCTCTGGTGGAGAAAATTGCGCGGGAGCCCATGACAGTTTTTTCCGTGAATTAATCCTTTAATTTAACACCCACAGCTCCAAAATTTTTCACGCAGACACTACTAACATTATTAGTGAGGAAAATATAAAAAAAATAACGTATATGCAATGTTTTACTGTATGTAAACCATGTCTCATTTCCAGTCGGGTTCCGTATTGATTTTACAGAAGCCGACAAATGAATTAACAGCTATTCTGCTATATACCTCTGTATGAAATATAAATAAATATATATGTGTCTCACTGACATGTCTATATATTTATTTATGTATTCTATGTGTATATATCTAATGTTTTGTGAGCTGTCAGTGTGATTTTACAGTAGCCGGACATGAATTGCAGGCTTTTCAAAGGACACCGGTGTGTATAAATCGGACAGCACTCGCATAGTGCGAGTGCTGTCTGATTTTTTTTTTACACCCATTTACTTGTTGCCAAGTCTCGTCTGAGAATCGCAGCAATACGCAGCATGCTCTCACGGGGCAGTTGTAGAAATACAGGGGACGAGGAACCTGGGCCCCTGAACTCCCCCTAAGGCTAAGGAAGGGCCATGTCTTTCCTTAACTTGGGGGACATTTGAAGGTAGTGAGGCCAAGCCACCGACCTGTCCCTGTCTCCTGTTAGCCCTGAGCTAAAACCACCAACCCCTCCCCAGGGGGTTTGAGACAGGGAATAATGTGAATAACACCAAACCCAACAAAAGGAAAGACAGACACTAGGGGTTAAATAACTAAATAATAACACTTAGCTTTCTCTGCTGCAAAGCACCGCACAGCAGAGTAAGGCACCAGAACTGGGAAATAGCAGAAGCACCACTGCGCTCAGCAGCTCTGGCTGCAGCTTGATTGGTCTCGAAAAGAAGCAATATCACCAACAGTCAGCTGATGCCTCAGATGCCTTTTAAAGGATGAAGGGAGTGGTCACCGCTTCTCCTGAAAGTCAGAAGCAATGCAATTACACCAGGGGCCCATCGGGGGAAAGACTGACATTAACTCCTGATGGCCTCATCCAGTCAAAAATTGCGAGCTGTCTGTGCGCGCTTTTGGCATTCTCCCCCTGCTGCTCCCTGTCTGCGGTGTTAGCGTTGTTCTGCCTATCTGAATAAAAGGAAATATTTCGTATTTATGTGCTTGTTTGTTGCGTTATAGCACCATCTAGTGGTGGCTGAATTTATAATCTGTGTCTTTAGCAGCAAATAGAGTGTTACATTGTGGGATTAAAGCAAGGTATGCTGGGAAGAAGAAACTCGATTTTCTTCTGTCTACTTCCTGGGACAGACATGTTTATTTGCCCTCCTGTAACTGCTCCAACTTGAGTTTGTTATCTTGTAAAGCATATCTGGTAAGATTAATATCTCTGTTCTTGCAATGCAGTATTGCACAGAATTGTGATTAAATGTATAGCAGCCAGTACAAAGGAGATGTGATTATTAGAGATCTGTGCATTTCCATGTTCAAGTTTGCTCACACTGTATAGTTTTCCGTTAATTGTAAAGTGATTATTTGCCCAATACTTACCTATGTTTTTTGTTTTCTTTTTAGTTTTGCCGCATGTTCTATACCTGTTCACCTATAAACAAGTTAGACTACAGAGAACGGCTTGTTTATTTTGGAAGACAAGGTGGTTTATGCTGTATGTCAGATTGCACACTGTATCAACATGTATGAAGACAGAACAAGCGTCACCTCTGACTTACTGGTCCCACCTCATATGCAAAGTACCCCAAAAGGGTGGAACTCCAACTCTATCTTTCATATGCTGGAGAAACTATGAGTAGCAGCATATGATTGTGAAGTTTCAGCTGCAGCACACATGGATGAGTGGGCCTCCATGTGGGACGTATGTGCCGTGATGGGCTGCTTTGAGTACTCCACGAAGATGGCCAGTGCTGATGATGAGGTGGCACAGGAGAAAGAGGAGGAAGATTAGTTCAGAACTATATGGGGGAGACAGATTATGGATAGCTTTGCAAGTCAGTGTTAGTAACTTAAAGTAAAAACTTGTGTAATTGGGAAAAATGAAGGGATTTGCGAGGGAAGAAACAGCGGTGTGGTGAGGACAAAAGTGGATTAGTAGGGCAGCAGAGTTATGGACAGTCTAGAGAGGTGCTTTAATGCGATGGGGATAATGAGGTCCTAGACTCCACATGGAATTAAAGGCCATCCGAGTGACAATGGCAGTTTGGAGGAAGAGTTGGTGCCCCAGCTGTACAGTAAAAGAGGGAGCAGGGTGGGAAAAGCACCCTGGGTGGCCCTTTGTCAGTACGTCAGCTGCTACTGGGACTCTGCACCTACGAACTGAACACACCAAAGGTAGCTCAAAGGAGCTCCCTGACAATACACGGGTTTGCACACTGTGTTATCAGAGACTGAAGGGATAATTGTCCTTAATCTGGAACCATAGGTGTTATGTTTTGGTAGCTGAGGAGAAATAGCAAAAAATAGCCAAAGTAGCAATACACCAGAGAGGCTGGAAACTACTGGGTTGCAGAACCCTAAATAACCGCAACATAGAAGTAGCCGGAACCGTACCTACGTTGATCCTAGACGCCTCGTCACAGCGGAGAGATAGTACACCTAAAGACAGAAAGATGAAAGCTAACTGCCCCGTAGCAGAACCCCAAAGAAATAGGAAGCCCCCAAACATGTAATCGCGGTAAGACAAGAAGAAAATACGAACAACAGACAGAAAATGAATGAGCAAACGCTGGGGCCCAATTCTGTCTAGATAGAAAAAAGTTATAGGAAAGAATTCTGACTGCAACCCAAAAAAACCCTGACAAAAATACCAACACTTCTGATTAACAAAAAACCTGAGATCACACGATCTCTACCACATAAATCAGATCTCTGGTGTAACACACAGCAATTCAGTAAATAAAAAGCGAGACCGGAACAGAGCAAAAGTGCAAACACAAAAATGAGCACAAATGCAGCGCCAGGCCCCAAAAGGGGACCAGGCTGATTCCACAGCAGGCAGCAAGCAAGCAAGGAAAATCCAACCAGGGAAAAAAACAGCAAGTCACTTATCTGAATGATAGCAGGAATGCAAGCTGAGTTCAAACCAAGACCAGGAAAAACAATTGATTACGGCAAGGCTGATGGGAGTTCAGGTCACTTATTAGCCATTGGACCCAGTGAAAGCCATTCAGCAATTGGTTCTTACCCTCAGCAACCACCGGAGGGAGCCCCAGTTTAAAAGGCTTCCAAACGTGTTCACAACAGTCCCCCTTTGAGGGGGGTCACCGAACCTACTTGCCAACCAGGCGCAGGATGAGCTCGATGCGGCACGGATCGTCTCCTAGCAAGGATGTCTGAAGCAAAATCCAAAGGGAATTGTCCCCCTGACCATAACCTCCTCTTAATCAAATATGGGTTTCCGTTAGCAAAACGAGAATCAATTTTTTTCAACCCATCCAAATTGCCCTCAACAAAACAGGGTCGGGGGGGCCCCGCCATAGGAACCACTGGCTCGAAAACCTCTTCAATAAGGAATTGTGGAACAGTTAGGATCTTAAATGTCCCTGGAAGAAGAAAGGAAGGAAAGGTTAAGAATTTCCTGATTTATAAGTCCAATGAAACCTTGGCTTAAATTTTGGAAACGCAACCTTCTAGGATTTTTTGAGGACAACCAAACAAGCCCCACTTTAAAATGAGGACCACAGTCCTATGCCGGTTGGAAACCGTGGGCCTTCTCCTGAGAAGAGACAACCTCTCCATACCTGGTTCCAAATCTGCGCATTCGCTCCACATGAGTCAACCCCCGGACAGAGGAAGCCTCCACCTGTCCTGAAGAAAATCGAGGGTGAAACCCAAAATTGCAGAAAATGGAGACTAAAGGTGGCAGAGCTAGCCCTATTATTGAGCAAATCCCCCAAAAGGCAAAAAAGAGACCCAGTCATCTTGATCAGAGACACAAAACATTCAAATAAGTCTCCCAAGGTCGGTTTTGCTCTCTGGTTTTTGTCATTGGTTCTGAGGGTGAAAATGCAGAGGAGAAAGATAACTGCACCAAGTTTAGAAAAAATGTCCTCCAAATTCTGGAAACAAACTTGATCATCTGTCAGAACAATGTTCTCCGGAATCCCTGTAACCAAGCCACGTGTGAAGAACAAAGGCACCAATTCGGAGGAAAAAGGGGCAACTTAGGATTAGCACAAGATGTATCATCTTGGGAAACCTATCAAGATTACCAGTAACGGTATTCTTGAGAGACAGGGATGTTGGAAATAAAATCATAGAGATAGGGTCCATGGCCTTTGGGGCACAGGTAATGGCATTAACAAACCACTAGACGAGAGCAAGGCTTTGAAGAGAGCAAGTCCCACAGGATGAAACAAAGTCACTGACGCATGAGACAAAGTAGCCCCCAAAAGGGAAATGACTCACCAAGTCTCTGGTACTAAAAATACCGGGTGACCAGCAACGGGAAAATGAATCCAAATCACACTTTCTTCCCGGTCTGGGACAAAAATTTCCCAACAGGCAGCGTTCAGTTTATCCTCCGACACCCCTCCAGGGGCAGTCTCAATTGGGCGGTGGTGGAAAGAACACACCCTCTTTCAAATAACAGGGACAGTTAACTCAAGAGAATCCCCCCAAAAAAACTCCTCGAGAGGGCATCTCCTTAACATTTTAGGGGCCGGAAAGAAAAGAAACCACAAAATTAAAATGTGTGAAAACAAAGGGCCCCCCTGGCCCGTCTAGGAGAGTCGTTGGCTGATTCGAGTAAACAGGTTTTATGGTCTGTGGGACCACCACTGATGTTTGGCTCCTTCCAGCCAATGTCTCCACTTTCAAAGGCCCTTCTGCCAATAACTCCGATTCCCAGTCATAATTACGTTCAGTTGGAGAAAATTTTCGAGAGAAGGCACAAGGGTTACTCTTAGAGCTTCCGGATCCCCTTTTGGGGCCCAAAAAGGCCCCGCCCCCAATTAAAAAAGCTCAACCTCCCCCTGAAATGGTAGAGAAACATCAGGTGCCTAGAACAGGAGCGAATGAATCTTGCTCAAGTTCCTGAAACGCAAGAAATGCCTCAAGAGGCCAATTCACCACATCGGAACCCTTTTTGGTCAAAACAGTCAATGGTTTAACAATACCGGAGAAATTACCATAAATTTACGAAAAATGGAAAAAAAAATCTCTGAGAGCCTTAATGGTAGGTTGAACCCAATCACAGATGGCCCGAACATTGACTGGGTCCATTTCAATAACAGACGGGGGACAAAAAGAATCCAGAAATGAAACCTTCTGTCGCCAAAAAGACACTTTGATTCTTCAATACGTGCTTCTCCCCTCAAAATCTGGAACACAGTCCGAAATTTTCACATGGAGTCCAGTCGTTGGAAAAAATCAAGATTCTCCCAAAAAAACGATCAGAAATTTATCCACAAAATCCCTGAAAAAACATTCATAAAGGATGGGAAGACGGAAGTGGCTTGTAAGCCCAAAATGCATCACAGGTACAAAAAATGCCCCGGGGGGATTAAACGCCGTCTTCCATTCATCCCCATGTTAATGCGGGGGAAAAAGGTTATAGCCCCCCTGAGGTCAAGTTGGTAAACCAACTGCATTTTATTGGAAAATAGGTCAAAACAGGGTAACGCATTTGATATTTAACAGTGATTTTATTCAGGAGGCGATGTCAATACACGGCCTCAATGAACCATCCTTTTTGGCCACAAAGAAAAACCGGCACCCAAGGTGAAGAGGATGGTTTATGTGACCCTTTCCAAAGACTCCTTGATATAAGATGTAGCATCGTGTTCAGGGACAGATAAATTAAAAAAGGCGACCTTTAGGAAATTTACCACCAGGCACTAATCAATAGCGCAATCATAGCTCCTGTTCGAGGTAAGGATGCGATTTTCAAAAACACATCAGAAAATCAGTAAAAAGTCATTGAATCCTGAGACTGGGGAGAGGCAGAAAAAACGGGTTCTCGTATTAACACATTGGCAGCCCCAATGGTCCAGACACAGATTTCCAATCCAAAACAGGTTTATGAGTTGTAAACCCGGGAAACCCAGTACAATAAAGTCATGCAGATTATGCAAACCAGAAATTTGAATTCTGAGTTGGGTTCAACCCCCATTATCACCTGAGTAGAAACTGGGGTTTTTCCGCCAAAGGGGGGGAATCAATGCTCAGCAAGGAATAGACTTCCGCAGGGGTATAAGGGAAACCCACATTTGGCAAAGTCAAAATCCATAGGTCAATAGGCTCCTGAATCAACAAAAGCCCGACCCAAAAATGTGGACAGGGAGAAAAAACAGGGTAACAGTCAACAGAAATTTAGTCTACAATACCCCAAAAAAATGAAACGCGCAAAACGTCTTCCCCGCCCAGTGAGACGGAAAATAGCATGAGAAGGTACCCAGTAGAAACATAACCCATTTCGTTTCGAAATATTTACGCTGAGCAAGAAGCACTCTCACACTGCATGGGCTAGGAGTGGCTCACAAGGTAACTTATTCATGACACCTCTGCGCTCAGCAAACATTGTCAATTTGAATGCCAAAGATAGAATCATTGGCCAGAGGGAAAGGGGGAAAACACCATAACGTCCTTTAATTTTGCAGACCCTTCCGAAAAAGGGTGCCAAAAATTTCATTCCCTTTGGTCAGGACTGCCCATTTTCGAATTTCTGCAGTA
>JARQOD010000006.1:143519823-143645813 GCA_033576555.1 Oophaga sylvatica
GATGGCCACCCCGTCACCAGCATGAACATCATTGGCATTTTTGGGTTTAGGATGAAAGAGGAAGTTGGAAGCAAAACCAAAGGGAATCTAGATGAACCTGGAGGATGTAAGTGCATTCTTTGTATTCTAAACTTCATTAATAAATTGTATGAATCATTGTTGACCGCATGGATGCAGTCCTTCAAGCTCATGGAAGTCACACAAAATATTAAATTTGCTCTAATAGCACCACAACTTCATTCACCAATTTTTATGCAACATAAATTTGTATTTTAGATAATTTATTTGTTTGAATATCACATTATTTTTCTGTGGCGACAAAAACTTTTGTCTTGCCAAAAACTGACCATTCTATGTTCATTAAATGATCAATATTTCAGCATTGATGCCAATTTATTTTCTTAACCAAACCAAATTTGGGAGGGTTTCAGCCTTCAAAAGAGAAAATTTATAAAACCAATGGATGATTAACGTCAGGTTATAAGCTTTGATTTACTAACATGGATAAGCGACATAACTTCTGTCAGGGACTGTAGTTAAAAAAAAGGGATCCTATGGATGCCTTCAGGTAAGGCTTTTGGTCAGTAACTTTTTACGCAACTTCTCAGTGTATTCCTTCTCCATTTTTTCTGTTTTGGGAAAATTTTGGGGATAGGAATAAATGAATGTAACACTTTCTAAAAAGTCAAAATGTATATCAGCTATGACTGCTTTCAATTTGTTCTCATTTTCATGTCCAGTTCAGCAAGTAAGTAAATCAATTTTCATTTCCGTTGTACACGTCTGCATGCTGTCTGTTTTTAAGAGTTTTTTTGATCTATACACACATTAAAAACAGATCTGTGTGCCTGGTCAATGAAACTCAGATTGTCCATTCTTTGGAAGAAAAATGGCATTTTTTTTTTAACGGTACGAAAATTCTTTTCGTTTTGCAGATCAGGCTCGGCCCTTAAAGTTGAGGATCCGTAGAAAAGTAAAATCTTCCATATTTTATTTGTGTTTCGTCCTTTTTTAACAGCTACTTTTTATGAATCATTTCATAAAAAAAGTTCAGATAGTTTGCCCCCTTATATTTTTTTAAAAATGGATGCAACACATAGCCAAAAATTTATGTAAAAATAGACGGATGTGTGAATGAAGCCTTGGTGGATTGTAAAACACCTCGTTATATTTGCTATTAGGAGATATGGATGTTTTACTGGGGAGAAGGTGAACTTTCATGATCTCAGTCTACGAGGCTTAGTTGAGAACCACCACAAAGAGTGGTTCCTGTTCTGGAGTACTCAATGTGATTAACAATTATAAGATGGCCTATGTTTTTGGGTGGGACCCATACTGTTTCCACAAATGTATGGCTATTGGCAGCATGCCCAGGGGATAACAGCAGATTATAGGGGATATCGGTGGCCTGCAGCAATCATCTGATAGCTAGTTGGTTCGCAATCAAAATATGACTATGCCCTTAAAAGTTATGAAAGAAATTTGGGCAAGAAGACAATCTTTAGGCTTTGCAAATAACAATCCCGATTTTCATCAATTTACCTGTAAAGGTAAAGGCTCCGGAGGTTCTTCTTGAAATCCACTACTGTCGGATTGGCAGCTGTTTGCTCTAGTCATTACTGTAAAACATAAGTCAAATATTGTATTTTTTACAAATATAGAGTAATATAGTAAGATGAATGAGTAGATAACTGAGAAAAAAGTGCATTATTTTCAATGTGAAAGAATATTATAAGAAATGTAAACTTGTATTATGTGTTCATAGAAATCATTAGATTAATTAGTCATTAGCTTTTTATTACAAATAATTGAACTTTGTTTAGCTAACACCTGATAAGATATTTCTGTCATACTACACAATGTCCACTTGGTGGCAGTACAATACCACTTTATTTTATTTCTGATGAAAGAATAGCTACTGAGTCAGTACTCCATGCTGCTATACTTACTGCTGTACATTATCAGTGGTACAATTATAAATGACTTTTGCCTTATTCATAAGTTTGCTTTAGATTGCTTTCTTTTCCATATTAATTATTATGGGGTCTGTCAGGGTTTCATTACTTGTGTCTGATTTTAGAACAGAAGATTATGCAGAACTTTTTAATCATTTTAAATGGAGCATCTGTGCTGTTCTTTGCATCAGTTATATAATGGATCCATTTTTTACATTGATTCTATTTGTCTGTTCCTAAAAATGGAATATCAAAATGCTGTGTGAATGTACTCTTAGGCCTCATTTAGATGTCCATTTCACGTATGTGTTCTGTACATGGTTTTCAATAGATAGACAGATTTCGTACCAATTATAGTCTATGGAAGTATTTACTTGGCCACATTTTTTATTTTGCGGACAGTGTGTCTGCAAAAAAAATTATGGAGACATGTCTGTTTGTGATCTCAATCATGGATCAGAATTAGCCATCACTGTGGAGTCTGTGTGATGTCCACATTTAACATTGTAAAGTATAAGAAACTTTTTTTCTTTTTAGGCATATGAAAAAATCACTGATGAAACACTGTGAAAACTGACACACTGATGAAAAAATGGTGCATGACTATGGACGAAAAAAATCACTGAAGTCTGAATGAGGCCTTGCATAACAGCTTTCAGGCAAATCAGGCAAATCCTTACAATATTGTCATTTGAAGCCTATATTCTCCCAAATGGGAAGTTAAATTCATGGTTTACTATAGCTGATTCAAATATAATGGCATGTTTTTTTAAACCCTTTCAGACTAGTGGATTAATAATGGATAGGTGTCTTATTGACAGCTCTCCATTATTAACCAGGCTTAATGTCACATTACAGTAGCAAGTGACATTAACCTCTTGTTACCCCATATGCCACCGCTACAACGGCAGTTGGAAGAGAGAGGGCAAGAGCCAGAATTGGTGCATCTTACAGGTGCGCCTTTTCTGGGGTGGCTGGGGCAGATTTTTTTATCCAGAGGGGCCCAAAAACAATGGTCCCACTCTAGGCTCTTAATTTCTGCCCTCAGTCACTGGCTTGCCCTCTCTGGTGGAGAAAATTGCGCGGGAGCCCATGACAGTTTTTTCCGTGAATTAATCCTTTAATTTAACACCCACAGCTCCAAAATTTTTCACGCAGACACTACTAACATTATTAGTGAGGAAAATATAAAAAAAATAACGTATATGCAATGTTTTACTGTATGTAAACCATGTCTCATTTCCAGTCGGGTTCCGTATTGATTTTACAGAAGCCGACAAATGAATTAACAGCTATTCTGCTATATACCTCTGTATGAAATATAAATAAATATATATGTGTCTCACTGACATGTCTATATATTTATTTATGTATTCTATGTGTATATATCTAATGTTTTGTGAGCTGTCAGTGTGATTTTACAGTAGCCGGACATGAATTGCAGGCTTTTCAAAGGACACCGGTGTGTATAAATCGGACAGCACTCGCATAGTGCGAGTGCTGTCTGATTTTTTTTTTACACCCATTTACTTGTTGCCAAGTCTCGTCTGAGAATCGCAGCAATACGCAGCATGCTCTCACGGGGCAGTTGTAGAAATACAGGGGACGAGGAACCTGGGCCCCTGAACTGCCCCTAAGGCTAAGGAAGGGCCATGTCTTTCCTTAACTTGGGGGTACATTTGAAGGTAGTGAGGCCCAAGCCACCGACCTGTCCCTGTCTCCTGTTAGCCCTGAGCTAAACCCACCAACCCCCTCCCCAGGAGGTGAGACAGGGAATAATGTGAATAACACCAAAACAACAAAAGGAAAGACAGACACCTAGGGGTTAAATAACTAAATAATAACACTTAGCTTTCTCTGCTGCAAAGCACCGCACAGCAGAGTAAGGCACCAGAACTGGGAAATAGCAGAAGCACCACTGCGCTCAGCAGCTCCTGGCTGCAGCTTGATTGGTCTCGAAAAGAAGCAATATCACCAACAGTCAGCTGATGCCTCAGATGACCTTTTAAAGGATGAAGGGAGTGGTCACCGCCTTCTCCTGAAAAGTCAGAAGCAATGCAATTACACCAGCGGCCATCGGGGGAAAAGACTGACATTAACTCCTGATGGCCTCATCCAGTCAGAAATTGCGAGCTGTCTGTGCGCGCTTTTGGCATTCTCACCCTGCTGCTCACCTGTCTGCGGTGTAGCGTTGTTCTGCCTATCTGAATAAAAGGCAATATTTTCGTATTTATGTGCTTGTTTGTTGCGTTATAGCACCATCTAGTGGTGGCTGAATTTATAATCTGTGTCTTTAGCAGCAAATAGAGTGTTACATTGTGGGATTAAAGCAAGGTATGCTGGGAAGAAGAAACTCGATTTTCTTCTGTCTACTTCCTGGGACAGACATGTTTATTTGCCCTCCTGTAACTGCTCCAACTTGAGTTTGTTATCTTGGTAAAGCATATCTGGTAAGATTAATATCTCTGTTCTTGCAATGCAGTATTGCACAGAATTGTGATTAAATGTATAGCAGCCAGTACAAAGGAGATGTGATTATTAGAGATCTGTGCATTTCCATGTTCAAGTTTGCATCACACTGTATAGTTTTCCGTTAATTGTAAAGTGATTATTTGCCCAATACTTACCTATGTTGTTTGTTTTCTTATAGTTTTGCCGCATGTTCTATACCTGTTCACCTATAAACAAGTTAGACTACAGAGAACGGCTTGTTTATTTTGGAAGACAAGAGTGGTTTATGCTGTATGTCAGATTGCACACTGTATCAACATGTATGAAGACAGAACAAGCGTCACCTCTGACTTACTGGTCCCCACCTCATATGCAAAGTACCCCATAAGGTGGAACTCCAACTCTATCTTTCATATGCTGGAGAAACTATGAGTAGCAGCATATGATTGTGAAGTTTCAGCTGCAGCACACATGGATGAGTGGGCCTCCATGTGGGACGTATGTGCCGTGATGGGCTGCTTTGAGTACTCCACGAAGATGGCCAGTGCTGATGATGAGGTGGCACAGGAGAAAGAGGAGGAAGATTAGTTCAGAACTATATGGGGGAGACAGATTATGGATAGCTTTGCAAGTCAGTGTTAGTAACTTAAAGTAAAAACTTTGTGTAATTGGGAAACAATGAAGGGATTTGCAGAGGGAAGAAACAGCGGTGTGGTGAGGACAAAAGTGGATTAGTAGGGCAGCAGAGTTATGGACAGTCTAGAGAGGTGCTTTAATGCGATGGGGGATAATGAGGTCCTAGACTCCACATGGATTAAAGGCCATCCGAGTGACAATGGCAGTTTGGAGGAAGAGTTGGTGCCCCAGCTGTACAGTAAAAGAGGGAGCAGGGTGCAAAAGCACCGTGGGTGGCCCTTTGTCAGTACGTCAGCTGCTACTGGACTCTGCACCTACGAACTGAACACACCAAAGGTAGCTCAAAGGAGCTCCCTGACAATACACGGGGTTTGCACACTGTGTTATCAGAGACTGAAGGCATAATTGTCCTTAATCTGAGAACCATAGGTGTTATGTTTTGGTAGCTGAGGAGAAATAGCAAAAAATAGCCAAAGTAGCAATACACCAGAGAGGCTGGAAACTACTGGGTTGCAGAACCCTAAACTAACCGCAACACTAGAAGTAGCCGTGAACCGTACCTACGTTGATCCTAGACGCCTCGTCACAGCCGGAGAGATAGCTACACCTAAAGACAGAAAGATGAAAGCTAACTGCCCCGTAGCAGAACCCCCAAAGAAATAGGAAGCCCCCAAACATGTAATCGCGGTAAGACAAGAAGAAAATACGAACACAGACAGAAAATAGAATGAGCAAACGCTGGGGCCCAATTCTGTCTAGATAGAAAAGTATAGGAAAGAATTCTGACTGCAACCCAAAAAACCCTGACAAAAATACCAACACTTCTGATTAACAAAAAACCTGAGATCACACGATCTCTACCACATAAATCAGATCTCTGGTGTAACACACAGCAATTCAGTAAATAAAAAGCGAGACCGGAACAGAGCAAAAGTGCAAACACAAAATGAGCACAAATGCAGCGCCAGGCCCCAAAAGGGGACCAGGCTGAATTCCACAGCAAGGCAGCAAGCAAGCAAGGAAAATCCAACCAGAGGAAAAAAACAGCAAGTCACTTATCTGAATGATAGCAGGAATGCAAGCTGAGTTCAAACCAAGACCAGGAAGAACAATTGATTACCGGCAAGGCTGATGGGAGTTCAGGTCACTTATATCAGACCATTCGGACCCAGCTGAAAGCCATTCAGCAATTGGTTCATTACCCTCAGCAACCACCGGAGGGAGCCCCAGCTACAAAGTCGCTTCCAACGTGTTCACAACAGTACCCCCACTTTGAGGAGGGGTCACCGAACCCTCACTTGCGCAACCAGGCCGATCAGGATGAGCTCGATGACAGGCACGGATCAGTCTCCTAGCAAGGATGTCTGAAGCAAACATCCAAGAATTGTCCTCCTGACCATAACCTCTCCTCTTAATCAAATACTGGAGTTTCCGTCTAGCAAAACGAGAATCCAATATTTTTTCAACCACATACTCCAAATTGCCCTCAAACAAAACAGGGTCGGGAGGCGCAGCCATAGGAACCACTGGCTCGACAAACCTCTTCAATAAGGAATTGTGGAACACGTTATGGATCTTAAATGTCCCTGGAAGAAGCAAATGGAAGGAAACCGGATTAAGAATTTCCATGATCTTATAAGGTCCAATGAACCTTGGCTTAAATTTTGGAGACGCAACCTTCATAGGGATATTTCTTGAGGACAACCAAACCAAGTCCCCCACTTTAAAATGAGGACCATCAGTCCTATGCCGGTTGGCAAACCGCTGGGCCTTCTCCTGAGATAGAGACAACCTCTCCACTACCTGGTTCCAAATCTGCTGCATTCGCTCCACAATAGAGTCAACCCCCGGACAGACGGAAGCCTCCACCTGTCCTGAAGAAAATCGAGGGTGAAACCCAGAATTGCAGAAAAATGGAGACATCAAGGTGGCAGAGCTAGCCCTATTATTACGAGCAAACTCCGCCAAAGGCAAAAAAGAGACCCAGTCATCTTGATCAGCAGACACAAAACATCTCAAATAAGTCTCCAAGGTCTGGTTTGCTCTCTAGGTTTGTCCATTGGTCTGAGGGTGAAATGCAGAGGAGAAAGATAACTGAACACCAAGTTTAGAACAAAATGTCCTCCAAATTCTGGAAACAAACTGGACTCATCTGTCAGACACAATGTTCTCCGGAATGCCATGTAACCAAGCCACGTGCTGAATGAACAAAGGCACCAATTCGGAGGAAGAAGGCAACTTAGGTAATAGCACAAGATGTATCATCTTGGGAAACCTATCACAGATTACCCAGATAACGGTCATTCTCTGAGAGACAGGGATGTTGGAAATAAAATCCATAGAGATATGGGTCCATGGCCTCTTGGGCACAGGTAATGGCATTAACAAACCACTAGAGCGAGAGCAAGGCTTTGAACGAGAGCAAGTCCCACAGGACTGCACAAAGTCACTGACGTCATGAGACAAAGTAGGCCACCAAAAGGACTGACTCACCAAGTCTCTGGTACTAAAAATACCGGGATGACCAGCCAACGCGGAACAATGAATCTCAGACATCACACTCTTCTTCCACTGGTCTGGGACAAACAATTTCCCAACAGTGCAGCGTTCAAGTTTATCCTCCTGACACCCCTCCAGAGCCAGTCTCAAATTGGGCGAGATGGTGGAAAGAACTACACCCTCTTTCAAAATAACAGCAGGATCAGTTAACTCAAGAGAATCCACAAAGAAACTCCTCGAGAGGGCATCTGCCTTAACATTCTTAGTGGCCGGAAGAAAAGAAACCACAAAATTAAAATGTGTGAAAAACAAGGCCCACCTGGCCCGTCTAGGATTGAGTCGCTTGGCTGATTCGAGATAAACCAGGTTCTTATGGTCTGTGAGGACCACCACCTGATGTTTGGCTCCTTCCAGCCAATGTCTCCACTCTTCAAAGGCCCACTTCATGGCCAATAACTCCCGATTACCCACGTCATAATTACGTTCAGTTGGAGAAAATTTTCGAGAGAAGGCACAAGGGTTACTCTTAGAGCTCTCCGGATCCCTTTGGGACAAAACGGCACCTGCCCCAATCTCAGAAGCATCAACCTCCACCTGAAATGGTAGAGAAACATCAGGCTGCCATAGAACAGGAGCAGAAATGAATCTCTGCTCAAGTTCCTGAAACGCAGAAACTGCCTCAAGAGGCCAATTCACCACATCGGAACCCTTTTTGGTCAAATCAGTCAATGGTTTAACAATACCGGAGAAATTACCAATAAATTTACGATAAAAATTGGCAAAACCCCAAAATCTCTGAAGAGCCTTCAATGTAGTAGGTTGAACCCAATCACAGATGGCCTGAACATTGACTGGGTCCATTTCAATAACAGACGGAGACAAAATGAATCCCAGAAATGAAACCTTCTGTACGCCAAAAAGACACTTTGATTCCTTCACATACAGTGCATTCTCTCTCAAAATCTGGAACACAGTCCGAACATGTTTCACATGAGAGTCCCAGTCGTTGGAAAAAATCAAGATATCATCCAAATAAACGATCAGAAATTTATCCACAAAATCCCTGAAAATATCATTCATAAAGGATTGGAAGACGGAAGTGGCATTAGTAAGCCCAAAATGCATCACTAGGTACACAAAATGCCCCTCTGGGGTATTAAACGCCGTCTTCCATTCATCCCCATGCTTAATGCGAATAAGGTTATACGCCCCCCTGAGGTCAAGCTTGGTAAACCAACTAGCACTTTTCACTCTGGAAAATAGGTCAGAAATCAAGGGTAACGCATATTGATATTTAACAGTGATTTTATTCAGGAGGCGATAGTCAATACACGGCCTCAATGAACCATCCTTTTTGGCCACAAAGAAAAACCGGCACCCAAGAGTGAAGAGGATGGTCTGATGTGACCCTTCTCCAAAGACTCCTTGATATAAGATCGCATAGCATCGTGTTCAGGTACAGATAAATTAAAAAGGCGACCTTTAGGAAATTTACCACCAGGCACTAACTCAATAGCGCAATCATAGCTCCTGTGACGAGGTAAGGATGCAGACTTACTCTCACTAAACACATCAGAAAAATCAGTCAAAAAGTCATTGACATCCTGAGACTGGGGAGAGGCAGAAAAAACAGGAGTCTCAGTATTAACACATTGGCAGCCCCAACTGGTCACAGACACAGATTTCCAATCCAAAACAGGTTTATGAGTCTGTAACCAAGGGAAACCCAGTACAATAATGTCATGCAGATTATGCAACACCAGAAATTTGCAACTCTCCTGATGATCTGGTTCAACCCTCATTATCACCTGAGTAGAAAACTGGGGTTTATTCTCCGCCAAAGGGGTAGAATCAATGCTCAGCAAAGGAATAGACTTCCGCAGGGGTATCATGGGAAACCCACATTTGGCAAAGTCAAAATCCATCAGGTCAATAGCTGCTCCTGAATCAACAAAAGCCTGACCCAAAAATGTGGACAGGGAGAAAATCAGGGTAACAGTCAACAGAAATTTAGTCTACACTACCCAAGACAACTGAGCGCGCAAAACGTCTTCCCCGCTTAGTGCAGACGGAAATAGCATGAGAAGCGTCACCACAGTAGAAACATAACCCATTGCGCTTTCGAAACTCATGACGCTGAGCCCCAGAAGTCACTCCATCACACTGCATGGGCTCAGGAGCTGGCTCACAAGGTAACATTATCTCATGCACACCTCTGCGCTCACGCAAACATCTGTCAATTTGAATAGCCAAAGACATAGAATCATTGAGACCAGAGGGAACAGGGAATCCCACCATAACGTCCTTTAAATTTTCTGACAGACCCTTCCGAAAAAGGGCTGCCAAAGCATCATCATTCCATTTGGTCAGGACTGCCCATTTTCAGAATTTCTGACAGTACAGCTCAGCGGCTTCACGACCCTGATTTAATGCCACAAGGTTTTTTCAGCTTGATCAGTGACATTAGGTTCATCGTACAATAACCCCAGAGCCTGAAAAAATACATCAACATCATTCAAAACAGGATCCCCAGTAGTGTTGAGCGATACGATACCGCAAGTATCGGGTATCGGCCGATATTAGCTCTATCGGCCTTTCGATAATTAGTTCCGATATTTTCGTCTTATCGGATACCGGAATCGGATTTGTCACTGTCACTGTCAGTGTCCGTCGGTCGGGTCTGTCAGGAGTCAGCGGCACTTACCTGGCAGAAGATCTCCGGCGGTCACGGGCTGGACTGCTTCATGGCCGCCATCATCTTTCCCCGGCGGTCACATGCAGTTTCTCGCGATAACTGCAGTGACTGCTTGGTAATCCCGGCCGTAAAGCAGTCAGTCCGATGACGTCACCGCCGGGGAAGCAGGTAATCAGCTGTGCTGCGTCGAGATGACAGGCTCTGCCTGTCATTGCGATGTAGCAGAGCTGGATCGCCGTGGGACAGTCGTTACTATGGACTGCGTCGGACAGGTGGTATACTGTTGTTTTTTTTTTTTTTTTTTTACAGGAGATCGATGGCGTCGCAGGAATGAGAGTATAATAAAAGAAATGAAAACTGTGTTGTCTCTTTTATTTCATTAAAATACTTTTTTCTTGCTGTGTCTTTTTTTTTATACATTTAAAAACTTTGGGATTAATAATGGATCGGTGTCTTATTGACACCTCTCCATTATTAACCGGGCTTATTCTCACCGTGCAATCAGCGGTGACATTAACCCCTTATTACCCCACTTGCCACCACTACAGGGCAGTGGGAAGAGCCGGGTAAAGTGCCACAATTGGCACATCTTTTGATGCGCCAAATGTGGGGCTGCTGTAGCCTGGTATTATCAGGCTGTTGAGGGCCAAAATCCATGGGCCTTGACAGTCTTTTAATACCAGGCCGCAGCAGTCTGCATTTTACTTGGCTGGTTAACACAAATAGGGGGACCCCTACGCCTTTTTTTTTCGAGGGGATCCCCTATTTTTGTTAACCAACCAAGCTAAGCAAACTGCTGTGGCCTGGTATTATCAGGCTGGCAAGGTCCATGTATGTTGGCTCCTTAACAGCCTTAAATACCATTCCTCAGCAGCAGGGGCGTACATATAAATCATGGGGCCCCATAGCAAAAGTCTGAATGTTCCCCACCCCCCAAAAAAAAAAACCCAGAGGCATTGTAAATGTAAAGTGCCAGCACAGTGAGGGAAGTTGAGTCGCACAGAGACAGGGGTCTTGGGGGTACTCGGCACCGATCACGTCGACTTCTATGGGGGATGTCACGAGTAGCACAGCTCGGTCCGTGACCTGGGCGATCACTGGAATGTGGGATATTTCCAGGGATGATAGAATGTTCGTGTAGTTTGTCGTGACGCCACCTGTAGTACCTGGTCAGGGTGTCCAGTGCTGCTGTGCAGGTCCTCTGGAAGGGATGGTGTAGTGCAGGTAGGTGAAAAGTCTTCTACAGGTAACACGCTATCCTTCCAGGGCAGATAGATGTGAGATAGAGCAATGGTGCAAAGTGATGTAGCAGAGTGGACTATGCGACGTAGTAAGAAAGCAGGAAACACTTCAAGTTAAACGTTGCATAATAAAATTTTTAATAATAACATTACAAAAGTGCAAATGGCTTATATTATGTGACATGTTTTGTTACTGTTGATACCCTTGATATGTGTTCTACATGTGTGTTAATAAATACATATTCAACAAAAGTGCAAATAGCATTAGTGACGAAGTTCGTGGAGACTTCTTAGGACTACAACCCCACCGGGGTAACTTCACAGTGTCCTTTACTTGTGCTTGTGGAGGACCCGCTCCAAACCTCCAACTGTGGTCTTGGGTGGGCTGCAAGACTTTCCTTGAGCAGACCTCACTTTCAGCCACACCAAACGGGTTTTTAGTTTCTGAGGTAGTTGAAAATAGTGCACAGTAAAGTTTTTTGTAAAACCAAAATGGAGCACCGAAGTGCCAACTATTTACAGAAAAATTTGTGAGCCACTACAGTTCATGGCTTCAAAGTTGAACTGTAGTGAAACACAGTGAAACACCATTACCCAACCTGGGTATATTAAGGCAACAATAAACTTGTTCTTCTGAACATTCACCCGTCCGGGTACATCAAACCATTACCCAACATGGGTATATTAAGGCAACAATAAACTTCTTTTTATGAACATTCACCCGTCCGGGTACATCAATAATTTAACTATTTACATACAGAGACCCTGTCCGGGTTATTTAGACTTCTTTGGCTGGCCTCTTCCAGGTACCACCTGGTACTGTTGTGGAGCTTGCCAAACATCCATGACAGGAGGGTCCACCCAGACCTGATGACGTCGTGTGGCGTGCACAGTGACGTCGTGACCCGCTATCTGGATCTGTGTGGCCACCTCTTTCGTCTCCCTCCGGGTCTGGAACCCTATGTCCCGGACTGTACGAACCCCAGGGGGCCTAACAGGCGCCGGGTACGGGCCAGCTATCATTATCATGTCCATAGCTGGGGCTGCTGAGGAGACCACTGAGGGAGGCTGGGGAGATTTACGGCGTGGGGTGGGCACTTGTGCAGAGGCCTGGTTGGGGGAGGCTGAAGGCTCGTAGGGTCTGTCAGTTTCCTGACACTCTGGGGAGTAGGGGTCGCACCTGGTAACATTTAGGGCGTACCATCCATTGTAACCCCAGTGTCGGGTGTAAGTCACCAAGTCTCCTGGCAGCAGGTCCCTCCCCGGGTGTCCTTCTGGGAGGTGAGCCTCCACGTCCCGCCGGGTTACAAAGACTTCTAAATAAAGTCCAGGCTCCTGGATGAAGCCCCAACCACCTTTTAACTTAAAGTTCCGTACTGCACCCTTACGCCGCGGCTCCCTTACCACACTTTTATCTTTTCTCATACGTGCCTTCTCTGCCAGGTCCTTCTCCAGGTGACGTTGCCGAAGCTTTTGGGATTCTCGCTGCTCCCTTTGTCGCTCTGCTTCCCGCTCCCGACGTCTCCACTCTTCCTCCTGACGCCGGTTGTAATTCTCCTCCACCAGCTGCTCCATGTCTCCACCATCAAATGCCAGCTTACGATGTCCGGTTTGCGGCAGCTCTCCTGGCGCCCCCAGTCCTGGCGGCGCTCACCTGTGGCGGAAGCAGCCGGCTCTGGAACAGATGACGGTCGGGGCTCCGGTACAGGCAGGTAGAGCTCTGGTGCCTGCGCGGCCTCCTCCATGAGGACGGGTGTCGCTTCTTCTGCCTCAGCGACGGGGGCAGACAGCGGGATCTGGGGTGCTGGTGCGGCGTTTTCTGCAGGAACGGGTGCCTCCACTGTGATACTGGCAACCGGTTCAGATTGCAAGGGCTGGGATGCCCGCACGGCCTCCTGTACTGGAACGGGTGCCTCCACTGAGATACTGGCAACCGGTTCAGATTGCAAGGGCTGGGATGCCCGCACGGCCTCCTCTACTGGAACGGGTGCCTCACCTTCCGGTACAGACACTTCAGGGGGTAAGAGGGATTGGCGCCGCTCCAATTGTAGTTTTAGGGCCCGCCAGCTCGCTTCCATCCTGGCGACCTCCTCCCGGTGCCGGGCCAGGTCTCTCAGGGTATCCTCCGCTTCTTCCAGCGTAGGAGGGTTTCCAGGCCGGGTGCCAAACGGTGGCTCCGTGGCGATCGGGTCGCTTCCGTGGGGGGAGAGCTGTGACTCCTCCATCCCTTCCCACTTCTGCTCACGTCCATTCGCCATCTCAGCAAAGTCACATGTGTCATTAGCATCAGGAGAGGCGACATCTTTTGTAGGGAGGCGGGACCTTCGCGTTCGTTTACGCCCACTGAGGAGGATGAGGAGGCGGAACTCCAGAGCTGTGGGGCACGATCTTACATTGCAGTAACATTTATAGTGTGCGGACATCGTTTTCGCGCCACGGAGTGAGTGTACGCCCACGAGAGCACCCCCTTATTCTTCACCTGTGCCTCGTGGCGCAGATATGACGGAAAAATGGCAAATACAGTCTATGATGATTTTTGCAATTCTCAAGCAAAAAAACAGTTCAATTAAGGCACACAGGACACATATATATGTCACAATGACATGTATATATAGATATATGTATTCTAAGTGTGTATATTTTGTGTTTACAAGGAAAGAAAGTGTTTTTTTAGTTGCGATATTTTGTTCCCATAGACTTACATGGGATTTCCGGTATCGGAATCGGATATCGACGATATTTAGTGATATCGGCGATACCATTCCGATCCGATATTTTTAGATATCGAGCAGTATCGCTCAACACTAATCCCCAGGTGTCAGGGAAAAAGCCCAATCCTGAGGGTCGCCGCGCAGCATAGAGATGACAATTTGAACATGCTGTGCTGCGTTCCCTGAGGACTTAGGCTTCAAGGCAAAAAACAATTTACAGTTAATTTTGAAATTCAGAAATTTAGCCCGATCCCCAAAAATAAATCTGGTATGGGGATCCTAGGTTCCACAACCGGCAACCTAGCAAGATAGGTAGCAATACTCTGAATCTCAGCGGCAAGCCGCTCCACACGGCCAGACAACTGTGCAAACTCTATTGAGGACAAAGAAAAAATTCCTCCTCAGCACCCAGAGAAAAAGAGGGAAAAAATGCAACAAACAGAAAAAAAAAAATTCTGACAACTCCCTTTTTTTTTCCTTTTTTACTATTTTTCCCTTCTGTTGAGTACCATATAATTTTCAGTGTGGCCGGTAATACTGTTATGTTTCGTTAGCTGAGGAGAAATAGCAAAAAATAGCCAAAATAGCAATACACCAGAGAGGCTGGAAACTACTGGGTTGCAGAACCCTAAACTAACTGCAACACTAGAAGTAGCCATGAACTGTACCTACGGTGATCCTAGACGCCTCGTCACAGCCGGAGAGATAGCTACACTTAAAGGCAGAAAGATGAAAGCTAACTGCCCTGTAGCAGAACCCTCAAAGAAATAGGAAGCCCCCAAACATGTAATGGCAGTTAGACAAGAAGAAAATACGAACACAGACAGAGATAAAAATTAGCAAATGCTGGGGCCCAATTCTGTCTAGATAGAAAAGTATAGGAAAGAATTCTGACTGCAACCCAAAAAACCCTGACAAAAATACCAACACTTCTGATAAACAAAAAACCTGAGATCACACGATCTCTGCCACCTAAATCAGATCTCTGGTGTAACACACAGCAATTCAGTAAATAAAAAGCGAGACAGGAACAGAGCAAAAGTGCAAACACAAAATGAGCACAAATGCAGCGCCAGGCCCCAAAAGGGGACCAGGCTGAAGTCCACAGCAAGGCAGCAAGCAAGCAAGGAAAATCCAACCAGAGGAAAAAAAACAGCAAGTCACTTATCTGAATGATAGCAGGAATGCAAGCTGAGTTCAAACCAAGACCTGGAAGAACAATTGATTACCAGCAATTCTGATGGGATTTCAGGTCACTTATATCAGACCATTCGGACCCCACTGAAAGCCATTCAGCAATTGGTTCATTACCCTCAGCAACCACCGGAAGGAGCCCCAGCTCCGAAGTCCCCTCCAACGTGTTCACAACACATAGGCATGATGCACTTGTATTATACATCTGAATGTATAGTACAAGCTGCAGTGGAACAGGAAAGATCTGAGCCTTCTCCTGCTCCCTCTTCTGCTGCAGTCTCGGCCTTTTCCTCCCACTCCCGAGCAACAGGGCTACCTGGCTTTCCGCAAAAAGAGGGTCCTCCAGCAGTGTCACCGAGCATCTCCACATCATCCCATTAAAGAGGTTATTTGTACATCCCCCAAACACTTTTTCCCATATTCTACATGTGGCCTCACAAGTGATTTCTAAAGGGCTAACATTACATTGGGATCATGGAATGCACAGTATGTGGTTCACAGCTGTCACTACTTTTCCAGGCGGGCCATCCCTGCCATTCACAAACATGTTGTGGACAAAATCAGGTGTGCACTGCACAACCCGTCATTGTAAAGGTCCACATAATCACAGATACATGGACCAGTAAGTATGGGCAGGGACGTTTTAGATCTATAATTGCCCACTGGGTAACTGTTGTAGAGGTTGGGTCTGAGGCAGATGACCTACCACCACAGAGGATTGCTGGATGTGTTTTGGATGTTTTTCTGTCCATGTTGCCTCCTCCTAATATTCTGCTTCCTCCAACGCCTCCTCATCTGGTCAGTGTAACACCTGCACCATCAACTTTAGCACAGCCATGGGTTAACTACAGCAATCTGGTCTGAAACTCATATGTTTGTGGGCAAAATCCCACACAGTGCAGGAGTTGTGCATGGGGATCAAAGAACAAACATGTGATTGTTGCCAATTAACCTCAAGCCCGGCCTGTTGGTCGGCAATAAGCGGCAAAATCTAGTTGCAACTCTGGGCCTAGCTGATTTAATGCACATCACTTGCCTGGCACATGTGCTGAATTTGTTGGTGCAGAGCTTCCTTAAAAATTACACAGAAATAACAGAGTAGCTACATCGGCATTCTCATCCTAATGCTGCTTGCCTGTCTGTGCTGCAGCTTCATTTCTGCAATCCCGCTCACACCCTCATATGCGACGTTCCCACAAGGACTTCTCCGTATGTTTGGTTGAATATAGAAGTATACCAGCCGTGCAATGTTTTGGGGCCTACTCAAATTAATATTTTTATAAAAGAAGGGTGTTTTGCAGAGTACAACCAGACAGGCTGTTTTGCAGAGTAGCCCCACAGTGGATGATTTGCAGAGTTCCCACAAAAAGTCCTTTTTTAGAGTACTTCCACAAAGATGCATACAGAGTACACACACAAGCTTTTTAGCACAGTATTACCACAGACACAGTTGCAGAATAAAAAACTTTGCTTTTAAGCACAGTCCTCCCACAGAAATGAGTGCAGAATACACCTATTTTTTAGGCCCACAACTCATACAGACACAGCGACACAGTGGCAGAATATAATTATTTTTTAGGCCCACTACTCATACAGACACGACTGCAATATGCACAGAGGATTTTTGGCACAGTACACACACAGAGGCAGGGTCTCAGAGTACACAAAGATGCTTTCTGGCACAGAACACACGGAGGCTTTTTGGCACAGAACTCCCTGAGGCAAGGTTTCACAGTACACACAGAGGTGTTTTGGCAAAGTACACTCAGAGACTTTTTAGCACAGTGCTACCAGAGGCTTTTTGGAACAGAACACACAGAAGCAGGGTTGCAGAGTACACTCAGAAGATTTTTGGCACAGTACTCCCAGTGGCATTTTGGCACTGTACTCCAAGAGGCAGGGTTGCAGAGTACACACAGAAGTTTAAAGTCACAGTTATTTTTTAAGCACATTAACAGATACAGCGGTGGAGTAGAATAACTTTTTAGACAAACTACACATATAGACACAGCAGTAAAATAAAATAATTTTTTTGGCCCACAAATGGGAAAAAGATAGCTGCAGAGTAGAATTATTTTTGAGACACACTACTCACAAAAAGACAGCTGCAGAGTAGAATTATTTTTAGACACACTACTCACAAAAAGACGGCTGCAGAGTAGAATTATTTTTAGATTCACTACTCATAATAGACACAGCTGTAGAATAAAATTATTTTTTTATCAACAAATGGGAAAGAGATGGCTGCAGAATAGAATTATTTTTAGACCACTATTCGTCTAGACAAAGTAGTAGAATAAAATTGTTTTTTGGCCCACAAATGGGAAAGAGACATCTGCATAGTAAAATTATGTTTTATAATTATAAAGAAATGCAAGAGTGCAATCACAGCACATTTACTATCTTTTCATTACAATGGTAACACAGTTTTTAGTGCGTGTGTATATATATATATATATATATATATATATATATATATATGTTTATATACTCCCAATGGGGGTCATCTTTGTTGACCTTTCTCATTTTTGGGTCCTCTACCAGAGGCCTGGGAGTTTGAAGGTTCTGCTCAGGATCTTAGTTGTTCCCAGCATTGCGCATTTCTGGACGGAGAGCTCAGAAGTTGCTCCTGGGATCTGTCGTAGCCATTCTTCCAACTTAGGGGTCACTGCTCCAAGTGCTCCTATCACCACTGGAATTACTGTTGCCTTCACTTTCCACCTCTTCTCCAGTTCTCCTTTGAGGCCCTGGTATTTCTCCAGCTTCTCATATTCCTTCTTTCTGATGTTGCTGTTATCATTGCAGTCTTCTGATCCTTGTCTACTATCACAATGTCTGGTTGGTTAGCCAACACCTGCTTATCCATCTGGATCTTGAAGTCCCACAGGATTTTAGTCCCTTCATTCTCCACCACTTTTTCTGGGGTCTCCCACCTGGACTTAGGGGGACTTAGCCCATATGCTGTGCAGATGTTCCTATATAGAATTCCTGCTACTTGGTTGTGGCGTTCGGAATACGCTTTTCCTGCTTGCATTATGCAACCTGCCACTATGTGTTGGATGGTTTTTAAGGTTTCTTTGCAAAGTCTGCACCTTGGGTCTTGTCATGTGTGGTAGATTCCTGCTTCTATGGATCTGGTACTTAGTGCTTGCTCTTGTGCCGCTATGATTCGTGCTTCTGTGCTGTCTCGGAGTCCAGCTTCCTCCAGCAATTAGTAGGATTTCTCCATGTCAGCCACCTCCATTATCTGTCGATGCTACATCCCATGCAGCTGCTTGTCTTGCCATGGTGCTTCATGTTCCTGTTCTTCCTTCCAGATCTGTTGTTACTGCCTTAGTCTTTCTCTCAGCATCTCATCTTTTGGTGCCATTTTTCTGATGTATTTCTGGATATGCCTTGTTTCATCCGTGATGGTGGCTTGGATGCTTATCAAGCCTCGACCACCATCCTTTCTGTTGGCATACAATCTTTGGGTGCTAGACTTAGGGTGGAGTCCTCCATGCATTGTGAGGAATTTTCATGTCTTCACATCTGCAGCATCCATCTCTTCTTTTGGCCAGCACATTATGCAAGCTGGATATCTGATAACTGGCAGGGCATATGTACTGGTGGCCCGGATTTTATTCTTCCCATTGAGCTGGCTCTTCAGGACCTGTCTTACCCTTTGATGATATTTGGATGTTGTTCCTTTCCTTGCCTCCTCATCATGGTTACCATATCCCTGTGGGATGCTGAGGTACTTGTAGCATGTCTGTACATCTGCTACGTGCCCTGCTGGTAATTCCACTCCATCAGTCTTGACTACCTTGCCTCTCTTTATTACCAATCGGCCGCACTTCTCCAGTCCAAAGGCCATCCCAATGTCTTCACTGTAGATCCTTGACAGGTGGATCAGTGAATTGACGTCTCGTTCATTTTTCGCATACAGCTTGATGTCATTCATGTAGAGTAGGTGGCTGATGGTGCTTCCACTCTTGAACTTGTATCCATAGCCAGACTCTGTAATTATCTGACTGAGGGGGGTTCAAGCCTATGCAGAACAGCAATGGGGACAGTGCATCACCTTGGTATATGCCGCATTTGATGGACACTTATGCTAGTTGTCTTGAGTTCACTTCTAATGTTGTTCTCCCTAGCCCCATTGAGTTTCTGAGGAAGGTTCTTAATTTCTTGTTGACATTGTAGAGAGCCAAGCATTCACAGATCCATGTGTGTGGCATTGAGTCATAGGCTTTCCTGTAGTCAGCCAAGTCTGTGCTGAGATTGGTCTGTCTGGATCTTGAGTCTTGAGCGACTGCTCTATCTACTAGTAGCTGGTGCTTAGAGCTTCTATTGTTAATCCTAATGCCTTTCTGAGCTGGATTCATGTACTCGTTCATATGGTTCTGTAGTTTGGTGTCTATGATGCCTGACAGGAGTTTCAATGTTATTGGAAGGCAGGTTATTGGGCGGTAGTTGGATGAACTGTTCCTTTGTGAGGATATTTCATGATCAGTACTGTTCTTCCTTGTGTTAGCCAAGCTGGGTGGTGGCCTGCTTTTAGCAGTTGGTGTTAGGGTCTGCGGAAAGCATCAAATATATGATGTAGAGAGGTGCGTTCGCAGCCCGGGGTCCACCGTGCAGGCGGAGCCTGCTGCTAGTAAAATGGCGCAAGAAGCGAACTCTGTTATCCCGCAGAGTCGCCAAAATAAACGCCGTAACGCGCTGTGGCAATATGTGCAAACTCTGTTATTCCACAGAGCCGCTAGAAGGAATGCCGCAGCGCTATATGGCGATGTGTGCGAACTCACTTAACACCACTGAGTCGAAAAATAAACACGCTAGGGCACTGTCTAGCGTTGAAAGCGAATCCTGTTACGTCACAGAGCCACAGAGACAAACTTCTGTGTCTTGTCAGGCACCCAGGTACACAGTTGACTGCTAAGCGAACATAGAACGTGATCATGCGCTAATGTCCTCGCGGGAGTCACCCGCAATCTATGGCGTCTGAACGCTAGGCCCTGAATACGGCAATCAAACTCCTCACCGGTTATGCCGGTAATCTAGGGCATCTAGGACACCGACCCTGACCAGCTAGCCTACCAAGCTCCTCACCGATTAAGTCGGTATTGTAATGGCGTATTTCAGCCGCCCTAATCACACACACACATGACCATACTGGCGCAAAGCAGATAACGGTTGATATTAGCGCATGGCAGCCCAGCCATGCCACCCTTTTATAGCAACAGCTACAGGACCTGCCAGAAACAAGGACCAATGAGAACCTGTTCCAAAACACATGAAGTTTCAGGACCTTCCTGGCGGACCAATAGGAGCTGCTGCAGTACCTGAACATGTGACCCCTGATCTCCAACGAGAGATCTTACCCTGGGCATGCTCAGAAGGGGAAACGCAGGACTTCGTCCCAAAGACGTCTGCTCCAGCACTGGCTATAATAGCAGATCCAGGAGACGCATAAGCAAGTCTCTGCACAGTATTAAAATGGGCAAGACGCTGGGTCTGCTGAGCAGACTCCACTGCGGCCAGAGATGAATGTGGGACGGCAACGGGACTGGTTCGAAACTCCCCTTGTGCAGCAGCGGGAACTCGAACCCTAACATTACCGCCCCTCCTAGGGCCCCCCCTTCTTTGGGCCTCGCTGCGCTCAAAGGCAGCAATGAGCTGCGGAGCGTGAACATGCTCGGCAGGCTCCCAGGACCTATCCTCAGGCCCATAACCCCTCCAATCCACCAAATAAAATTTTTTGCCTCGTACCACCTTGCACCCAACTATGGCGTTCACCTCATGATCATCGGTAGATGAACCCGACGTCCCGGCAGATGACTCGGAAAAGAGGGTAATGGCCACGGGTTTCAGGAGGGACACGTGAAAGGTGTCGGTGATACCAAGGCGAAGCGGAAGAGCTAGGCGGTAAACCACCGGGTTCACCTGCTCAAGAACTTTAAAGGGGCCCAAAAAGCGAAGTGCCAACTTGGTGGACTCTACACGTAGCCTGATGTTTCGGGCAGAAAGCCACACTAGGTCACCCGGAGCAAATGTAGGAGCGGGGCGCCGATGGGCATCGGCCGAAGACCTCATCCTCTCTTTGGAGGCCTGAATGGCATCCTGGGTGCCGTCCCAAATGTCCCGTGCCTCCACAGCCCAGTCTGCCACTCTGGAATCGGCAGAAGACACAGGCATGGGCACTGGTACCCGCGGATGCTGACCATAGTTCAGGAGGAATGGGGTCTGTCCGGTGGAGTCAGCCACAGCATTATTTAGAGCGAACTCAGCCCACGGGAGCAAGGATGCCCAGTCATCCTGCCTGGCAGAGACAAAATGTCACAAGTATGTGACCAAGGTCTGGTTGGCCCTCTCTACCAACCCATTCGTCTCGGGATGGTATGCAGAGGAGAGATTCAACTCAATGCTGAGTAAACGACACAGCTCTCTCCAGAACCGAGACGCAAACTGGGGACCTCGATCACTGACAATTTTGTCTGGCATACCGTGTAGGTGGAAAATATGCCTAATGAATAATGCTGCCAAGGCCCGTGCAGACGGTAACCGTGGTAACGGCACTAAGTGCACCATTTTGGAGAAGTGGTCGGTTATCACCCAGATGATGGTGCAGCCCCGAGACTTGGGTAATCCATCCCGACCATCTCCCAAGGCCTGTCTGCCACCGGTAAAGGGAAAAGTAGCCCAGCTGGCCGTTGTCGAGGGGACTTATTCTTGGCGCAGGAGACGCACACCTGAACGTATTCCCTGACGTCACGGACCATATGTGGCCACCAGTATGTCCTCGCCAGAAACTCAGATGTCCTTTTTACCCCAAAATGTCCTCCCACCCTGGACGAATGTGCCCAAGAGAGTACTTCCGGTCGCAAATTGGTGGGCACAAAAGTCTTGCCCGAAGGCACAGACTCAAGCAAAACTGGGGCCACAGTTCTTAGGCTCTCTGTGGGGACAATCAACCGAGGCTCCTCCTCCACCTCCTCAGAGGACACCACTGAGCGAGAAAGAGCATCGACCCGAATGTTCTTCTCACCGGAGAGGAAATGGAGGGGGAAATGAAACCGGGAGAAGAACAGGGACCAACTGGCCTGACGAGAATTTAGCCACTGGGCGGTCTGTAAATAGACCAAAATTTTGTGGTCAGTGAAAACTTGAAAGGGAAAGCGAGCCCCCTCCAGGAGATGTCTCCACTCAGAAAAGGCCAACTTCATGGCTAGCAACTCCCTATCCCCAATGGAATAATTCCTCTCCGCTGGTGTGAAGGTCTTGGAAAAGAAGAAACAAGGATGTTTCCGACCTTGAGCATCCTTTTGAAAAAGGACTGCTCCAGCACCAACGGACGAGGCATCGACCTCCAATAAAAAAGGCTTATCAACCTCGGGGCGATGTAAGATGGGAGCGCTAGCAAAATGGGACTTAATTGAAGTAAAGGCCTTGGAGACGTCCTCTGACCACAATTTGGGATTGGCTCCCTTCTTGGTGAGGGCTACCAAGGGAACTACCAAAGTGGAGAAGTGGGGAATGAATTGGCGATAGTAATTAATGAACCCCATAAAGCGCTGCACCACTTTAAGAGAATGGGGTTCTTGCCAATCCATCACAGCCTGTAGTTTGGCAGGATCCATAGCTAATCCCTGGGCGGAGATGATATAGCCCAGGAAAGGTAAAGACTCCTGCTCAAACATGCATTTCTCCAACTTTGCATAGAGGGAGTTCGCCCGTAACAGGTCGAAGACTTTGCAGACATCCCTCCGGTGAGAGTCAATATCTGGAGAAAAGATGAGAATATCATCCAGATAGACTACTACAGAGGTGGAAAGCATATCCCGGAAGATGTCATTGACAAAGTCTTGGAAAACGACTGGAGCATTACAGAGCCCGAAGGGCATCACCAGGTATTCATAATGCCCATCCCTGGTATTAAAAGCCGTCTTCCATTCGTCCCCCTCACGGATGCGAATCAGGTTATAAGCACCACGTAGATCTAATTTAGTAAATACCCTTGCTCCCCGGAGCCTATCAAAGAGCTCAAAGATCAGAGGCAACGGGAACTTATTCTTAACGGTGATCGCGTTAAGACCTCTGTAATCTATACACGGATGTAATTCTTCACTCTTCTTCTGCACGAAGAAGAACCCCGCTCCTGCTGGTGACACCGACTTCCTAATGAACCCTCTTGCCAGATTGTCCTGGATATATTGAGACATAGCCTCCATCTCAGGAAGAGAGAGGGGATAGACCCTTTCCCAAGGAGGTTCTGCTCCAGGCAAGAGTTGAATAGGACAGTCGTAGGGACGATGGGGCTGCAGAGTCTACGCAGCCTTTTTAGAGAACACGTCTGCAGATGACTGATAGCACTTGGGAAGAGGAGAAAGATCTGCGGGTATCTCTGTAGTGGTAACCTGAATGCACTCCCTGACACATCTGTCCTTACATGACTCACTCCAACCCAGTATCCTACCGGAGGTCCACTCAATATGAGGGGAGTGGGAACGGAGCCAGGGTACTCCCAGTAGGATTTCGTCTATTCCCTCGAGAAGGACGAGAAGGGAAAGAATTTCCTGATGGGAAGGGGGTACACACAAAGTAAGAGGGACAGTCTGATGTGTAATTGGCGAGGGCAATGTCAACCCATTCACTACCCGGACAGTCACTGGTTTGTCAAGCGCTACCAGATGTATTGCGTGGCGACGAGCAAAGGTGGATGACATGAAATTCCCCTCTGCTCCTGAGTCCACACAAAGCTCGACTGTAAGTGTGGAAGAGTCTACAGTGACTGTCCCTTTAAATGTCATCTTGGAGGAAAATGCCGCTGTCTCTAGTGAACCTCCTCCCAGGGTCACTAGACGCGATCTCTTCCCCGAACGCTGTGGACATTTGTTGGCATAGTGTCCTGTCTGCTGACAAAGGTTACAGACCACAGATACTCGGACGGCTCGAGACTTAGGTCCTGCACGAGGAACCTCTGTGGCCCTTTAGGGTTCGGACGCCAGATCGGGGGATTCGAGAGGTTTGGCAAAGGTGGGAGCCAACCGAATCCTCTGCCTACACTGGGCCCGCTCCAACCGCCGCTCGTGAAAACGGAGGTCGATGCGGGTAGATATGGAGATAAGCTTCTCCAGTGTGGCGGGAATCTCCCTGGTAGCCAAAGCGTCTTTAACATGGTCAGCCAGTCCTCGCCAGTAGACTGGAATGAGAACTTTATCCGACCAGTCTAGCTCTGATGCCAGAGTCCGAAACTGGACGGAAAACTGACTGACCAAAGACGAACCCTGTGCCAATGCCAGCAGTTGTAGCGCTGTATCGTGGGTGACCTGAGGTCCTAAAAAGACCTTTTTAAGAGCCTCCAGGAAACGAGGAGCACTCCGCACCACACGATCGTCGTGCTCTCACAGCGGCGTTGCCCACTCCAACGCTCTGCCCGAGAGTAGAGACAGTACAAAACCCACTTGTGCCAGATCCATGGGGAAACGGGCAGCCAGAAGCTCGAGCTGTATAGAGCACTGACTCACGAATCCCCGACATTGCTTGCTGTCACCGGCAAACTTGTCAGGAAGCGGGAGGTGGGATAATGTAGGGGCAGAGGTGGCAGAGGACAAACTGGCTGCAGCCACGCTAGCAGCCTGAACAGCGACTGCGGTAACATCCACAGCTGAGATTGTGCACTCAAGAGCCGCCAACCTACCCTCCAACTGCTGGATGTACTGCGGTAGACGCTGGTCATCCGCCATTTTACTAGCCAGACCCTGGTGCTAATATTATGTTAGGGTCTGCGGAACGCACCAAATATATGATGTAGAGAGGTGCGTTCGCAGCCCGGGGTCCACCGTGCAGGCAGAGCCTGCTGCTAGCAAAATGGCGCAAGAAGCGAACTCTGTTATCCTGCAGAGTCGCCAAAATAAACACCGTAACGCGCTGTGGCAATATGTGCAAACTCTGTTATTCCACAGAGCCGCTAGAAGGAATGCCGCAGCGCTATATGGCGATGTGTGCGAACTCACTTAACACCACTGAGTCGCAAAATAAATACGCTAGGGTGCTGTCTAGCGTTGAAAGCGAACCCTGTTACGTCACAGAGCCACAGAGACAAACTTCTGTGTCCTGTCAGGCATCCAGGTACACAGTTGACTGCTAAGCGAACATAGAACGTGATCATGCGCTAATGTCCTCGCATGAGTCACCCACAATCTATGGCATCTGAACGCCAGGCCCTGAATATGGCAATCAAACTCCTCACCGGTTATGCCGGTAATCTAGAGCATCTAGGACACCGACCCTGACCAGCTAGCATACCAAGCTCCTCACCAATTAAGTCGGTATTGTAACGGCGTATTTCAGCCGCCCTACCACACAAACGCATGACCACACTGGCGCAAAGCAGATAACGGTTGATATTAGCGCATGGCGGCCCAGCCATGCCACCCTTTTATAGCAACAGCTACAGGACCTGCCAGAAACAAGGACCAATGAGAACCTGTTCCAAAACACATGTAGTTTCAGGACCTTCCTGGCGGACCAATAGGAGCTGCTGCAGTACCTTAACATGTGACCCCTGATCTCCAATGAGAGATCTTACCCTGGGCATGCTCAGAAGGGGAAACGCAGGACTTCATCCCAAAGACGTCTGCTCCAGCACTGGCTATAATAGCAGATCCAGCAGACGCAGCAGCAAGTCTCTGCACAGTACTGGAATGGGCAAGATGCTGGGACCGACGTCTCTCCTGAGCAGGCTCCACTGTGGCCGGAGATGAATGGGGGACCGTAGCGGGACTGGTTCGAAACTCCCCTTGTGCAGCAGCGGGAACTCGAACCCTAACAGTTGGTTCATCTGCTTTGCCATGCATTCATGTAACGCTGTTAATTTCTTTATCCAGTAGGTGTGGATCATGTCTGGGCCAGGTGCTGTCCAGCTCTTCATGTTTTTGACCCTCTGTTGTATGTCTGTTTTTGTAATGGTGACTGGTTCTTGCTGAAGGTGGTTGTTGTGTTTCTTTCTCAGATCTTGCAGCCACATTGCAGTGGTGTTGTGCATTTTTTCCTTCTCCCATATGTTCCTCCAATATTGTTCAGTCTCTGCTATTGGTGGAGTTGCTGCTTTGGGCTGTTACTCTATAGTTGGGAGTACACCTTGGATGGTTCTCTGGAGAACAGGGCATTTATGTTCTTGGCCTCAGCTTCTCTAGTGTATCTCCCTAGTCTTGCAGCAAGTGCTGTGAGCCTTTGTTTAGCAGTCTCTAAGGCTTCAATTGGGGTCAGGCCTTTGTACTTGTCCTGCTTGGTCCTATTCTTGATCTTTACACCCTTCTGTATTTCTGTTAGTTGGCTGACTTCCCTTCGTGTCACTTTGATCTTTGTTTCCAGTCTTCTTTTCCAAGAGGGGCACGTACTTCTGTTGTTCTTGCTGGTTGTATAGCCAAGCAAATATTTATATGATATATATATTTCTCAGCATTATCCTTGAACCAAATTGGGATATAGCCTCACACGTAGCAAGTCAGTTCTTAGCATTCTTTCTTTGCTCTTTCCCACCAGCACTAGGATCCTTATCTCTTAAAGTATGATAATTTACATTTTTATTCACTTTATTGTAATTGGTGTTATATCAGCCTAAGCACAATTAAACATATGTATTTCTTCCTTCTATGTTACATGCAGGGGTGCAGTACACACACAGAAGGTTAAAGGCACAATACTCCAACATGCGGGGGTGCAGTGTACACAAAGAGGCTTAAAGTGATAGTACTCACACAGGCAGACATTGCAAAGTAGAAGCACAAGCTTAATGGCACAGTACGCCCACAGGTGGGGTTGCAGAGTACGAACAGCAGCTTTTTGGCACAGTACGCCCACTGAGACGTGCAGAGTACACAAAGAGGCTTTATTGCAGAGTGAGCAGTATTATTCTGTCCCTCACACCAGCAGCGTCCTGTTCCTACATTAATCAGAGCAGAATGGCTGTGGCACTCTTGATCCGGCATTTATACAGGCCAGGTAACGTGATGCACCGGCCAATCATAGCCATGCCAAGCTTGTTGATTACCTGAGCTGCAGCAGTTGAACAAACTTTATTAGGCATCTGAACCCAAACAGTAAACCAGACATCCTGTTAAAAGTCCGTGTTCGCTGATCGCTACCAGTGTCCTGTATAAAATTATCTATTTTCTAACTTTGCACATCTAACACCTACATCTGTGATTTCTATTCTGCATTCTGTTTCAGAACGGGTCACATGGATGGTACACACAGATACACTAAGAGCACATGAACACATAGGCACAGAAATCACCGAAACTTTTTTTTACAATACCGGAAATATGAGGATGTCTGAGAAGGGCCTAACACGGTATTTAAGAAGGGTTTTCTGAGCAGCTTTAATTTTAGGTGAAACTTTTCAACATGCTTAACCCCTTAACGACCAAGCCATTTTGTAGGTTAATGACCAGGCCAATTTTTACATTTCTGACCACTGTCTCTTTATGTGCTTATAACTCTGGAACGCTTCAACGGATCTTGGCGATTCTGAGATTTTTTTTCTCGTGACATATTGTACTTCATGATAGTGGTAAAATTTATTCAATATAACTTGCATTTATTTATGAAAAAAACGGAAATATGGCAAAAAATTTGAAAATTTTGCAATTTTCAAACTTTTAATTTTTATGCCATTAAATAAGAGAGATATGTCACAAAAATAGTTAATAAATAACATTTCCCACATGTCTACTTTACATCAGCACAATTTTGGAACCAAAGTTTTTTTTGTTAGGAAGTTATAAGTGTTAAAAGTTGACCAGCAATTTCTCATTTTTCCAACAAAATTTACAAAACCATTTTTTTTTTAGGGACCACCTCACATTTGAAGTGAATTTGAGGGGTCAATATGACAGAAAATACCCAAAAGTGACACCATTCTAAAAACTGCACCCCTCAAGGTGTTCAAAGCCACATTCAAGAAGTTTATTAACCCTTTAGGTACTTCACAAGAATTGAAGCAATGTGGAAGGAAAAAATGAACATTTAACTTTTTTTCCCAAAATTTTTCTTTCGACGCAATTTTTTAAATTTTGTCAAGGGTATCAGGAGAAAATGAACCACAATATTTGTTGTACAATTTCTCCTGAGTACATCGATACCCCATGTGTGTGGGAAAACCAATCTTTAAGTGCAAAGCAGTGCTCAGAAGGGAAGGAGCATCATTTGAGATTTTGAATGTCAAATTGGCTGGAATCGAGAGAGGACACCATGTCACGTTTGGAGAGTTCTTGATGTACCTAAACAGTGGAAACCCCCATATGTGACCCAATTTTGGAAAATAGACCCCGAAAGGAAGTTATCTAGATCTGTGGTGAGCACTTTGAACCCCAAAGGGCTTCACAGAAGGTTATAACGTAGAGCCGTAAAATTTAAAAATCATATTTTTTCCACAAAAATGATCTTTTCACCCCTAATTTTTATTCTTCAAAGGATAAAAGGATCAAAAAAGTTATTGTGCAATTTGTCCTGAGTACGCTGATACCCCATGTGTGAGGGTAAACCACTATTTGGGCGCATGGCAGAGCTCGGAAGGGAAGCAGCGCCATTTGACTTTTTTGGCTGGAATTGAGATTGGACGCCATGTCGCATTTGGAGAGTCCCTGATGTGCCTAAACAGTGGAAACCCCCCACAAGTGACCCCATTTTGGAAACTAGACCCCCCAAGGAACTTATCTAGATGTGTGGTGAGAGCTTTGAACCCCCAAGGGCTTCACAGAAGGTTATAACGTAGAGCCGTAAAATTAAAAAATCATATCTTTTCCACAAAAATGATCTTTCCACCCCCAATTTTTATTTTCCAAAGGGTAACAGGAGAAATAGGACACCAAAAGTCATTGAGCAATTTGTCCTGAGTACGCTGATACCCCATATGTGGGGGTAAACCACTATTTTGACTCATGGCAGAGCTTGGAAGGGAAGGAGCGCCGTTTTCAAATGCAGACTTTGATGGAATGGTCTGTGGGTGTCATGTCACGTTTGGAGAGTCCCTGATGTGCCTAAATAGTAGAAACCCCCCACAAGTGACACCATTTTGAAATCTAGACCCCCAAGGAACTTATCTAGATGTGTGGTGAGCACTTTGAACCCCCAAGTGCTTCACAGAAGTTTATAACGTAGAGCCGTGAAAATAAAAAAAATCATATTTTTTTCCACAAAAATAATCTTTTTGCCCCTAAATTTTTATTTCTATAAGGGTAACAGGAGAAATAGGACCCCAAAAGCTATTGTGCAATTTGTCCTGAGTACGCTGATACCCCATATGTGGGGGGGAACCACTATTTTGACACATGGCAGAGCTCGGAAGGGAAGGAGCATCGTTTTTGAATGAGACTTTGATGGAATGGTCTGCAGGTGTTATGTCGCGCTTGGAGAGCCCCTGATGTGCCTAAACAGTAGAAATCCCCACAAGTGACCCCATTTTGCAAACTAGACCCCCCAAGGAACTTATATAGATGTGTGGTCAGCACTTTGAACCCCCAAGGGCTTCACAGAAGTTTATAACGTAGAGCCGTGAAAATAAAAAAATCATATTTTTTTCCACAAAAAAGACCTTTTTGCCCCAAATTTTTATTTTTATAAGGATAACAGGAGAAATAGGACCCCAAAAGTTGATTTGCAATTTGTCCTGAGTACGCTGATATCCCATATGTGGGGGGGAACCACTGTGATCGCTTTACTGCAATCTTTGGGAGGCAGAATGAAAAAATCCACAAAAGGTGAAGAATTGGTTTTATTTTTTACGCCGTTCCTCGTGCGGTATTAGTGATTAGTCGACTTTATTTTTCGGGTCGGTGCGATTACAGCGATACCAGATTTATATCCTTTTTTCATGTTTATCTTCTGTCACACACTAAAAGACACTTTTTTTTGGAAGAATTTTTTGTAAGAAATTTTTGCATCGCCGTATTTTGAGAGCTATAATTTTTCCATATTTCGTCCGACAGTGTTATCTGTGGGCTTAGTTTTTGCAGGACGAGCAGACATTTTTATTTGTACCATATTCGGGCACATAACGTTTTTTGATCGCTTCCTATTCCGATTTTTGTGGAAGCAGAATGATAAAAGACAGCAATTCAGGAATTGTTTTTTTTTTTTCCTCCGTTCCGTGTGTGGTAAAATTGATAAAGCAGCTTTATTCTTCGGGTCACTACGATTACAGCGATACTTCATTTACCGTATATACTCGAGTATAAGCCGACCCGAGTATAAGCCGACCCCCCTAATTTTGCCACAAAAAACTGGAAAATGAGATTATGCCCTAAATGCTGCCCATGTATTACGCCCCCATAGATGCTCCATAGATTATGCCCCATAGATTATTCCCCCATAGATTATGCCCCCATAGATTATTCCCCCATAGATAATGCCCCATAGATTATGCCCCCATAGATTATTCCCCCATAGATAATGCCCCATAGATTATTCCCCCATAGATAATGCCCCATAGATTATGCCCCCATAGATAATGCCCCATAGATAATGCCCCATAGATTATGCCCCCATAGATAATGCCCCATAGATTATGCCCCCATAGATAATGCCCCATAGATTATTCCCCCATAGATAATGCCCCATAGATTATGCCCCCATAGATGCTCCACAGTATAGGCCTCAATTGCTGCTGCAACCGAAAAAAAAAAAAAAAGGTATACTCACCTCTCGTTGCTGGGGGGCCAGGTGCCGGTGTCCTGAGCAGGCGGGGACACCGGCGCGCTATGGGGGACAGGTGCCGGTGTCACCGATCGCTCAGGGCCCCGGCACCAGCGATATTTACCTGTCACCGCTGCTCGCCGCCGTCTTCCGGGTCCTCCAGCAGTCAATGAACAGGCAGAGGGCGCTGCGCACAGTAACTACGTCATCGCGCCCTCTGCCTGATCATAACAGCAAGAGGACTCGAGGACACAGCGGAACGGGGCAGGTAAGTATCGCTTATACTTACCCTTCCGCTGGCGCGTCTCTGCCCTGCTCTTCTCCCACGGTCCCGGCGCCAGTGTTCAGCGGTCACGTGTTACCGCTCATTAAAGTCATGAATATGTGCATATTCATGACTTTAATGAGCGGTAACACTGAAGGCTGAATACTGGCGCCGGGACCGTGGGAGAAGTGCAGGGGCTGCAGAGACCGGGCCGGCGGAAGGGTGAGTATACAGGACAGCTGCGCTCCCCCTCCTCCGCCGACCCCCTGGTATATGACTCGAATATAAGCCGAGAGGGGGACTTTCAGCCCTAAAAAATGGGCTGAAAATCTCGGCTTATATTCGAGTATATATGGTATATATTTTTTTATGTTTTGGCGTTTTTTACGCAATAAAAATTTTTAGAGAAAAATAATTATTTTTGCATCAGTTTATTCCGCGAGCTATAACTTTTTTATTTTTTTGCTGATGATGGTTTATAGCAGCTCGTTTTTTGTGGGACAAGATGACGTTTTTAGCGGTACCATGATTATTTATATCCGACTTTTTGATCGCGTGTTATTGCACTTTTTCCAAGCGGTATGATGCTACCGCTTGGAAAAAGTATAATTTACTACTTTTTTGTGTTTTTTTACGGCTTTCACTGAAGGGGTTAACCATGGTTACGCTTTTATAGATGGGATTTTTACGGACGCGGCGATACCAAATATGTGTATTTTTTTGTTTTTGTTTCTTTTATTACATAAAAATGTGTATTTTTTAAAAATTTTTTTAATACTTTTTTTACAATTTTTTTAAAAAAATGATTTTTTTTAACTTGTCACTTTATGGGACTTTCACTTTTTTACTTTTGATTGTTGTTTCAATGCATTGCAATGCTCCAGCATTGCAATGCATTGTACCTATAGCGAAAGCTGCTGTGACCATGGTCACAGCGGCTTTCCGTAGCTAGATGACCCGGAGGTTGTCATGACAACTTTGTCAATCTGCTGTCCGAGAGCGGTCGTCTGTGCTACACTCCGGAAGTGATGGGCGCATTTGTTAAAATCATGAGCACTCACTGAGGAGAGGTGTTGTGTTCGGTCACCACAGCCTCCCCTCTGGATGAAGTCAACTTGACTGAATTAAAGACTGCCCCCAATGGTCTCCTTGCAAAGGGAGAATCCTTGAAACTGGAGACCAAGACTGACCCGTCAAACTTGGAGGAATGGTTGTCAGCATTGGGGACAAATATATTGATTTGTTGACATCATGTTTAGTCTTCACATCAAAGGTATACATCAGGAGAATATTTGACATATACCATTTACACTGTGTGCAGAATTATTAGGCAAGTTGTATTTGAGAGGATTCTTTTTATTATTGAACAACAACTATGTTTTCAATCAACCCAAAAGACTCATAAATATCAAAGCTTAATATTTTTGAGGCCTATCATCATGGCAGAGCTCAGAAGTGAAGGAGCACCGTTTGACTTTTTCAACGCAGAATTGGCTGGAATTGAGATCAGACGCCATGTCACATTTGGAGAGCCCCTGATGTGCCTAAACAGCAGAAACCCTCCAATTCTAACTCCAACCCTAACCCCAACACACCCCTAACCCTAGTCCCAACCCTAACCACAAACCTAACCCTAACACACCCCTAACCGTAATCCCAACCCTAATCCTAATCCTAACTTTAGCGCCAACCCTAACCCTAACTTTAGCCGCAACACTAACCCTAACAGGAAAATGGAAATAAATACATTTTTTTAATTTTATTATTTTTCCCTAACTAAGGGGGTGATAAAGGGGGGTTTGATTTACTATTTATAGCGGGTTTTTATGATTGGCAGCTGTCACGCTAAAAGACGCTTTTTATTGCAAAAATTAGTTTTTTGCATCACCACATTTTGAGAGCTATAATTTTTGCATATTTTGGCCCACAGAGTCATGTGAGGTCTTATTTTTTGCGGGACGAGTTGACGTTTTTATTGGTATCATTTTTGAGCACGTGACATTTTTTGATCGCTTTTTATTTCGATTTTTGGGAGGTTAGAATGAACAAAAATCAGCAATTCATGAATTTCTTTTGGGGGAGGCGTTTGTACCGTTCCACGTGTGGTAAAATTGATAAAGCAGTTTTATTCTTCGGGTCAGTACGATTACGGTGATACCTTATTTATATAATTTTTTTATGTTTTGGCGCTTTTATAGAATGAAAACAATTTTATATAAAAAATTATTATTTTTGCATCGCTTTATTCTGCGAGCTATAACTTTTTTATTTTTTCACTGATGATGCTGTATGATGGCTCGTTTTTTGCGGGACAAGATGACGTTTTCAGCGGTACCATGTTTATTTATATCCATCTTTTTGATAGCGTGTTATTCCACTTTTTGTTCGGCGGTATGATGATAAAGCATTGATTTTTTGCTTTGTTTTCTTTTTTTTTTTTTAAGAGGTTCACTAAAGGGGTTAACTAGTGAGAAAGTTTTATAGGGGGGTTCGTTACGGACGCGGCGATACCAAATATGTGTACTTTTATTGTTTTGTTGTTTTTTTTTACAGGAAAGAATGAATTTATTGGGGAATATATATATTTTTTTTTTTATGATTTTTTTACCACTTTTTATTTTTATTTTTTTTACTTTTAGGCCATGATTATTTATATCCGACTTTTTGATCGCGTGTTATTGCACTTTTTCCAAGCGGTATGATGCTACCGGTTGGAAAAAGTATAATTTACTACTTTTTTGTGTTTTTTTTACGGCTTTCACTATGGTTACACTTTTATAGATGGGATTTTTACGGACGCGGCGATACCAAATATGTGTATTTTTTTGTTTTTGTTTCTTTTATTACATAAAAATGTGTATTTTTTAGGGGGATTTTTTAAAATTATTTTTTAATACTTTTTTTTACAATTTTTTTAAAAAAATGATTTTTTTTTTAACTTGTCACTTTATGGGACTTTCACTTTTTTACTTTTGATTGTTGTTTCAATGCATTGCAATGCTCTAGCATTGCAATGCATTGTACCTATAGTGAAAGCTCCTGTGACCATGGTCACAGCGGCTTTCCGTAGCTAAATGACCCGGAGATTGTCATGACAACTTTGTCAATCTGCTGTCCGAGAGCGGTCGTCTGCGCTACACTCCGGAAGTGATGGGCGCATTTGTTAAAATCATGTGCACTCACTGAGGAGAGGTGTTGTGTTCGGTCACCACAGCCTCCCCTCTGGATGAAGCCAACTTGACTGAATTAAAGACTGCCCTCAATGGTCTCCTTGCAAAGGGAGAATCCTTGAAACTGGAGACCAATACTGACCCGTCAAACTTGGGAGGAATGGTTGTCAGCATTGGGGACAAATATATTGATTTGTTGACATCATGTTTAGTCTTCACATCAAAGGTATACATCAGGAGAATATTTGACATATACCATTTACACTGTGTGCAGAATTATTAGGCAAGTTGTATTTGAGAGGATTCTTTTTATTATTGAACAACAACTATGTTTTCAATCAACCCAAAAGACTCATAAATATCAAAGCTTAATATTTTTGGAAGTTGGAGTATTTTTTTTTTTACATTTGGCTATCTTAGGAGGAAATCTGTTTGTGCAGGTAACTATAACTGTGCTGAATTATTAGGCAACTTAATAAAAAACAAATATATACCCATCTCACTTGTTTATTTTCACCAGGTAAATAAATACACTATAACAACACAACATTTAAAAATAAACATTTCTGACATTCAAAAAAAAATAAAAAATCAGTGACCAATATAGCCACCTTTCTTTATGATGACACTCATAAGCCTTCCATCCATAGATTCTGTCAGTTGCTTGATCTGTTTACGATCAACATTGCGTGCAGTAGCCACCACAGCCTCCCAGACACTGTTCCGAGAGGTGTAATGTTTTCCCACACCAGTAGACCTCACATTTTATGAGGGACCACAGGTTCAGATCAGGTGAACAAGGGGGCCATGTCATTATTTTTTCTTCTTTTAGACCTTTACTGGCCAGCCACGCTGTGGAGTATTGTCCTGCATGAAAATCATGTTTTCCTTGAATGATACCGACTTCTTCCTGTACCACTGCTTGAAGAAGGTGTATTCCAGAAACTGGCAGTAGGTCTGGGAGTTGAGCTTTACTCCATCCTCAACCCGAAAAGGTCCCACAAGTTGATCTTTGATGATACCAGCCCATACCAGTACCTCACCTCCACCTTGCTGGTGTCTGAGTCTGAGTGGAGCTCTCTGCTCTTTACTGATCCAGCCTCGGGCCCATCCATCTAGCCCATCAAGAGTCACTCTCATTTCCTCAGTCCATAAAACCTTAGAAAAATCTGTGAGCTTGTTCTGACGGACTAACAAGGTGTTGTTACTATTTTTATATCCCTTAGCTGATTTATGAGCACAGACTACATTAAAGATGAATGTGCTGGGAAATGAGCAAAAGCAAAAGTGGGTAAAATTTGTAATAAATTTCAATTGCAAAAATTATTTTTGGCCCAAATAAATGCATTGAAGTAAAAAAAAAAAAATTGTCCTCAAAGGTTGTAAACCCCTTTAAACAACTTGTTAGTAATAACAACGTACCATCATAAGCAAAAGACTATCATGAATGAAAGGAAAGGGTCTTTGGAGGCCCAGAACATAAAGACCCACACCATCAGCTTCTTCTGTTTTCCCCAAACCGCACTATACCATTTCAAGTGCTCTCCTGCTGATTAATGCATCAAATAATGTCCCATTGAGACCTCACCCCAGTAGGAACTCCAAATATTTGAGCCATCATATATTGACCCTGTACCCAGTATTCGTTCCGTCCTCCCTATTGATTTACCATACCTGCTGTCTCCCCCAGATGCCGACTTAACCCCTCTCTGCCATCAGACGTACTATTCCGTCCATGTGACCCTGGACCTAATTCCCATGGACGGAATAGTACGTCATGGGCGATCAGCTGCGCTCCCGGGGGGAGCGCAGCTGATCGCCGCCGGGTGTCAGCTGATTATCACAGCTGACACCCGTGACTGTGTGTTAGGAGCGGTCACATACCGCTCCCGGAACATTAACCCCTGGCACACCGCGATCAAACATGATCGCGGCGTACCCGGGGCACAGGGGAGGATCGCGCAGGGTGGGGGCTCCCTGCGCGCCCCCTGAGACCCTCAGAGCAGCGCGATGTGTCGCGCTGTTCCGAGGGTCCGTCCTCCCTCCAGGTCCCCGGATCCAAGATGGCGCCGGGGTCCTGCAGGGAGGCGGCTTCCTCAATGCCTGCTGAGAGCAGGCACTGAGAAGCCCGCAGCACTGCCAGAGCGATCGCTGGTGTGACAGAGTGCTGTGCACACTGTCACACCAGCGATCTGATAAAATACAGTGATGTCCCACCCTGGGACAAAGTAAAAAAGTAAAAAAAATAAAAATAAAAAGTGGTAAAAAAAATCATAAAAGAAAAAAAAAATATTCTCCAATAAATTCATTCTTTCCTGTAAATAAAAAAAACAAAACAATAAAAGTACACATATTTGGTATCGCCGCGTCCGTAACGACCCCCCTATAAAACTTTCCCACTAGTTAACCCCTTTAGTGAACCTCTTAAAAAAAAAAAAGAAAACGAAGCAAAAAATCAATGCTTTATCATCATACCGCCGAACAAAAAGTGGAATAACACGCGATCAAAAAGATGGATATAAATAAACATGGTACCGCTGAAAACGTCATCTTGTCCCGCAAAAAACGAGCCATCATACAGCATCATCAGTGAAAAAATAAAAAAGTTATAGCTCGCAGAATAAAGCGATGCAAAAATAATAATTTTTTATATAAAATTGTTTTCATTCTATAAAAGCGCCAAAACATAAAAAAATTATATAAATAAGGTATCGCCGTAATCGTACTGACCCGAAGAATAAAACTGCTTTATCAATTTTACCACACGCGGAACGGTACAAACGCCTCCCCCAAAAGAAATTCATGAATTGCTGATTTTTGTACATTCTAACCTCCCAAAAATCGAAATAAAAAGCGATCAAAAAATGTCACGTGCTCAAAAATGGTACCAATAAAAACGTCACCTCGTCCCGCAAAAAATAAGACCTCACATGACTCTGTGGGCCAAAATATGCAAAAATTATAGCTCTCAAAATGTGGTGATGCAAAAAACTAATTTTTGCAATAAAAAGCGTCTTTTAGCGTGACAGCTGCCAATCATAAAAACCCGCTATAAATAGTAAATCAAACCCCCCTTTATCAGCCCCTTAGTTAGGGAAAAATAATAAAATTAAAAAAATGTATTTATTTCCATTTTCCTGTTAGGGTTAGGGTTGCGGCTAAAGTTAGGGTTAGGGTTGGCGCTAACGTTAGGATAAGGATTAGGGTTGGGATTACGGTTAGGGGTGTGTTAGGGTTAGGTTTGTGGCTAGGGTTGGGACTAGGGTTAGGGGTGTGTTTGGGTTAGGGTTGGAGTTAGAATTGGAGGGTTTCTGCTGTTTAGGCACATCAGGGTCTCTCCAAATGTGACATGGCATCTGATCTTAATTCCAGCCAATTCTGCGTTGAAAAAGTCAAACGGTGCTCCTTCACTTCTGAGCTCTGCCATGCGCCCAAACAGTAGTTTACTCCCGCATATGGGGTATCAGCGTACTCTGGACCACAAGAGTTATTGTGCAATTTGTCCTATTTCTCCTGTTACCCATGGGAAAATAAAAAACTGGGGGCGACAAAATCATTTTTGTAAAAAAAAAAAATGATTTTTTTGTTTTTACGGCTGTATGTTATAAAACTTCTGTGAAGCACTTGGGGCTTCATAGCGCTCACCACACGTCTAGATAAGTTCCTTGTGGGGTCTATTTTCCAAAATGGGGTCACTTGTGGGGGGTTTCCACTGTTTAGGCGCATCAGGGGCTCTCCAAATGCGACATGACTCTGCCATGCGCCCAAACAGTAGTTTACTCCCGCATATGGGGTATCAGCGTACTCTGGACCACAAGAGTTATTGTGCAATTTGTCCTATTTCTCCTGTTACCCTTGGGAAAATAAAAAACTGGGGGTGACAAAATCATTTTTGTAAAAAAAAAATGATTTTTTTTGTTTTTACGGCTGTATGTTATAAAACTTCTGTGAAGCACTTGGGGCTTCATAGCGCTCACCACACTTCTGGGGTCTATTTTCCAAAATGGGGTCACTTGTGGGGGGTTTCCACTGTTTAGGCGCATCAGGGGCTCTCCAAATGCGACATGACTCCCCCAGACCATTCCATCAAAGTCTGCAATCCAAAACGTCACTACTTCCCTTCCGAGCCCCGACGTGCGCCCATACAGTAGTTTACTCCCACATATTGGGTATCAGCGTACTCAGGACAAATTGGACAACAACTTTTGGGGTCCAATTTCTCCTGTTACCCTTGTGAAAATAAAATATTGGGGGCAAAAAAATCATTTTTGTAAAAAAAAAAAGGATTTTTTATTTTTACGGCTGTACATTATAAACTTCTGTGAAGCACTTTGGGGTTCAAAGTGCTCACCACACATCTAGATAAGTTCCTTGTGGGGTCTATTTTCCAAAATGGGGTCACTTGTGGGGGGTTTCCACTGTTTAGATGCATCAGGGGCTCTCCAAATGCGACATGACTCCCCCAGACCATTCCATCAAAGTCTGCAATCCAAAACGTCACTACTTCCCTTCCGAGCCTCGACGTGCGCCCATACAGTAGTTTACTCCTACATATTGGGTATCAGCGTACTCAGGACAAATTGGACAACAACTTTTGGGGTCCAATTTCTCCTGTTACCCTTGTGAAAATAAAATATTGGGGGCGAAAAAATCATTTTTGTAAAAAAAAAAAGGATTTTTTATTTTTACGGCTGTATGTTATAAACTTCTGTGAAGCACTTCGGGGTTCAAAGTGCTCACCACACATCTAGATAAGTTCCTTGTGGGGTCTATTTTCCAAAATGGGGTCACTTGTGGGGGGTTTCCACTGTTTAGGCGCATCAGGGGCTCTCCAAATGCGACATGACTCCCCCAGACCATTCCATCAAAGTCTGCAATCCAAAACGTCACTACTTCCCTTCCGAGCCTCGACGTGCGCCCATACAGTAGTTTACTCCCACATATTGGGTATCAGCATACTCAGGACAAATTGGACAACAACTTTTGGGGTCCAATTGCTCCTGTTACCCTTGTGAAAATAAAATATTGGGGGCGAAAAAATCATTTTTGTAAAAAAAAAGATTATTTATTTTACGGCTGTACGTTATAAACTTCTGTGAAGCACTTTGGGGTTCAAAGTGCTCACCACACATCTGGATAAGTTCCTTGAGGGGTCTAGTTTCCAAATGGTGTCATTTGTGGGGGGTTTCCACTGTTTAGGCAGATCAGGAGCTCTCCAAACACGACATTGCATCCAGCCAATTCTGCGTTGAAAAAGTCAAACGGCGCTCCTTCAATTCCAAACTCTGCCATGCACCCAAACAGTGGTTTACTCCCACATATGGGGTATCAGCGCACTCAGGACAAATTGCACAATAACTTTTGGAGTCTTGTTACCCTTGGGAAAATAAAAATTGGGGTGAAAAGATCAATTTTGTGGAAAAAATATGATTTTTTAATTTTACGGCTCTACGTTATAAACTTGTGTGAAGAACTTGGGGGTTCAAATTGCTCACCAAAGATCTAGATAAGTTCCTTAGGGGGTCTAGTTTCTCAAATGGGGTCACTTGTGGGGGGTTTCCACTGTTTAGGCACAGCAGGGGCTCTCCAAATGCAACATGGCGTCCAATCTCAATTCCAGCCAATTTTGGTTGGAAAAAGTCAAATGGTGCTCCTTCCATTCCGAGCTCTGCCATGCGCCCAAACAGTGGTTCCCCCCCACATATGGGGTATCAGCGTACTCAGGACAAATTGGACAACAAATTTTGTGGTCCAATTTCTCCTGTTACCCTTGGGAAAATAAAAAATTAGTGACTAAGAGATAATTTTTGTGGGAAAAAAAATAGGATTTTTTATTTTCATGCCCGGGCATTATAAACTTGTGTGAAGCACTTGGGGGTTCAAAGTGCTCACCAAAGATCTAGATAAGTTCCTTAGGGGGGTCTAGCTTCCAAAATGGGGTCACTTGTGGGGGGTTTCCACTGTTTAGGCTCATCTGGGGCACTACAAACGGAACATGACCCCCATCAATGTTTGCATTCCAAAACGTTACTGCTTCCTTTCCAAGCCCTGCCGTGCGCCCAAACAGTTTCCCCCCCCACATATGGGGTATCAGCGTACTCAGGACAAATGGGACAACAACTTTTGGGGTCCAATTTCCTTGGGAAAAATCAAAAATTTGGGACTAAAAAATCATTTTTGTGGAAAATTGTTTTTTTTTTTTTCACACCCAGGCATTATAAACTTTTGTGAAACACTTTGGGGTTCAAAGTGCTCACAACAGATCTAGATAAGTTCCTTAGGGGGTCTAGTTTCCAAAATGGTGTCACTTGTGGGGGGTTTCCACTGTTTAGGCATATCAGGGGCTCTCCAAACACGACATGGCGTCCAATCTCAATTCCAGCCAATTTTAGTTTGAAAAAGTCAAACGGCGCTCCTTCCCTTACGAGCTCTGCCGTGTGCCCAAACAGTGGTTTTCCCCCACATATGGGGTATTGGCGTACTCAGGAGAAATTGCACAACAACTTTATCTGCCCATTTTCTCCTTTTACCCTTGTGAAAATAAAAAAAAGTTTGTAAAAGATCATTTTTGTGGCTAAAAAGTTAAATATTAATTTTTTCCTTCCACGTTGCTTCAGCTCCTGTGAAGCACCTGAAGGGTTATTAAACTTCTTGAATGTGGTTTTGAGTACCTTGAGGGGTGCAGTTTTTAGAATGGTGTCACTTTTGGGTATTTTCTGCCATATAGACCCCTCAAAGTGACTTCAAATGTGAGGTGGTCCCTAAAAAAATGGCTTTGTAAATTTTGTTGTAAAAATGAGAAATCACTGGTCAACTTTTAACCCTTATAATTTCCTAACAAAAAAAAATTTTGGTTCCAAAATTGTGCTGATGTAAAGTAGACATGTGGGAAATGTTATTTCTTAACTATTTTGTGTGACATATTTCTCTGTTTTAAGGGAAAAAAAATTCAAAGTTTGAAAATTGCAAAATTTTCAAAATTTTCGCCATATTTGCGTTTTTTTCAAAAATAAACGCAAGGTATATCGAAGAAATTTTACCACTAACATGAAGTACAATATGTCACGAGAAAACAATCTCAGAATCGCGAAGATCCGTTGAAGCGTTCCAGAGTTATAACCTCATAAAAAGACAGTGGTCAGAATTGTAAAAATTGGCCCGGTCATTAACGTGCAAACCACCCTTGGGGGTGAAGGGGTTAAAACATCTAGGTCTAAAGCCTAACTCATTCATAAATCTAACGAATTATCTGGCTCCAGCATCCATCCTAGTCATTCAGTCCTCCCTTTTAGCCCTTTAGTGTACAGTACGGGCCTTACTTTACTCTAGTTTTATAGTATTACTACAGAAAACAGCCATGATGCTGCCTGTTTATAATAGTAAATTAAAACTTTAGTTTTGAAATGTATTTTTCCCTTGGGCTCCTGGCACTTTTTCTTCAGACGCACGTGCTGCTTAGCCAAGGGGATGCCAAGCTTCTATGTTATAAGACTAACACCTTCAGTAAATATAGGTTAATGTTTTCCCAAAGTTATCATCAATTAATTGTATTATCAGTAAATTAGCGTCCATTTGCCCAAGTCGGCAACAGCTGCCGCCGTAAGTGCCAGCTCATCAAGTGGCATACGACGTCACCATGTGCTGAAACTCCACACTGCACCTGCTGGAAAGGCCTTGTGAGCAGAAGAGGCCAGTGGTTAAGTACCAGCTCCAACACACTGTCAGCATTCTGGTCAGCCTCCGCACATAACTGAAGAGTGGGCATAGATGTATGACATTTGTGCGGATCTCCAAGACTTTGAGGACTCCACAAAGATGGTGAGCGGCGATGACGCCATAACAAACGAAATTCCCATTTCTGTGCCTACTAGAACAATTGCTGCTCACAAATAAATATGAAGCCTTGCATGGATATCAGATGGGGATGGAAGAAAAGAAAACACACAGAGATTGCAGCCAGCCCAGCCTCATCCGTTCAGCACAGATTTGATATCAATGAGGGGGTGGACGCTGAGGAAGAGGAAAAGAAGGAACAGGATCTGGTGGCTAGTGCAACAGAGGCTAGTAGCCGCACAACCTTAGTCCCATCTCTCCTAAGTGGATTGGCTGAGTATGGGAATGAGGAGGAATAGAGGGAGGAGGAGGGTATGGAGGGTCACCATCATATGGAGACAGGGAAGTGTTGGCTGTCTGGAGCTTGGCACATATGGTCAAATTTATTTAACACTGCTTTTCCCGTGACCTTCGTGTTACATTCATCTTGGCCATAAAAGAGTACTTTTCACTTCTACTTCCTGAGGTGTAGAGGTCTTCTGTAACCTGCTGCGATGCAGGTAGATGCAAGCTCCACTATATGGAGCACACAGCAAGAGCAGACCTGCAGTGCAGCGGCGAGGCTGCCACTAGGTTACTGCAGAATAGTCAAACAAGCCGAGTTAAATCCTAGACTATAGCGCAGTACCAAAGGAATAAACAAAACACAGAGTCAGATGCATGCCAAATGGGTCAGTACCGGTCAGGAGCAGATATGGCAAAGACAAGAGACAAACAGCAGGTCAGGGTCCAAGCTGAGTCAAATACCAAAGAGTCCTAAACATGAAAGGGAAACACTGTGCTGGGACGGGGAGTGGGGAACAAAACAGACACGGGCAAAGTGAAAAACAGCAGGAACACAAATTAGGCTACTACCAGAGTTAGAAACTCACGCTATAGGCAGAAAATATAACTGATATGGTCTGCAGGATGCAGCAGGAAGAAATAGCAAACCTAAGTCCAAAATGAGGCCCGGCAAAGTTAACCCTTGACATGATCAGCCTGGGAAAAGGGCAGACAGGACTCAAAACCTGGACTGGATCATGACATCTTCTAAAATGATGCCATTGTGGAAAATATGTTGAAAAAATTCCTATCAGACAATGCTAGAGGCAGAGGGCAATCTTCCTTGCCCAACCAAGGAGGAGAGGCGAGGAAGACACACAGCAGAGACAGGGGTACACTGTCAAAGGCGTGGATCAATATCATGAAACCAGCCCAGCACCCAAGGCATAAAGACCAGGTGCTTTTGACAAGGATAGAAAAGTTTTTAAAGATGGTCAACCAAACCAGTGTACTCTCTAATCCCTCTGCAACTTTTAACTATTGGGTCTCAAAGCTGGACTCCTAACATGAGCTGTCCCTCTATGCTATGGAGGTGTTGAACAGCCCTGCTGCTGCATCTTGTCTGTGTGGGTTTTTAGTGCTATCATGGGGTCATAACAGACTGAAGCTTTTTGCCTGTCAACAGACAATGTAGACAGGCTCACTCTCATAAAAATGAACAAAGCCTTGATTAGCCCAAACTTTTCCACATCACCAGATGATAGCAGCACATAAAGTGTTTGTAATAATCAATAATTTAATGAGACCTGCCAGTTGTGGCTTTTCAGGCGTGTGTGGATGACCCTCCTCATATATTCTATCTGGATTTGCACTTTCTGCAAAGCCTTTATGACTTTATAAGTACATCAACTACACTTTTAAAATATTTTCATTCACATTTTTTATATGGATTCAATGACTCATCCATATAGTTTAACACTGTATTATGGTGTCATGTAAAACTTACAAAAAGTGGAGAGAAATAGTTCAGAATTAGATTACTCACCAATAGAGTATTATGCACTTTTTGTCACATTTTGGTGGTATAAAACAGTATAAAAAATGTTTAAAATATCTTGCTTGCTTGTTCACATTTCTTACCCATACACTATACCATATTCTGGGGTATATACGTTTTTGTAATATATAAACCTCAACAAAAAAATTAAAACAATTTTGCTGGTTTACATTTCTTAGCCATCAGTATTACATGTTCTTGGATATATTTCATGGGTATATAACCCTCAAAAATGTAGTTGAAAATGTTATTGTTATTATATTGATCACGCATAGAATATTCTGTGGTCTGGAATACATTTTATTGGTATATAACCCTCAAAAAAAGTGTTAAAAATGTATCTGTATTAAATTGCTCATCCATAGGGTATGACATCTTCTTGGGTAAAGTTCGTTGATATACAAGCCACAATTTTTTTTTAAATGTATCAGTATTATATTGCTCATTCATAGAATTTAACATATTGTTGGGTAGATTTCAGTTGTATCTAAGCTTTAAAAAACTATAAAAGCCTAAAAACATTGTTCAAAATGTTATTGGTATTATATTGCTTACCCATAGACTACTCCATGGACTGGAGTACATTTTCTTGGTATATAACTCTCAAATAACTTGTACAAAATTTAATAAGTATTATGCTGCTCACCCATAGGGTATTATATCTTCTTGGGTACATTTAGTTGGTTTGTAACCCTTAAAAAACTTGTTCAAAATGTATTGGTATTATATTTCTAACCCATAGACTGTTCTGTGGTCTGGGGTACATTTCCTTGGTATAAAAATCTCAAAAAACTTGTTGAAAATTTATCAGTACTATATTGCTCATCCATAGGGTATTACATCTTCTTGGGTACATTTCGTAGCTATGTAAGCCTCAAAAAAACTTGCTTAAAATTTATTGGAACTATATTGCTCACCCATAGCCTATTACATGTTCTAGACTAGAGTCAATTTCGCTGCAATAAAAGCCTCAAAAGATATTGCTCAAAACTTTATCGCTATTATATTGCTCACCTCTAGACTATGCTGTGTTCTGGAGTAAATTTCACTAGTAAATAACCTTCAAAAAACTTGTTCAAGATTTATCACCATTATATTGCTCACCAATAGGGTATTGAATTTTCTTGGGTACATTTCGCTGCTATATACAGTTGTATGAAAAAGTGTTTGTCCCCTTCCGGATTTCCTATTCTTTGGCATGTTTTTCATACTTAAATATTTCAGATCACCAAACAAATTTAAATTTTAGATAAAGATAATATAAAGAAACACAAACTGCAGTTTTTAAATGAAGATCTTTTTTATTAAGAGAAAAAGAAACCAAAACTACAGGGCCCTGTGCGACAAAAGTGACTTCCCCCTAAAACTAATAACTGGTTGGGCCACCCTTAGCAGCAACTACTATAATCAAGCGTTTGACTGGCAATGAGTCTTTTACCATGATCTCTCTGGAGGAATGTTGGCCCACTGATTGTTGCAGAATTGTTGTAATTCACCCACATTGGAGGATATCGGAGCATGAACCGCCCTTTTCAGGTCAATCCACAGCATCTCAATTGGCTTAAGGTCAGGACTTTGACTAGGTCACTCAAAAGTCTTAATTTTTTTTATCTTAAGCCATACAGAGGTGGACTTGCTGGTGTGTTTGGATTATTGTCCTGCTGCATAAACCAAGTGCTCTTCAGTTTGAGGTCACGAACAGATGGCCGGACATTCTCTTTCAGGATTTTTTGGTAGACATTAGAATTCATGGCTCCATTTACCACAGCAAGTCTTCCAGTTCCTGAAGCAGCAAAACAGCCGCAGAAAATTCCCCTACCACCATATTTTGCTGTTGGTACAATGTTCCTTTTCAGAAATGCTGTGTTACGTCTATGCCAGATGTAATGGGACAAACACCTACCAAAAAGTTCAACTTTTCGTTTAGTCTTGTCAGTCCACAGAGTGTTCTTCCAATAGTCTTTGGGAATGGATCAGCAAGATATTTTCTGGCAAAACTGAGATGAGCCTTTATGTTCTTATTTCTCAGCAATGGTTTTCACCTTGGAATTCTGCCATGCAGGCCATTTTTACCCAGTATTTCTTATGATGGAGTCCTGAACACTGACCTTAACGGAGACACATGAGGCCTGAAGTTCTTTGGATGTTGTTGTGGGGTCTTTTTTCACCTCTTGGATGAGTTGTCGCTGTGATCTATGAGTAATCTTGGTCGTCCGGCCACTCCTGGGAACATTAACCACTGTTCCATGTTTTCACAAACATTCCCTGGAGTCCCAAAGCTTTGGAAATGGTTTTATAATCTTTTCCAGACTGATAGATCTCAATTACTTTGTTTCTCATTTGTTCCAGAATTTCTTTGGATTGCGGCATGATGTCTAGTTTTAGAACTTTTGGTCTACTTCATTTTATCAGTATTTAAGTAATTTCTTGATTGAGAACAGGTGCGGTAATAATCAGGTCTGGATGAGGGTAGGGAATTTGAATTCTGCTTCTCAAAGATATAATAAACCACAGATAATTTATATTTTAAGAGGTGGTGCAATCACTCTTTCACACAGGGCCCTGTAGGTTTGGATGTCTTTTTCCCTTAAAAATAAAGACCTTCATTTAAAATCTGCATTTTGTATTTACTTCTGTTATCTTTGTGTAATATTTAAATTTGTTTGGCGATCTGAAACATTTAAGTGTCACAAACATGCAAAAGAATAGGAAATCAGGAAGGAGTCAAAGACTTTTTCACACAATTGTAAGGCTCAAAACACCATTTCAAAATGCATCTGTATTATATTGCTCACCCATTGGATATTGCATCTTTTTGGGTACATTTCGCTGCTATATAGGCCTCAAAAAATTTTTAAAAAATTTTATCGTTATTATATTGATCATCCAAAGACTATTCCATGATCTGAAGTACATTTCGTTGGTATGTAACCCTGAAAAAACTTGCTCTAAATTTATCGGTATTATATTGCTCACCCATAAGGTGTTACCCGCTCCAGCGGTCTCTCCTCACCGCCGCCGGGTCCAGGTCTGCTGCCGCTCGTGCCGCTGCCTCCTCGACACTTCAATCTCCTGTCAGTCCATCCCATCGGGCTCCTGCGCGGGCTCTCTGGCGCGCTCCTCCTGTTGTGAATGCTCTGGATTCTGAGTTGGGGCTCCCTCTGGTGGCTGTTGATATTAATGAAGCCGCCTTGACTGACAGAGACCCTTCAGCTGAGGATTCAGCTGCGGACGATTGGCAATCTGGGAGTCATGACTGGGAGATTTAAGGGAGTAACTTTCCCATGATCCTCACCGGTGATTAGTTTTCTCTTCCTGGTCCAGTTTGGAAGTCAGCTTTCTTTCTGCTGTCTCCTGCAACTTTCAGATAAGTTATTTTCTGCTTGTTTCTGTGGTTTTGTTTTCTTTTATTTTTCTGCCTTCTGAGTGAGGTCAGCCAGGTCCCCCTTCTGGGGCCTGCGTTGGTCTCTGTTTCTTATTTATCTCGGTTCATTTGTTGAGTCCCTGTTATTTTAGTGCTGCTGGGTAGCTACTTGTTCACACCAGAGTTCTGATATAGGGGAGAGATCGTGTGGTCTCAGTATTTTTTGGAATCAGAAGTATTGGAATTTTTTCTAGGGTTTTGCTGGATTGCAGGAAGTATTCTTTTCTGTCTTGTCCTATCTAGACAGTTTTGGGCCCCAGCTTTTGCTTACTCTATTTTCTGCCTGCGTTTGTATTACATCTTGTCTCACCGCCAATATATGTGTGGGGGCTACCTATTCCTTTGGGGTGCTACTCCGGGGCAGTTAGCTTTCCCCTTTCTATCTTTAGGCTTAGCTAACTCTCCAGCTGTGTCGAGGCGTTTAGGTCATAGCAGGTACATGTACGTCCCATGGCTGCTTCTAGTTGTGTGGTTAGTTTAGGGGTCTGCAATCCATTAGTTACCAACCTTTCTGGATGACTGACTGCCTTGGTTATTTTGTTACAGTCCTCCTCGGCTACCATATCATAACAGCTCCTCTGCCATCAGCTGCGCGCTCCTGCGGCTCGCTCATGCGCCTTAGGGCCCGACCGCGCACACTCTCCCTCTCTTGTGTCCCTGTGTGACTTGACCCAGCAGTGATGCCTGTCAAATGGTGGACAGGCGCCAGGTATTTTAGGACACCCTCCCTTAGTGGAGGCGCCTGATTATCGTGTTTCTTATGCTTTATCTAGGCCGCCTTGCTGCCGCGTGCGTTCCTGTTCAGCGTACTATTAAAACCTTTCTCCTCCTTTTCTTCGAGAGTCCGCACCCGAGCCCTCCTGGTTACTGCCATCCATCTCTCCTCAGCCCTGCGACCACCACCACTCTAATCAGTACAGCTACCGCCTCCACCTCCGTTATCCTCAGCCCGTTACCGGTTCCATCTTGTCTCCCCTCTGCCTATCTACCTCTCCATCTGTTTCTCCACAGCCTCTGTACCCCTCTTGCTCCCTCCTGCTCAGATCTTCTCCGCTCCAACCCCATCTAGCCTTCTATCAGTTTTTTTACATTTTTTCTCCCTGAGCCGACCCCTGGTCCTGGCATCCGTGATACTTGAGGTCCCTGGGATTGCTCCCAAACGATCCCTGTATAGGGGTTGGTCTAAATCTGGTGCGTTCGCTCAGGGAAGGTTCGGTATCACGGTCCAGTGGGTCCACTCTAGGTACTCGCCACCTGTGGTGTAACAGCATATTCAGGCAACTTTATTCGGCTTAGGGAGGTGAAGAAATATTAGATTCCCGTGGTCTCCTTAAAGTGTCCCCGTAAGATTGCCTCCGTAGATGGAAAACCCCTGCAAGAGTCCATTTCCATGGTTGCGGAGGAAGTGGTCCTGCAGGTTGGGGCCCTTCATCAAGAAAAGATTACCCTCTATGTCCTGCCCAATTTGTCGCATCCGTTGTTTTTTGGTCTCCCCTGGTTGTGGACACACGAGCCCATCTTGGATTAGCGTACCGGTGATATTCTCCGCTGGGGGCATGATGTCAAGAGAGGTGCCTAGGATCTGTCCGTCTGGTCACCGCCTCTCAATTTCCTTCCGGTCCTGTGGGATTGCCTTTCGCCTATTGGTCCTTTGCAGACGTTTTTGATAAGAAGGAGGGAGAGTCTCTTCCACCACATCGGCCCTTTGACTGTTCAGTCGAACTACGGCCAGGAACCACTCCGCCTAGGCACGAATCTATCCACTTTTCCCAGCTGAGACATTGGCCATGTCAGAATACATTCGGGAGAACCTAGCCAATGGCTTTATACGAAAATCTTCCTTGCCTGCCGGTGCCAGTTTTTTCTTTGTAAAAAAGAAGGATGGTTCCCTTCGGCCTTGCATCGACTACAGAGGTCTGAACGACATCACGATAAAGAATAAGTATCCTCTGCCACTAATTCCGGAGCTCTTCGATAGCTTGAGAGGGGCCCGGATATTCTCTAAGTTGGATCTACACTACCGGTCAAAAGTTTAGGGTCACTTAGAAATTTCCTTATTTTTGAAAGAAAAGCAGTTTTTTTCCAATGAAGCTAACATTAAATGATTCAGAAATACACTCTATACAGTGTTAATGTGGTAAATGACTATTCTAGCGGCAAACGTCTAGTTTGTAATGCAATATCTTCATAGGTGTATAGAGGCCCATTTCCAACAACCATCACTCCAGTGTACTTATGGTATTTTGTGTTCGCTAACTGTGTAAGAAGGCTAATAGATGGTTAAAATACCCTTTAAAACCCTTGTGCAAGTATGTTAACACAGCTGAAAACCGTTTGGTTGATTAGAGAAGCTATAAACCTGACCTTCCTTTGAGCTTGTTGAGAATCTGGAGCATTACATTTGTTGGTTCCATTAAACTCTCAAAATGGCCAAAAAAAAAGAACTTTCTTGTGAAACTCGACAGTCTATTCTTGTTCTTAGAAATGAAGGCTATTCCACGCGAAAAATTACCAAGAAACTGAAGAATTCATACAATGGTGTGTACTACTCCCTTTAGAGGAGTGCAAAAACAAGCTCTAACCAGAGAAGAAAGACAAGTGGGAGGCCCCGCTGCACAACTGAGCAACAAGACAAGTACATTAGAGTCTTTAGTTTGAAAAATTGACGCCTCACAGGTCCTCAACTGGCAGCTTCATTAAACAGTACACATTAAACGCCAGTGTCAACATCTACAGTGAAGAGGCGATTTGGGATGCTGGCCTTCAGGGCAGATTGGCAAAACAAAAGCCAATATTCCTCTGACCAATGTCTGTGTTCTTTTGCCCATGTTAATCTTTTCCTTTCATTTAAGCCAGTCTTAAATATGGCTTTTGTTTTGCCAATCTGCCCTGAAGGCCAGCATCCCCAAATCGCCTCTTCACTGTAGATGTTGACACTGGCGTTTAATGTGTACTGTTTAATGAAGCTGCCAGTTGAGGACCTGTGAGGCGTCAATTTTTCAAACTAAAGACTCTAATGTACTTGTCTTGTTGCTCAGTTGTGCAGCGGGGCCTCCCACTTGTCTTTCTTCTCTGGTTAGAGCTTGTTTGTGCACTCCTCTAAAGGGAGTACTACACACCATTGTATGAATTCTTCAGTTTCTTGGTAATTTTTCGCATGGAATAGCCTTCATTTCTAAAAACAAGAATAGACTGTCAAGTTTCACAATAAAGTTCTTTTTTTTTGGCCATTTTGAGAGTTTAATGGAACCAACAAATGTAATGCTCCAGATTCTCAACAAGCTCAAAGGAAGGTCAGGTTTATAGCTTCTCTAATCAACCAAACGGTTTTCAGCTGTGTTAACATACTTGCACAAGGGTTTTAAAGGGTATTTTAACCATCTATTAGCCTTCTTACACAGTTAGCGAACACAAAATACCATAAGTACACTGGAGTGATGGTTGTTGGAAATGGGCCTCTATACACCTATGAAGATATTGCATTACAAACTAGACGTTTGCCGCTAGAATAGTCATTTACCACATTAACACTGTATAGAGTGTATTTCTGAATCATTTAATGTTATCTTCATTGGAAATAAACTGCTTTTCTTTCAAAAATAAGGAAATTTCTAAGTGACCCTAAACTTTTGACCGGTAGTGTACATGGAGCCTACAACTTCATTCGCATCCGCTCTGGAGACGAGTGGAAGACTGCTTTCAACACTCAGGACGGACACTATGAGTATCTCGTCATGCCCTTTGGTCTGTGTAACACTCCCACAGTATTTCAAGAATTTGTACATGACGTCTTCCGGGATCTACTATACTCCTGCATTGTGGTCTACCTAGACGACATCCTCGTCTTCTCCTCGGATTTGTTGTCTCACAGGAGGAGCGTCCGCCTGGTCCTGCAGCGCGTGCGGGAGAACCGTCTTTACGCTAAGATTGAGAAGTGTCTCTTCGAGCAGTCTTCATTGCCCTTTTTAGGGTATATTGTCTCTGAGTATGGACTGGAGATAGATCCGGAAAAGTTGTCTGCGATCCTCCAGTGGCCACGTCCGGTAGGGGTAAAGGCTATCCAACGCTTCCTCAGATTTGCCAATTACTACTGATAAGTTATCCCGCATTTCTTGTCTACAATCAAGCCCATCTTGTGCCTCACTCGAAAGGGAGTCAGCCCCGCAACCTGGTCCAGCGTCCAGAGAGTTATGGCCTTGCAGTGTCCAAAATTCCTTTTATAGAGCTAGCAATTAGCAGGTGGTGCAATCACTTCCTGGACCAACTCATTAGAAGTACGCATGTGTATAGAACGCATATGCATACCAATGCATTCCCACTGACAGTAATGCGTTTTTTTGATGCACTCATTTGCATGCGCATGACTGCGCATATTTGACGGATTTTTGCCGCTTCAAAAAATGCAACATGTTGCATTCGCCGGACCGCACTGCACACCGAGAAACGCCGCATGCGTATGCAGAAGCATGCAAACTAATGCAAATGCATGTCCCTGCATACGCAATGTTAAAGATAGGTACGCATGACGCATGCGGATCCATGCGATGATACGCTGCGCACCAGAGACGCAAATGTGAAACCAGCCTTACCTGACACAACTGGCAGACAACGATCAGTATGATGTGAACATAGAAAAGCAGATTTGATTTCTAGGCTTGAATCACAACTGCTGGAAATGGAAAATTATTGTGTTGATATGGAAGCACAGCTGACTAAGTCAGGGTCTCAGATCAAAGCTTGTAAGGACGAGGCAGCAGCTAGTGATGCTGTTATTAATCAGTTGAATGGGGAGCTTGATACTAGTTCAAAACTGATTACTAGTTTGCAAAATATCAATGATTTTTCAAATGTGATGCCGGCCTTCTCTTTGTCTCTGTAAACAAGGTCAGATCCCGATCAATTGTGCCCTGTGCAGGGCAAAAAGGGGGGGAGTTAAGGAATAAGGGATGGATCAAATATTTTACCAAATTTTGATCCAATAAAAAAGTAATGACAGGTATGTGCTGTCTAAATTGCAAAGTAAATGCAAACGTAAAATTGTTGAGTGCATCCTTAGCAAAGGAAGAGTTTAAAAGTTCCAGATAGAAGGAAGCATGTTCTGTCAGGGCCCCTAAATCAGGCATGGCATGTGTTAGATGTTATGCCTGTGCTGGCTCCGGCCATATTGCCAGGTACAGCAAATGGTCCGGTACAAAGAGAGAGAGGAAATATCACTCTGACAAATGTTTAAATGTGGTCACTTTGGACATATTGCAAGCAACTGTTATTGCACAAGTAATTGTGAGTGGCCTAGCAATATTGTCAGGGAGCACAGGCATTTACACAGACATAATGACATTTTCTCTCAGTCTCATGTTCCCCACCATGTGCAGACACCTCAAAATGGCCGATTACAACCAGGAAGGCTAGTGAAACCTTGATGTAAACTCAGTTTTTCAGAGTTTCAAACTGGCCTCTAGTCTTTCTTGTTTTTTGGTTTTGTTTTGTTTTATTTCTTTTACTTCTCTTCTATTTACTAGGTTTGCTCTTTTGCAATTTAAATGTATTGTTAGACCAGTGAGGTTCAGACAGGATGCAGAAAGGCTTTATCTGAGATGCAAAATGAATGCAATTATAACAGGATTTGTTAGTATACTGGTTGTTGTCTGGTTTATATCAGACCCCCTGGGAAGTAAATGAGGTGTGTTTGCTGGTACTTTTATTTTTAACTCCAGTTTTTCATAGAATTCATAATGATAAGAGTAACACAGATCACAGGATAATACAGCCACATCCATGGTTCCTCTGATTTTTTTGCTTGAACTAAGATAGGTAGAGAGGTGTGGGTTCAACTAGGCCTTGAAGCCTTGAAGTTCAGCGGTTAATTGTTTTTGTTTGTTTTAAGATGTTTTTTTAGTTTTCTGTGCATTTTTGATTGGATAAAGGTTGTTGTTACGTGAACTAAGACAGGCGGAGAAGCATGGACAGATAACAGACGTACACGATGGAGTGTCGTATTAGGGCTCTTACCCACTTGCGAGAAATACGGACGAGTTAAATCCGATAAAAAATCAGATTGCACTCGGACCAATGTTATTCAATAGGTGACATCTCATCTGCGATTTTGTTCTTACCTGAAATCGGACTGAGAAAAAAATCGCAGCATGCTGCGTATTGTTGCTGCGTATCTCGGACGAGATTCACCAATGCAAGTCAGTGGGTGTGATAAAAAAACGCACAGCACTCGCACCATGCGAGTGCTGCCTGATTTTTACACACCGTTATCCTTTGAAAACCGGCAATTCTTATGCGGCTATACAGTAAAATCACACTGATATGTTATAATATAAAAGATAGAACAGATATATACACATAGAATAGGTGTCTATATACACTACAGACCAAAAGTTTGACACACCTCATTTAAAGATTTTTCTGTGTTTTCATGACTATGAAAATTGTAAATTCACACTGAAGGCATCAAAACTATGAATTAACACATGTGGAATTATATACTTAACAAAAAAGTGTGTAACAACTGAAATTATGTCTTATATTCTAGGTTCTTCAAAGTAGCAACCTTTTGCTTTGATGACTGCTTCGCACACTCTTGGCATTCTCTTGATGAGCTTCAAGAGGTAGTCACCGGAAATGGTCTTCCAACAATCTTGAAGGAGTTCCCAGAGATGTTGGCCCTTTTGCCTTCACTCTGCGGTCCAGCTCACCCCAAACCATCTCGATTGGGTTCAGATCTGGTTACTGTGGAGGCCAGGTCATCTGGCATAGCACCCCATCACTCTCCTCCTTGGTCAAATAGCCCTTACCCATGCTGGAGGTGTGTTTGGGGTCACTGTCCTGTTGAAAAATAAATGATGGTCCAACTAAACAAGAACTGGATGGAATAGCATGCCGCTGCAAGATGCTGTGGTAGCCATGCTGGTTCAGTATGCCTTCAATTTTGAATAAATCCCCAACAGTGTCACCAGCAAAGTACCCCCACACCATCACACCTCCTCCTCCATGCTTCATGGTGGGAACCAGGCATGTAGAGTCCATCCGTTCACCTTTTCTGCGTCGCACAAAGACACGGTGGTTGGAACCAAAGATCTCAAATTTGGACTCATCAGACCAAATCAAAAATTTCCACTGGTCTAATGTCCATTCCTTGTGTTCTTTAGTACAAACAAGTCTCTTGTGCTTGTTGCCTGTCCTTAGCAGTGGTTTCCTAGCAGTTATTTTACTATGAAGGCCTGCTGCACAAAGTCTCCTCTTATCAGTTGTTGCAGATATGTGTCTGCAGCTAGAACTCTGTGTGGCATTGACCTGGTCTCTAATCTGAGCTGCTGTAAACCTGCAATTTCTGAGGCTGGTGACTCGGATAAACTTATCCTCAGAAGCAGAGGTGACTCTTGGTCTTCCTTTCCTGGCGCGGTCCTCATGTGAGCCAGTTTCTTTGTAGCGCTTGATGGTTTTTGCAACTGCACTTGGGGACACTTTAAAGTTTTACCAATTTTTCGGACTGACTGACCTTCATTTCTTAAAGTAATGATGGCCACTCGTTTTTCTTTCCTTAGCTGCTTTTTTCTTGCCATAATACAAATTCTAACAGTCTATTCAGTAGGACTATCAGCTGTGTATCCACCAGACATCTGCACAACACAACTGATGGTCTCAACCCCATTTATAAGGCCAGAAATCCCACTTATTAAACCTGAAAGGGCACACCTGTGAGGTGAAAACCATTTCTGGTGACTACCTCTTGAAGGTCATCAAGAGAATGCCAAGAGTATGCAAAGCAGTCATCAAAGCAAAAGGTAGCTACTTTGAAGAACCTAGAATATAAAACATAATTTCAGTTGTTACACACTTTTTTGTTAAGTATATAATTCCACATGTGTTAATTTATAGTTTTGATGCCTTCAGTGTGAATTTACAATTTTTATAGTCATGAAAATACAGAAAAATCTTTAAATGAGAAGGTGTGTCCAAACTTTTGGTCTGTACTATATATATATATATATATATATATATATATATATATATATGTCATTGAAACAAATATATATTTGTATAAATATTTATATTTCATAGAGATATATATATAGCAGAATAGGTAATTCAGTTGTCGGCTTCTGTAAAATCATTGCAGAAGCTGACAGGATATGACACATGGTTTACATACAGTAAACCATTGCATATCATTTTGATTTACATATGTCCTTGACTACTAAAGCTATTAGTGTATGGGTGTAAAAATTTGGAGATGTAGGTGTTAAATTAAAGTATTTATTCACTGAAAAAAATTGCGTGGGCTCCAGTGCAATTTTCTGTGCCAGAGAGGGGAAGCCAATGACAGAGGGCAGTTATTAAGAGCCTAGAAAGGGATCATTGTTATTGGCGACCCCCTGGCTAAAAACATCTGGCCCCAGCCACCCCAGAAAAGGCGCATCTGTAAGATACGCCAATTCTGGCACTTGGCCTCTCTCTTCCCATTGCCCTGTAGTGTTGGCATATGGGATAATGAAGGGTGAATGTCACCTTGCTATTGTAAGGTGACATTAAGCCTTGTTAATAATGGAGTGGTGTCAGTAAGACACCTATCCATTATTAATCCAAAAGTCGGCAACTTCTCAATCATTCCACAGGGTTTACAGCCGGGCCGATCGCATTAGCACCGCTCCCGGTTGTAACCTATTTAACCCTTTGATATGGATTACAGCGTGGGACTTGACTGTACGGCGGACAGGTATGGGTATATAGTTGCTTTTCTATGTTTTATTTTTTCCAGGAAATCTATGGTTTCGCATGGATTGGGAGTTTAATAAAGATGGAAACCTGTGTATTTTATTATTTCATTAAAAGAATTTATTCTTAATGTGTATGTTTTTTTTAAACCTTTCAGACTATTGGATTAATAATGGATTGGTGTCTTATTGATACCACTCTATTATTAACCAGGCTTAATGTCACCTTACAATAGCAAGGTGGCATTAAAGCCTTATTACCCCATATGTCACCAATATATGGCAATGGGAAGAGAGAGCTAAGTGCTGGAATTGGCGCATCTGTAGCCTTTTCTGGGGTGGCTGAGGCCAGATGTTTTAAGCCAGGGGGGGCCAATAACAATTGTCTCTCTCTACGCTCTTAATATCTGCCCTCAGTCATTGGCTTTCCCTCTCTGGCAAAGAAAATCGTGCAGGAGACCACGCAATTTTTTTCTGTGAATAAATACTTTAATTTAACACCTACATCTCCAAATTTTTACATACATACACTAATAACATTAGTAGTCAGGGACATATATAAATCAAAATGATATGCAATGGTTTACTGTATGTAAACAATGTGTCATATCCTGTTGGGTTCTGCAATAATTTTACAGAAGCCGACAATTGAATTATCGCCTATTCTGCTTTATATATCTCTATGAAATATAAATATATGTATATATACATATATGAGTCAATGACATATATATATATATATATATATATATATGTATATATTCACTGCTCAAAAAAAAAAGGGAACACTCAAATACCACATCCTAGAACTACAGTGGTGGCCAAAAGTATTGGCACTCCTGCAATTCTGTCAGATCAAACTCAGTTTCATCCTGAAAATGATTGCAAACACAGACCTGAATGTTCCTGTGCCTTCCGTGTGCAGTGTCATCAAGAAGTTTAAAGCCCATGGCACTGTGGCTAACCTCCCTAGATGTGGAAGGAAAAGAAAAATTGACGAGAGATTTCAACGCAAGATTGTGCGGATGGTGGATAAAGAACCTCGACTAGCATCCAAACAAGTTCAAGCTGCCCTGCAGTCCGAGGGTACAACAGTGTCAACCCGTACTATCCGTCGGCGTCTGAATGAAAAGGGACTGTATGGTAGGGTACCCAGGAAGACTCTACTTCTTACCCCGAAACATAAAAAAGCCAGGCTGGAGTTTGCCAAAACTTACCTGAGAAAGCCTAAAACGTTTTGAAAGAATGTTCTCTGGTCAGATGAGACAAAAGTCGAGCTTTTTGGGAAAAACTATCAACATAGAGTGTACAGGAAAAAAAAAGAGGCATTCAAAGAAAAGAACACGATCCCTACAGTCAAACATGGCAGAAGTTCCCTGATGTTTTGGGGTTGCTTTGCTGCCTCTGGCACTGGACTGCTTGACCGTGTGCATGGCATTATGAAGTCTGAAGACTACCAACAAATTTTGCAGCATAATGTAGGCCCAGTGTGAGAAAGCTTGGTCTCCCTCAGAGGTCATGGGTCTTCCAGCAGGACAATGACCCAAAACACACTTCCAAAAGCACTATAAAAAGGTTTAAGAGAAAACACTGGAGACTTCTAAAGTTGCCAGCAATGAGTCCTGACCTAAATCCCATAGAACACCTGTAGAGAGATATCAAAATGGCAGTTTGGAGAAGGCACCATTCAAATATCAGGGACCTGGAGCAATTTGCCAAAGAAGAATGGTCTACAATTCCAGCAAAGCATTGTAAGAAACTCATTGATGGTTACCGGAAGCAGTTGTTCGCAGTTATTTTGGCTAAAGGTTGTGCAACCAAGTATTAGGCTGAGGGTGCCAATACTTTTGTCTGGCCCATTTTTGGAGTTTTGTGTGAAATGATCAAGGATTTGATTTATTCTTCATTCTCTTTTGTGTTTTTTCCTTGCAAGCAAATTAAATGAAGATAAAAATAGCAAATAATTTGTGATTGCAATCATTTTCAGGAAGAAACTGAGTATTATCTGACAGAATTGCAGGGGTGCCAATACTTTTGGCCACCACTGTAAATGAATGAAATATTCTCATTGAATACTTTGTTGTGTACAAAGTTGAATGTGCTGTCAACATAATCACACAAAAATCATCAATGGAAATCAAATTTTTGAACCAATGGTGGCCTGGATTTGGAGAGACCCCCAAAATGAAAGTGGAAACAAGTCAAAATAAAAATCAAAACGAAAGAAAATTAAAGTGGAAACAAGTCAAAAAGATGCTCAGTATTGTGTGTGGCCTTCATGTGCCTGTATGACCTCCCTACAACGCCTGGGCTTGCTCCTGATGAGGTTTCGGATATTCTCCTGAGGTGTTATGATTTGGTAGCTGAGGAGGACAGGAGCAAAAAACAGCCAAGGCAGCCGAACACCCAGAGAGGTTGGGAACTAATGGGTTGCAGATCCCTATGCTAACCACACAACTAGAAGCAGCCGTGGGACGTACCTACGGTGACCTAGACGCCTCGGCACAGCTGGAGAAATTAGCTACACCTGAAGATAGAAACAAGAACGCTAACTGCCCCGGAGTAGAGCCCCAAAGGAAAAGGTAGCCCCCAAACATATAATGGCGGTTAGACAAGAAGAAACTCAAACGCAGGCAGAAAATAGAGTGAGCAAACGTGGGGCCAAATACTGCCTACATAGGACAGGACAGAATACTATCTGCAACCCAGCAAAGCCCTAGAAAAATTCCAACACTTCTGATTTCAAAAAATGCTGAGACCACACGATCTCGCCACCCGCTAAATCAGATCTCTGGTGTGACCCAGTGGCTAACCCCTCAAATAGCAGGGACAGCGCAATGGAACAAATAAACAGTGGCTACTGAAAAACAGAGAGTAGCACAGGCCCCTGGAGGGGAACCCGGCTAACCTCCCGCAAAAGTGCAGGCAAGAAATGGAAATTGAAAACACGATAGAAACAAGCAGCAAATAACTTATCTGAAAGTAGCAGACGAAGGCAAGACACAAGCTGACTTCCAAAAGAACTAGGAAACAACAATTGATCACCGACGAGGATCATGGAAAGGCAGCTCACTTATATCAGCCCAGTCCGTCTCTCCTGATTGCCAGTCCTTGCTCGCAGGTGATGGACTTCTATTATTCAACACTGGTTCAATGCCCTCAGCAACCACCAGAGGGAGCCCCAACTTAGAAGTCATTTCCAACATGCTCACAACAGTACCCCCCCTTGAGGAGTGGTCACCGAACCCTCACTGGCGCCACCAGACCGATCAGTGTGAGACCGGTGAAAGGCACAAACCAATTTCTCCGCATGAATGTCAGAAGCAAACACCCAAGAATTGTCCGCCTGACCATAACCTTTCCACTTAACCAAGTACTGGAGTCTCCGCCTAGCCAGATGAGAATGCAATATCTTCTCCACTTCATATTCCAGATTGCCCTCAACCAAAACAGGCTCAGGAGGCGCAGCCATAGGAACCACTGGCTCGACAAACCTTTTCAATAAAGATTTGTGGAAGACGTTATGAATCTTAAACGTCCCTGGAAGCGCAAAACGAAAAGAAACTGGATTAAGGACTTCCAAGATCCTATAAGGTCCAATGAACCTTGGCTTAAACTTTGGAGACGCAATCTTCATAGGGATATTCTTTGAGGACAACCAAACCAAGTCATCCACTTTAAACCGAGGACCATCAGTTCTATGCCGGTTGGCAAACCGCTGTGCCCTCTCCTGAGAGAGAGACAATCTATCCACCACTTGATCCCAAATCTGTTGCATTCTCTCCACCATACAGTCAACACCCGGACAGATAGAAGCCTCCACCTGCCCCGAAGAAAACCGAGGGTGAAACCCGAGATTGCAGAAAAATGGAGACATCAAGGTGGCAGAATTAGCCCTATTATTCAGAGCAAATTCAGCCAAAGGCAAAAAGAGACCCAGTCATCCTGATCAGCAGACACAAAACATCTCAAATAAGTCTCCAAGGTCTGGTTTGTTCTCAGTCTGCCCATTGGTCTGAGGGTGAAACGCAGAGGAGAAAGACAGCTGAACTCCCAGTTTAGAACAAAATGTCCTCCAAAATCTGGAAACAAATTGGACTCCTCTGTCAGACGCAATGTTTTCTGGAATGCCGTGCAACCGAACCACCTGCTGAAAAAACAAGGGCACCAACTCGGAAGAGGATGGCAACTTCGGCAGTGGCACAAGATGGATCATCTTGTAAAACCTATCACAGATCACCCGATGACGGGCATTCTCTGAGACACAGGGAAGTCGGAAATAAAATCCATAGAGATATGGGTACATGGCCTCTTGGGCACAGGCAATGGCATTAGCAATCCACTAGAGCGAGAGCAAGGTTTGGAGCGCGAACAAGTCCCACAGGACTGCACAAAGTTCCTGACATCACGAGATAAAGTAGGCCACCAAAAGGACCGACTCACCAAATCTCTAGTACCAAAAATACCGGGATGACCAGCCAACGCAGAGCAATGAACTTCAGACATAACTTTTTCTCTCCATTGGTCTGGGACAAACAATTTCCCCGCAGGGCAACGTTCAGGTTTATCCCCCTGAAATTGCTCCAGGTCCAGTCTCAAATAGGGTGAGATAGCGGAAAGAACGACACCCCCTTCAGAATGGCCGTAGGCTCAGTCACATCAATAGAATCCACAAGGAAACGCCTCGAGAGGGCATCCGCATTAACATTCTTAGTACCCGGAAGGAAGGAGACCACAAAGTTAAAATATGTGAAAAACAAGGCCCACCTGGCCTGTCTGGGATTGAATCGCTTGGCTGATTCGAGAGAGATCAAGATTTTGTGGTCAGTGAGGACCATAACTTGATGTTTGGCTCCCTCCAACCAATGTCTCCACTCTTCGAATGCCCACTTCATAGCCAATAATTCCCGATTCCCCACATCATAATTACGTTCAACTGGGGAAAACTTTTGGGAGAAGAAGCACAAGGGTTAATCTTAGAAGTTACAGGATCCCTTTGGGACAAAACAGCTCCTGCACCAATCTCAGAAGCATCTATCTCCACCTGAAATGGTAGAGAAACATCAGGTTGCCGTAGAACAGGAGCAGAAGTGAATCTGCGCTTTAGCTCCTGTAACACAGAAACTGCCTCAGGAGACCAATTCACCACATCAGAACCCTTTTTGGTCAAATCAGTCAGTGGTTTCACAATACCAGAGAAATTACTTATAAATTTACGGTAAAAATCAGCAAAACCCAAAAATCTCTGAAGAGCCTTCAATGAAGTGGGTTGAACCCATTCACAAATGGCCTGAACCTTGACCGGGTCCATTTCAATAGCAGACGGAGACAAAATGAATCCCAAAAACGAAACTTTCTGTACGCCAAAGAGACATTTCAATCCCTTAACATACAAAGCATTCTCTCTCAAAATCCGGAATACCATCCGAACATGTTCCACATGAGAATCCCAGTCATTGGAAAATATCAAAATATCGTCCAAATAAACGATCAGAAACTTATCCACCAAATCCCGGAAAATATCGTTCATGAAAGACTGGAAGACAGAAGGGGAATTAGTGAGCCCAAAAGGCATCACTAGGTACTCAAAATGCCCCTCAGGGTATTAAACGCCGTCTTCCATTCATCTCCGTGCTTGATGCGAATAAGATTATAAGCCCCCCTAAGGTCAAGCTTGGTAAACCAACTGGCACCTTTCACTCTGAAAAATGAATCAGAAATCAGGGGTAACGGATATGATATTTAACAGTGATCTTATTAAGGAGACGATAGTCAATACATGGCATTAATGAACCATCCTTTTTTGGCAACAAAGAAAAGGCCGGCACCCAAGGGTGAAGAGGATGGTCTGATATGACCCTTCTCCAAAGACTCTTTGATATAAGATATCATGCTCGGGTACCGATAAATTGAAGAGCCGACGCTTGGGAAATTTACAACGGGGTACCAACTCAATCGCGCAATCATAACTCCTATGAGGAGGTAAGGATGCAGACTTACTCCCACTAAACACATCAGAAAAATCAGCCAAATAGTCAGGGACATCTTGAGACTGGGGAGAGGCAGAAAAAACAGGAGTGTCATTACGAACACATTGACAACCCTAACTGACCACAAACACAGACTTCCAATCCAAAACAGGATTATGGGTCTGCAACCAAGGAAAACCCAGCAGAATAATGTCATGTAAATTATGTAACAGCAAAAATTTACAATTCTTTTGGTGGTCCGAGTCAATCCGCATTATCACCTGGGTTGAAAACTGGGTTTATTCTCCGCCAAAGGGTTAGAATCAATACCCAGCAAAGGAATAGACCTCCGCAGGGGTACCATGGGAAAACCACAACATTTGGAAAAATCAAAATCCATCAGGTTTAGCGCCTGCTATTGAATCAACAAAAGTCTGAGTCGAAAATGTGGACATGGAGCAAATCAAGTTAACAGTCAAAAGAAATTTAGTCTGAACATTACCCAAAATAACCGAGCGCGCAAAACGTCTTCCCCGCTTAGGGCAGATAGAAATAGTATGAGAAGCGTCTCCACAATAGAAGCACAACTTATTACGCTTTCGAAACTCTCAAACCTGAGCCCCAGAAACCACTCCATCACACTGCTTGGGCTCAGGGGCTGGCTCGCAAGGCATCATCACCTCTCGCATATTTCTACGCTCACGTAAACGTCTATCAATTTCAATAGTCAATGACATACAATCATTGAGACCAAAGGGAACAGGAAATCCCACCATAACGTCCTTTACGGTTTCTGCCAGACTCTTCCGAAAAAGAGCTGCCAGGGAATCCTCATTCCATTTAGTAAGGACTGCCCACTTTCGGAATTTCTTACAATATAGCTCTGCAGCTTCCTGACCCTGATTTATTGCCAACAAAGTTTTCTCAGCTTGATCAGTAACATTAGGTTCATCGTACATCAACCCCAGAGCCTGAAAAAACACATCAATATCAGTCAAAACAGGATCCCCAGGTGTCAGGGAAAAAGCCCAATCCTGAGGGTCGCCGCACAACAGGGAGATGACAATTTGAACCTGCTGTGCTGCATTCCCCAAGGACAAAAAACAACTTACAGTTATTTTTAAAATTCAAAAATTTAGACCGATCCCCAAAAAATAAATCTGGAGTAGGGATCTTAGGTTCTTCAGCAGGCAAACGAGTGAGATAGATTGCAATACTCCAAACTTCAGCAGCAAGGTGCTCCATACGATCGGACAAGTGCTTGATTTCCATTGCAGAAAAACTCCTCTTACAGCCCCCAGAGATAAAGAGGAAAAAATACACAAAAAAAAAATTCTGACTACTTTTTTTTTTTACAATTTTTTCCCTCTCCTGAGTATGATAGAATTTACAGTCAGGCCGGTGATTCTGTTATGATTTGGTTGCTGAGCAGGACAGGAGCAAAAAACAGCCAAGGCAGCCGAACACCCAAAGAGGTTGGGAACTAATGGGTTGCAGATCCCTAAGCTAAGAGCACAACTAGAAGCAGTCGTGGGACGTACCTACGGTGACCTAGATGCCTCGGCACAGCCGAAGAGATTAGCTACACCTGAAGATAGAAACAGGAAAGCTAACTGCCCCAGAGTAGAGCCCCAAAGGAATAGGTAGCCCCCAAACATATAATGGCAGTTAGACAAGAAGAAACACAAACGCAGGCAGAAAATAGAGTGAGCAAATGCTGGGGCCAAATACTGCCTAGATAGGACAGGACAAGACAGAATACTATCTGCAACTCAGCAAAACTCTAGAAAAATTCCAACACTTCTGATTTAAAAAAATGCTGAGACCACATGATCTCGCCACCCGCTAAATCAGATCTCTGGTGTGACCCAGCGGCTAACCCGCAGCCACTCAAAAAGCAGGGACAGCGCAATGGAACAAATAAACAGTGGCTACTGAAAAACAGAGAGTAGCACAGGCCCCTGGAGGGGAACCCAGCTAACTTCCCACAAAAGGGCAGGCAAAAAATGGAAATAGCAAACACGATAGAAACAAGCAGCAAATAACTTATCTGAAAGTAGCAGACGAAGGCAAGACACAAGCTGACTTCCAAAAGAACTAGGAAACAACAATTGATCACCGACGAGGATCATGGAAAGGCAGCTCACTTATATCAGCCCAGTCCGTCTCTCCTGATTGCCAGTCCTTGCTCGCAGGTGATGGACTTCTATTATTCAACACTGGTTCAATACCCTCAGCAACCACCAGAGGGAGCCCCAAATCAGAAGTCATTTCCAACATGCTCACAACACTGAGGGATCTCCTCCCAGACCTGGACTAAAGCATCCGTCAACTCCTGGACAGTCTGTGGTGCAATGTGACATTGGTGGATGGAGCGAGACATGCTGTCCCAGATGTGCTCAATCAGATTCAGGTCTGGGAAATGGGCAGGCCAGTCCATAGCTTCAATGCCTTCATTTGCAGGAACTTCTGAGACACTCCAGCTACATAGTGTCTGGCATTGTCCTGCATTAGGAGGAACCCAGGGCCAACTTCACCAGCATATGGTCTCATAAGGGGTCTGAGAATCTCATCTCGGTACCTAATGGCAGTCAGGCTACCTCTGGCGAGCACATGGAGGGCTGTGTGGCCCTCCAAAGAAATGCCACCCCACACTATTACTGACCCACTGCCAAACTAGTCATGCTGAAGGATGTTGCAGGCAGCAGGTTCACACTCAGCACATGTGACAGACGTGACGGAGTCTGGAGACGCCGTGGAGAGCGATCTCCTGCCTGCAACATCCTTCAGCATGACCAGTTTGGCAGTGGGTTTGGTGGGACAGGGAAGCATCACATATGGGAGATTATCCAGTACCAGGATGTTTATTAACTTCACTGGGAGAACTCCCAGGAGCATATTGTTCCATTTGTCCCATTTTAGGTATCGATGTAGAAGTATACCTATCACTCCACAGAGAAGACTTGACCTTTGCCCAGATACCTCTGAGAGACCCCAGAAGATTCCTCTTACGTTTGGCGCAGGGCTGAAACATCTCCTCTCAGATTTCAGCCATGAGGAGGAGACTGTAATAAAGCCCAAATCAACCTTGTCCTGTCATTTTCCTCCTTGTCATTATTATGTATATTGGACTGTTTTTGATCTGCAGGAGGACCAAAAAACTGTCTGCCCAACTGCACAGAAGTCAGGCTGAGCACCATTGACTCAGCCGGAGAATGGGGTTAAGGACATAAGACAAATCCAGTCCTGTATCACGGATCCTATATATATTGTATATAATTAATGATGTTATGTAAATTGATCGGTTTACTGCCAAGCGTAATTCCAGATGTGTGCATATAGACACTTTAGGTGTAAGTGCGGGACTACCTGTACATGGACATACTCAGTCCACATTCAGTGTGTTGATATGAAGGTGTTCATGCATTTACAGCCAGTAGATAACTCCAACTGCACATGGATCAATGATCTGCATGTGCATTATGAATCAGCAGAAGCCATGCTATTTTAGCTTAAGACTCTATATGCATTCAAACTAAAAGCTTATTTTGGAATGGAATTATAATATGTATTTTGTGTGAATGGGTAAATAGAGTGAGGCTCTCTAGGGACAGGCCCCCTCACCTTCTAAGGTATTTGCCACTTTAACCCTAGCAATGGTCAAGTTCGTTCGGGATGGATTGAATGTCGGTTAGAATTAGATGGTGTTCTTTCCCACTGTCAACCTAGGTATTGTGACATCAATCCTTACTCAAGAAATTGTGACCTGACTAGTAAAGATCTGCGTATCTATTCATGGAAGAAGAACCTCATCAATGATCTTCAATCAAGACTGCACGAGAAGTGTCTGATGGAAGTGGTGTCTGATGGAAGTTGTGTCTGATGGAAGTGGTGTCTGATGCATGTTTGATGGAAGTCGTGCCTCTGCTACAAAAATACTGTGAGGCCCATCTACAGACTGTGACACCCAGAAGTCTTATCAAGCCAGATAAACTCAAAATAGAGTAACGTGAAGTCTGGCTGGGTGAGGGGTGTGCACAGCATGATGCTGGCTGACCTATGGACTGTAAGGGTGAACCCATTCCAGAGCCTGACCAGTAAGATGACATTGAGATAAGCGGACACCTGAAGACCAGTAATGACATGACAACAGAGCAAAGACATAGATAACAAAAACACTTTGATTAAGATCCAAGAAAGAAGAAGAAGGTGTATTCTGTGGATGGAAATTTGTGTTATGGTGAACTGCAGAGAAGAGCTGATGGTCGTGTGGATGATGTCTATGTACCTAAGTGCATAGTTATACTTCATTCAATCCTGAACTGTCACAAGTTGTAAGTGGGGTTGAGTAGGCAAATAAATCCCAGCACAACATTTCCCTCAAATTTCGTTGTCATGTTCTCGACAACAGGGGGATTGTAGAAGGGAAGTGCCCAAAATGTACATCTTTATATAGAGATGTGTGTAGTGCATGTTTTGTGTATATATATATATATATATCTATATATAATTCCCCCACATGTGCTCAGAGGCCCCCTCCTCCAGCTTGCTCCTTAAGACAAAGAAAGGCCAGCAATGTGCTGGAAAAGCAAGTTTCAGGATTGAGGGGATGGTTCTTAGCGGACCATATACTGTGACATCATCCCCCACACCTGAGGCTGGACACTCCTCCTTTAGCTGGACATAAAAACCAAGAGACAAGTGCTTTTCTCTCTCTTTGCTTCCTGAACGATCATGGACTCACATGGTTATGGGTATACTACTCTGTAACCTGTTACTTACTAGGCCTCAGTGATTGCTGAGCCATAGTCGGAAGGGCTGATAGTGCATGCTTGATTTGGGTAATTCGGGCAGTTTTTACTGTGTGATATTATTATTGATATTACTGTATTAGCGCTGTAGTATCTGTATATCTGTATATGTGTATATCTATAATATAACGCTGGGAGCGTCACTCTGTCTGAAGCCTTAATAGACTGCGCAAGCGTGACGCGCCTGCGCAGTCTGGACAAAGTTACGTACCCGGGGATGTGGAGTGTGGCCCAGGAGATCGCGGTATGCGTAAGCACTGAACGCATACCGCGATCTCCGGCACAACTTACCATTCCGTTGCTGGGATGGATGTCAGGAGAGGGCGGGTTGTGGCGCCGGAATCGGCGCATGCCCAGTGCTCACTTTCCGGCGCCATATTGTGGAAGACACTGCAGTGTGTCTTCAAGAAAATGGTGCCGGAAAGCGAGGACTGCTCAGCGCGCGATATCGCCATCATCGGCGCATGCCCAGTCCGCGCTTTCCGGCGACATTTTCTTGAAGACACACTGTAGTGTGTTTAAGAAAATGGCATTGCAAAGCGAGAACTGTGCAGGCGCCGATACAATCCCGCCCTCTCCTGCACCTCAAGGCGAGACTCAGGGCCCATATGAGTGTCTGCATGAAAATGGCACGGTGTGCGCAGGCGCACAGTGAATGTAACTGTCACCGCCATTTTAAAACCACTGCCCCCTCTGCTAACATCACTCCTGCATTTAAATATGTAGCTAACGCCCACAAATCGCCCCTAGTAAAAAAAAAAAAAAAACAGAACTGCGCCACACAGTGCCTCTGGAGTCCTGTCAGAAAAAAGCGGTACGATATATACAGATAAATTCGGCGCCACACAGGGCCTCCGGTGTCAGAAAAATAAAAAATTGGGCACATATATTCTGCGCCATACAGTGCTTCCAGTGTCTGACAGAAAAAAAAAATTGTGCACATATAATCTGCACCATCCAGTGCCTCCGGTCTCAGAAAAATAAAAAATTGGGCACATATATTCTGCACCATACAGGGCCTCCGGTGTCTGACAGAAAAATAAAAAATTGGCCACATATATTCTGCGCTATACAGTGCCTCCGGTGTCAGAAAAATAAAAAATTGCCCACATATATTCTGCGCCATACAGTGCCTCCGGTCTCAGAAAAATAAAATATTGGGCACATATATTATGCGCCATACAGGGCCTCCAGTGTCTGACTGAGAAAAAAAAGTTGGTCACATATATTCTGCACCATACTGTGCCTCCGGTGTGTGACAGAAAAATAAAAAATTGGGCACATGCAGTATATTCTACGCCATACAGGGCCTACGGTGTCTGACAGAAAAAAAAATTGGGCACATATATTCTGCACCATACAGTGCCTCCAGTGTCAGAAAAAAGCAAAATTGGCCACATATATTCTGCACAGTACAGTGCCTCCGGTCTCAGAAAAATAAAAAATTGGGCACATATATTCTGCGCCATACAGTGCCTCCGGTGTATGACAGAAAAATAAAAAATTGGGCACATATATTTTGCGCCATACAGTGCCTCCAGTGTCAAAAAAATAAAAAGTTGGCCATATATATTCTGCGCCATCCAGTGTCAGAAAAATAAAAAGTTGGCCACATATATTCTGCGCCATACAGTGCCTCCGGTGTCTGACAGAAAAATAAAAAATTGGCCACATATGTTCTGCGCCATACAGTGCCTCCGGTCTCAGAAAAATAAAAAAATTGGGCACATATATTCTACGCCATACAGTGCCTCCGGTGTCTGACAGAAAAAAAAAATTGGTCACATATATTCTGCGCCATACCGTGCCTCCAGTGTGTGACAGAAAAATAAAAAATTGGGCACACATATTCTGCGCCATACAGGATCTCCGGTGTCTGACTGAAAAAAAAATTGGTGACTCTAGGTTTAGCACCTGTTCACACTGAATCTATGTTTGGATGTGCCGGTCAGTTTTTTGATATGTATTCATTTACCTTCTACCTGAGCACTCCACCTGGTGGTCACAGGCTTTTTAATTACAACAGGTTCATCACCCCTCCACAGAGATGTAGATTTTAGTCTGAAGAGAGGATTCATTTGTTCCCATGCAGACAGACTTTTCTAAGCGAGGATAGGCATTAGTTAGGACCTGATATACGAGAAGAGCCTTGACGTGGCTATCAGGCTCACATAATTTGGCCATCTTATGCGCTAAGACTTCTCAATTTTTCATATTTCTAAGGTAATGATGCAATTCATTTTTCATATTTTTCATATTTCGTGTTTGCAAGCTATAGCGCTACAGTGTGCTACCTTTTTTTCTTGTATGTATATGAGTTGGTGACTCTAGGTTTAGCACCTGTTCACACTGAATCTATGTTTGGATGTGCCGCTCAGTTTTTTGATATGAAAAAAAAAATTGGTCACATATATTCTGTGCCATACAGTGCCTCCAGTGTCTGACAGAAAAAAAAATTGGGCACATATATTCTGCACCATACAGTACTTTCGGTCTCAGAAAAATAAAAATTTGGGCACATATATTCTGCACCATACAGTGCCTCCGGTGTCAGAAAAATAAAAAGTTGGCCATATACATTCTGCGGCATACAGTGCCTCCGGTGTGTGACAGAAAAATAAAAAATTGGGCACATATATTCTGTGCCATACAGTGCCTCTGGTGTCTGACTGAAAAAAAAAAAAGTTGGTCACATATATTCTGCGCCATACAGTGCCTCCAGTGTCAGAAAAAAACAAAATTGGCCACATATATTCTGCACCATACAGTGCCTCCGGTCTCAGAAAAATAAAAAATTGGGCACATATATTCTGCGCCATACAGTGCCTCCAGTGTCAAAAAAATAAAAAGTTGGCCACATATATTCTGCGCCATTCAGTGCCTCCGGTGTCAGAAAAATAAAAATTGGGCACATATATTCTGCACCATACAGTGCCTCCAGTATCAGAAAAATAAAAAGTTAGCCACATATATTCTGCGCCATCCAGTGCCTCCGGTGTCAGAAAAATAAAAAATTGGCCACATATGTTCTGCGCCATACAGTGCCTCCGGTCTCAGAAAAATAAAAAAAATTGGGCACATATATTCTGCGCCATACTGTGCCTCTGGTGTCTGACAGAAAAATAAAAAAATTGGGCACATATATTCTGCGCCATACAGGGCCTCCAGTGTCTGACAGAAAAAAAAATTGGGCACATATACACATATATTCTGCGCCATACAGTGCCTCCAGTGTCTGAAAAAAACACAAATTGGCCACATATATTCTGCACCATACAGTACCTTCGGTCTCAGAAAAATAAAAATTTGGGCACATATATTCTGCGCCATACAGTGCCTCCGGTGTCAGAAAAATAAAAATTGGGCACATATATTCTGCGCCATACAGTGCCTCCGGTGTCAGAAAAATAAAAAGTTGGCCACATATATTCTGTGCCATCCAGTGCCTCCGGTGTCAGAAAAATAAAAAATTGGGCACATATGTTCTGTGCCATACAGTGCCTCCGGTGTCAGAAAAATAAAAAGTTGGCCACATATATTCTGCGCCATACAGTACTTTCGGTCTCAGAAAAATAAAAATTTGGGCACATATATTCTGCACCATACAGTGCCTCCAGTGTCTGAAAAATAAAAAGTTGGCCACATATATTCTATGCCATCCAGTGCCTCCGGTGTCAGAAAAATAAAAAACTGGGCACATATGTTCTGTGCCATACAGTGCCTCCGGTGTCAGAAAAATAAAAAGTTGGCCACATATATTCTGCGGCATACCGTGCCTCCGGTGTGTGACAGAAAAATAAAAAATTGGGCACATATATTCTGCGCCATACAGTGCCTCTGGTTTCTGACTGAAAAAAAAAAAAAAGTTGGTCACATATATTCTGCGACATAAGTGCCTCCAGTGTCAGAAAAAAACAAAATTGGGCACATATATTCTGCGCCATACAGGGCCTCCAGTGTCTGTCTGAAAAAAAAACATTTGGTAAACTTTAAAACCTTATTCGTTCCGTAAATTCATAATAATGCCACCCAAACGCAAGCAAGTTCTTTCTCAGGAGAAAACTGAGTCAAAAAGAAAAAAAAGGGCAGAAGCTCAAAAGGTTCATAGAAGTAGAGGTAAAAAACAGCACCTTAAATTGCAGCGTGAAGACACTGTCAGAAGAAGGGCTGCCCGTCATAATGTCACACAAGAAAAGCGTCAAAAGATGCGCAAAGCTGACGCTGAAAGGCATAGGTCTGCCCAAGAGAGTATGACAGAAGGTGAGCTTCAGCAGAATCGCAAAGCCAATGCTGAGACAAAAAGAGTAGCCCGTGCTAAAAAACCTGCCCGCTGGGGTAAGAACGTAAGATGTCGCAACACTGATTTGCTTGCTGAAAACTTCAATGAAGACGACATTGAAGCGTGCTATCTTGGCCCAATGAACAACAAATGCTCATTTTGTAATGCTAACCATTTCCAAAATGAAATTACAACAAACTGTTGTCATAATGGATCCATCATACTTCAAGAAGTACGAATTAATCTCTATATTACTAATTGCATGAAGAGATTGGAACCAAACTCCAAGAATTTTATGGAAAACATAAGATCATACAATAGTGCAAACGCTTTTGCATCAATGGGTGCACAAATTGACCAATCAATTAACAGGCGATCAGGTCCTTTCTGCTACAGAATCCATGGGCAAATTTACCATGCAACATCTGCGCTGCACCCTAACCAAGGTGAATCACCAACATTCGCCCAGTTATATATTCTGGATTCGGCTCAAGCCTTGAATGAAAGAATGCAAAATCCAGCCAACAGTGGATGCATTCGTAATGTTATGGAAAATCTACAAAAAATTCTCAAAAGACCTCAACCCTTTCTCCAGACAATACAAAAATATGTTGCAATTTGAACAAGAAGAAATGCTAAAAGCAAATCTAGAAAACAGAATGCTTATTGAATATAGCATGACTTTTGTGAGAGAAAAAGTAAATAATATGCACCCTGGCAGAATCAATGCTCCAACTGCCAGAGGAGAAATTGCTGTCATTTTCCACAGTGCAGATGGTGCACCCCCAGAAAACCGTGACATTACCATTCATCCCAAAAGTGGCACTTTACAAAATATATCTATCCTGAGTAGACTCTGTGACCCAATGTGCTACTCTTTGCTTTTCCCTTATGGTGACTCTGGGTGGACTACAGAACTAAAAAAAACAGTTGGTCGAGGAAATGTGACTCAACTTCAATGGTATTCATACCACTTTGCCATTCGTGATGGTACTTTTAACCAGTTCCTTAATGCAGGAAAGCTGACACACCAATTTATGGTTGATGCTTATTGCAAAACTGAAGCAAACCGTTTAAATTGGGTATGCAAAAATCAAAGTACTGTAAGAGCTGAAGAATATGACGTCCTGCACCAAATCATAACCAACCACCATTTCATGGACATAGATATCCTGCCTGGAAAAAAAGTCATACTGCCATCAACTTTCCAAGGAAGTCCAAGAAATATGGCACAAAATTACCAAGATGCCATGGCAATGGTCAGGAAATATGGCAAACCAGACCTATTTGTAACAGTAACGTGCAATCCAAAATGGACGGAAATAAGAGAAAATTTATTTCCCAGCCAGCAGCCATGCGACAGACCGGATTTAGTAGCACGAGTATTTAACATGAAACTAAAATTGCTACTTGGAGACTTAACCACATACCACAGATTTGGACATGCTATTGGTATGGTGTATGTAATTGAGTTCCACAGACACATCTTGGTTTTTATGTCCCCAGAATACAAAGCCTGGGATAAAGAAATAATTGACAAAATTGTTTGTGCAAAGCTCCCGCACAAAAACACTCATCCCAAGCTTTATGAAATTATAAAATCTTGCATGATACATGGTCCATGTGGCCAACTTAATCCAAATGCAACATGTATGGACAATGGGAACTGTACCAAAGGCTTTCCCAAAGATTTCTGTTCCGAAACTAACAGCAATATAAATGGATACCCTAAATACCAACGCCGGATGATAACAACTTTGTTGCACTTGGTGGAAACAAGATTGATAATAGATGGGTTGTGCCTTACAATCCTTATCTTTCCTTAAAATACAATGCCCACATAAACGTTGAGATTTGCAGTTCTATACAAAGTGTAAAATATTTGTTCAAATACATTTACAAAGGGCATGATTGTGCAAATATCCATTTTGTTACTTCTGCCACAGAACAAGAAGCTATGGTTGAAAGGGACAAAGTAAAAAATTACTTAGAAACTCGATATGTAAGTGCACCTGAAGCATGCTGGAGACTCAGGGAATATAAAATGCACCATCAAACTGACCATGTGGAAAGATTAAATGTCCACCTTGAGGACAAGCATACAATATGTTTCATACCAGGTAAAGAAGCTGAAGCTGTGCAGCAGAAAAACACCAAGTCTAAACTTTTTGCTTGGTTTAAACTGAATCGGGAAGATCCTAACGCCCAACGATATTTATACATTGAAATCCCTGAACATTACACATGGGATGATAAAAATGTTACATGGAAACCACGTAGCAAAGGTCATAAAGCCACAATTGGCAGAATGTTTAACGTTAGTCCATTAGACACAGAAAAAGACTTCTCCGAATTCTCCTTCTCAATGTTAGAGGTGCAACATCTCAGAACAACTGAAGGAAACTGTTTTGCTACTTTCCAAGAAGCATGTATTGCTAGAGCGTTAACTGATGATGACTCTGAATGGGGTACTTGCCTAACAGAAGCTGCCACTTATCAAATGCCAATACAACTTAGACAATTGTTTGCATTTATTTGCATCATGTGTGAGCAGTCTAATGCCGCAGCATTGTTTCAAAGGCACAAGAAAAATCTCATGGAAGACTATACCAAACATTTCCCTCATGTAGAAAAGGCCCTCTATATGACATTACAGGAAATTGAGTCTGTGTTACAGACACATGGAAAGTCATTACAAGATTTTTGCCTACAACTTCCTGTTGGCAAGTACGATGATCCAATCAATTCTAGCAAATATTACGACCCTGTTGCTTAAAAGGATTTGTATGAGAAGAAATTCAAAATGTTAAACCCAAAACAACTAAAGGCTTTCGAAAAAAATCACAGAAGCTATTGAGAATCCCAACTTGGAAAAACGCCTATTTTTTATTGATGGACCTGGTGGAAGTGGCAAAACATTCCTGTGTAATACAATCATGCATTACGTTCGGAGCAAAAATGAATTAGTCTTGCCATGTACATTTACAAGCATTGCTGCCACTTTGCTGGAGGGAAGCCGAAATTCCCATAATCTATTCAAACTGCCTATACCAATTAATGAAACGTCGACGTGCAATATTCGTCATGGCAGCAATACTGCCAATGAGCTGAAAAGTGCCAAACTCATAATCTGGGATGAAGCTTCTATGGCTCCAGCTCATGCTTTAAATGCAGTTGACACATTATACAAAGAACTCATGGCTGAAGATCTAAAAGTCCCGTCCAAAAAAACGTTCAGAGGTGCGGTGTTCCTTTTTGGTGGAGATTTTCGACAAATCCTTCCTGTTGTACCACATGGCAGCAGAACCAAAATAATTTCAGCATGCATGAAAAACAGCAATTGTTGGAGGAATATTGAAGTCCTCAAATTGGATCAAAACATGCTTACCAATGAGGACAATGTCCCCAAAGAACATCAAGGCATTTCCCAATGGCTTTTAAACCTTGGAGATGGAAAACTTCAAGAACCAGGACTAGAGGAAGGTATCTTTGAAATTCCTTCTGTCTGCATTGAAAATGGATGTATTGTCCACGCTGTCTTTCCTCAAGTCATACAACCAGAAGATAAAAGCATTGCAAACCGTGCAATCCTAACTCCAACAAACAAACATTCACATGAACTGAATGAAAATGTTCTTAAACGAATTCAGTCTGAATTGAAATGCTACACCAGTATTGATTCCATTCAGCAAGATACTGCAAATGCTGAGGAAGCAGCAAACTATCCAATGGAGTTCTTAAACAGCTTAACGCCTGGTGGTATGCCTCCTCATAGATTAAATTTGAAAGTTGGAGCAGTAGTCATGCTATTAAGAAACCTTAACTCAACAAAAGGTCTTTGCAATGGCACCAGAATGGTTGTGAAGCAAATGATGTCAAAAGTCATTGAATGTGAAATCCTCACCGGATCATTTAAAGGTACAAGGTTATTCATTCCCAGAGTTATTCTGGTACCAAGTGATCCTGATCTTCCTTTTACTTTAAAACGAAAACAGTTTCCCTTAAAACTTGGTTATGCTATGACCATCAACAAAGGTCAAGGGCAAACACTAGATTCAGTTGGCATATATTTGCCATCTCCAAACTTCAGCCATGGCCAACTTTATGTCGTCATTTCAAGGACAAAATCATTCCGGCAAGTCAAAGTCAAAGTTTTCGCTACTGATCAACAAGGCAACTTAAAGGAAGACCACAGAGTTTACACCAAAAATGTTGTTTACAGAGAAGTTTTTGAACAATAATTTTTTTCTTTAGCTAATAGTTTAATAAAATTAAAAATGTTATATATAACAGTGAATGTGTCTTTCTGTTCAAAGCCAAAATGGGTGACGCCTGTGCAGTGTGGTGCCTGAGTCAGAACGCGTGCATACTGCACTACGATGCCATTTTAGTGAAGACACTGTCCGTGCAAATTCCTAGACACAGTGTCTTCAACAAAATGACGTCAGATATTGTGAGATACGCACACGCTGACTCAGGTTCTATTTTATGGAAGCAGCACATCACAAGATGGCAGCAGCACATACCAGGATGGGACCGCAGGACGAGAGCAGCACATTACAGAATGGAGGTGCAGGATGGGAGCAGCACATTACACATTAGGTGCACAGAATGGAAGTAGCACATCTATAACGCTGGGAGCGTCACTCTATCCGAAGCCTTCATAGACTGCGCAAGCGCATCGCCCCTGCGCAGTCTGGCTCCAGACAGATGACGGCATCCAGCGGTTACAGGTAAGAGGAGTGTGTATGGCACCGGAGATCGCGGTACGCATAGACAATGGATAACAAACACACTTCAAAGAACATGTGCCCATAACAATAGTCAATACTAAATGATTGTTATTCAAAGAAACGGGATCACATGATCTATATAAGTATGGACACTATGGAGATCTAAGGGACAATCGCTGAACAGTATAATAAACAAAAGAAAAAAGAAACGATCAAAAAGTCCCAAATGGTTGCATATAAAAAAGAGTTTTTATTAAATATACAAAACAGGTGAGCAGAAAGGGATGACACCCTAGCCAAGTTAACACATGTGGGACAACACAACGCACATGGGATAGAATGTAAATAATAATATGATAATCATAGATAATTACATTTCCACAATATTGATAACAGGATTAATAGTATCACAAAAAACTACCTTCGCCATAGTATGCCAAATCAGAAAAGGTTATTAAAGACTCACTTGAGTCTGTTGCTATGTGCAAGGTGATACAAAGAAATTTAACCAATAGCAATATAAGTGCATGGTCAGTACCCGCGAAACGCGCGTCGGGGTGGACGCACAGGGTGCTCTCCACTTATTTCATACCAGGTAACCAGTATGCGGGTACTGACCATGCACTTATATTGCTATTGGTTAAATTTCTTTGTATCACCTTGCACATAGCAACAGACTCAAGTGAGTCTTTAATAACCTTTTCTGATTTGGCATACTATGGCGAAGGTAGTTTTTTGTGATACTATTAATCCTGTTATCAATATTGTGGAATGTAATTATCTATGATTATCATATTATTATTTACATTCTATCCCATGTGCGTCCTGTTGTCCCACATGTGTTAACTTGGCTAGGGTGTCATCCCTTTCTGCTCACCTGTTTTGTATATTTAATAAAAACTCTTTTTTATATGCAACCATTTGGGACTTTTTGATCGTTTCTTTTTTCTTTTGTTTATTATAGACAATGGATGCATACCTTGATCTCCGGCGCCATACTTACCTAACCGGGAGGAGCGCTGTCACGGCTCTTCGCTTCTCACCAGAGACCGGGGCAGGAGTGCGCGTAGGAATCGAGCATGTGCATAGCGCTGTCCAACGCCATTTTACTGAAGACACATTTGCAGTGTGTCTTCAGCAATATGGGCATGCACATAGTATGGGCATGCACGTACTCCAGCGCCACACTCCTCCCCCGGCCTTCGGCAGAATGGGACAGCGCTGGAGCACAAGGAAGAAAGGTGAGTATAAATGTTTTTTTTGGTATGTGTGCAGTTTAATAGGGATGAGGGGGACCATACATATCAGGATAGGAGGGTGAGAGATAGCATGCATACCAGGATAGGGGGTGAGGGGACCATGCATATCAGAATAGTGGGGTGAGGGGTAGCATGCATACCAGGATTGGGGGGTGAGGGGACCATGCATATCAGGAAAGGGGGGTGAGATGACCATGCACTCCCAGATTGCGGGGTGAGGGGACCATGCATACCAGGATAAGGGGGGAGGGGACCATGCGTACCAGAAAAGGGGGTGAGGAGACCATGCGTACCAGAAAAGGGGGGTGAGAGGACCATGCATACCAGGATAGGGAGGTGAGAGGAACATGCATACCAGGATTGGGGGTGAGGGGGCTATGCATACCAGGATTAGGGAATGAGGGGTACCATGCATACCAGGATTGGGGATGAGGGGACCATGCATACCACAATTGGGAGTTAAGAGGTGCCATGTATACCAGGATTGCGGCATGAGGGGGTACCATACATCCTACGATAGGGATGAGGGGGTACCATGCATACCAGGATATGGATGAGGGGGTACCATGCATACCAGGATGAGGAATGGGGTGCCATACATACCAGGATTTGGTGGGGGTGAGGAGACCATATATACCAGGATAGGGATGAGGGTGCCATGCATACCAGGATAGGAGGGGGGCAGCACATACCAGGATGGAAGACCATATACCAATAAAAATGCTTGCCACCCGGGCGTAGAATGGGTTCAAAGCTAGTATATATATATATATATATATATTTATAGTCGCCTGCTTGGGTATAAATATATATGTATGCAATAGACTGTAGGCTTGTGTGTGTAATAAATATCCTTTATTGATACACTGTTTTGTCTCAGTTAATATATAAGGAATAGATAACGCTTAGGCATTACTAAGTGGATATTAACTATTAATAGTCAAGTTCGGCATTAGTAGTTCATATCAGACCTCAATAGAGGTGCAGGGAGAGTTACACCTTTCATAACATTATTTTAGTTATTTCTGTTTTCAACTTCCTTTAACAACTACGCAGATGCAGGAGGACAAGAAAGGGCACGGAAAAAAATATAAAATATTGAGAGGATGGCAAGCAAAACTAGGTGTGTCATTTAAACCATCTGGAGCCATGAATTCTTCTTATCGTAAGTGATCTAGGATTACCTTCATGATGAATTTTAAAGTGACGTGGTAGTGTTTTCAAAAGCGTGATTTCATACACTCTTCTGACTTCACCAATGTCCCTCACGTGCTGTCTTACTCTAACGCTCAATTTTCTGGAAGTCAATTCAAAATGGATCATAGAGGTTCCACAAGTTGCATAATATACAAGATTAACAGTGCCACAAGATATGTGATGATTAATCTTATATTGACATTTGCCATCAGTAGGCTCAAAGGAAGCACAGTGAGAGACATTGGTGCAGGCAAAATAGTGGCTACAAGGAAAGCAACCCAACACAGGTCATCTCAAACTGTCGGATGGTTCAGTATACAGGAACCCTGAGGAAGCAATGCATTGTACATGCGATACTCACATTGGGGACCCTTTTTTCTTTGATAACCTTCCAGTTTGCACAGCTTTCACCTCTATTTATATATATATATATATAATATATATATATATATATACTGTATATATCTACTTTATACATATGTATACTAATTTATTAAAAAAAATAAAGATCTCACGCAGGTCTGACATACTTCTGCCCTTCCCACGATGTTCCTCAAATCCGTCGTCCAAACCTATGGAGCCTCATTCTGAGTGGCTGCTGCTAAAGCCTATGGTGAGTCAGAACAAGGCTCTCTAGGATTTGGTTAATAGATTCGGGAAACGTCGAGGGAAGCATTGAACTTCGTCGGATCTGTGTGGCAACTTTTTATAATTGGTAATTGAGGGAGTGTTTAGTTTTTTTCCCTCTTTTTATGTTCAGGATTCCATTTGTGGACTACATCAGACCTGCTTGGTATTTTTTTTAATCTGTGAACCAGGGAAAAAGTTATGTTTTTTTAAAGTAGTTTCGTGTGTGTGTTTCTTACTTTTAAGTACGCTCCATTACTAGACACCTTTCCATTACTAACTCCAGGGCTTGATGTCAGCTGTGCTTTTTGGACAATTCACAACTGATATCAACCCCAACTTCCATTACCCTGATTGTCAACAGACCAAGGCAATTGGGAAGAGTGAAGGCGAAGCACTAGAATTGGAGCAACTCTGCGGGCTGGTATTTTTAGGCTGGGAAGGGCTCAATAACCATGGTACTTCCCAGCCTGATAATATCAGTTCTCAGCCATCTGCTCTACTTTTGCTGGTTATAAAAATGGGGGGGACCCCACATCATTTTTTAAGTTTATTTATTAATTAGGTTAATAGCTGCAACCTTAGGTCAACATTCAATGCAGTAAATGGTGCCATTTTTTAAAATGTGTCTTGGTGTGGTAAAATTAGATGTATTTCTATCTACAGTTGAAACCAGAAGTTTGCATACATTATATAAAAAGACACATATGCATGTTTTTGTCAATATCTGACATGAAATCAGAATAAATCTTTCCCGTTTTAGGTCAATTAGGATTACCATTATTATTAATATTTGCCAAATGCCAGAATAATGAGAGAGAGAGAATGTTTTAAGGCATTTTTATTATTTACTGCCCCTAAACTGAATGACTTGGGTCAAATGTTTGGGATATCCTTCCACAAGCTTCTCACAATAGTTGGTCAGAATTTGCACTCATTCCTACTGACAAAACAGGTGTAACAGATCCAGGTTTGTAGGTCGCTTTGCTTGCACCTGCCTTTTCAGCTTTGCCCATAAATTTTCAATAGAATTGAGATGAGGGCTTTGTGATGGCCACTCCAAAACATTGACTTTGTTATCCTTAAGCCACTTTGTTACCCTTTTGGCAGTATGCTTCAGGTCATTGTCCATTTGGAAGACCCATTTCCGCCCAAGCTTTAACTTCCTGGCTGATGTCTTGAGATGCTGCTTCAGTATTGCCATATAATCTTATTTTCTCATGATGCCATTTATTTTGTGAAGTGCACCAGTCCCTCCTGCAGCAAAACAACCCCACAACATGATGCCTTGGGTTGATATGCACTTGTTGAACCAAAGCACATTTATCTTTTGGACCTAGAACCCGTCTCCTTCCTGAGCGGTATGATGGCTGGATATTCCCATCGTGTTTGTACTTGCGTATAATTGTTTGTACAGATAAACGAGACACCATCCATCAAGTATCATGATATTGTACCCAAGGAAGAGCCAGACTTGTGCAAGTCCAAACACATGACATCATCATATGGGCAGTAAAGAATTATGTAAAGGCATAGTAATTTTAGTGTATATAAACTTTTGACTTTGCAGTAAGTAATAAAAATGCTTTAAAACATTCTCTCTCATTATTCTGGCATTTGGCATATATTATTAATTATAGTATTCTTAATTGACCAAAAATGGGAAAGGATTATTCTGATTTAATTTCAGATATTGAGCGAAACATGCATATGTGTCTTTTTTTATAGTGTATGTAAACTTTTGGTGTCACCTGTATCTATCTATCTATCTATCTATCTATCTCTCTATCTATCTATCTACTATCTATCTATCTATCTATCTATCTATCTATCTATTTATCTATCTATCTAGAGTCTCTGCAAAGTTTGCAAACCTTCAACACATAAAAATCATTATTAATCATTATTTTCTCCAAAGCATTTTTCTATGGTATATGTCACACAGACAGCACACGGAGGTTACACAGATGACGCACACATACGCGAGTATGTCACACGGACAAGCAACACTGATATAGAAGGGGCCGGAATAGGGCAAAGCTAGTGAAGGCCCTCCACATGACTGCACTTGGTGGTGGGGGCTTTTTCAGTGAGTTGCAGTGATGAAGGTTATTGGTTGGGGGGTGAGTTGGGGTGGGGGAGTGGGAGGTGTGACTGATTTATGGGAAAAAGTGTGGGAAAAGGAACCATTGCAGTTTTGGAAGCGCAGGAAGACAGACCCAGTTAAGGCATCGCTCGTGCAGGCTTACCAGATGGAGTCCTTGGATTGCATGCTGATGAGGCTGAGAGAGTTGGCCAGATCCAGAAGAGGTGGATGGCTGGAGGAGCAGCTGGCTTCGCTCATTGGAGCTGCAGGAGAGCCCGGGACCAGTCAGAGGGGCAGGAGGACAAGGCCTCCGGAGCGGCTCTCTCCAGAGGTGACGACGCGCAGCAGGCGCAGGATACGGAGCCCCTCAGGGGACCCCGCGGTCGCAGGGCACAGCGGTACGGCCTCCGCCTGTGCTCGGTCCGGCGGGAATCCTCCCAGCCGGCCTGCTGGCGCAGGACGCCAAAGATCGATCGCGCAACCTGAAGTGCAGGCCAGAAGGAGAGAGAGTCTGGTGCAGGCAAGTGGAAGCAGCGTTCTGCTTGAAGGCCACAAAGAAGGCGGAATAGGCCGCAGATCGCTCAGGACACCAGGACGGATGGCGGTCGGATCGACTGATGGGGCAGCAGATCGGGAGCCAGATCATGCGGCAGGTACCCTGAGGGACCGGAGCAATAGGGTGCCTGCTAGGGTACGTGCCAGTGCAGCGGATACAGCGGGCGGGCGGGGGCCTTTTGACGAGGTCCTGCCTGGCCCTGCACCTCAGGGTCACGGCAGAAGATCGGCGGGCAGCGGAGACAGCTGCCTGGCAGCGAAGCAGCGGGGGCGGCGGACCGGTCCAGGCGGCCCGGACCCGGTATTCGGTCCAGGTCAAGGCTTCGTGCTCCTAACGCGTCGTTCCTCCCTGGTGATGTGGAGGCCAGGGGCGAGGGCCATGTGTGCGATGGTGGAGCTGAAGAGTCGGTGTCCGGTGGTGAAGATCACTGCGAGGGTGAGCGTCTGGATTCTGGATTTTCGGCTGGCGGGGACGCAGCACCCGCGCAGCTATGTGAGTATGTCTCTTTGTCGCGTTTGGTGGTTAGTGGTAATCAGCCGGGTAGGCCGGATGAGAGAGTGGTGGCGGGGCAGGTCGGCATAGAAGCGGCGGGCTTGCGTGATTTAGTAAGCAGTATGTCACAATTTTTGAAGAGGTTTGAAGTGGGCCCAGGTGGTGCGTATGCAGGTTCTCCATTGGGGGCATGGGTGCCGGGGCGGGGAGTCGGTTGCCAGGTCGGGAGTGAGTTGTTGCGGCCGTCGGGTGATCCAGAGTCTGTAGGTCCGGGGTGACTGTATCGGTGCAGACTGAGGCCGAAAAGGTGGATTCAGTTAAGCTGGACGATACAGCGAAAGGGGAAGTTTATGTTTATTTTGAGGGGCCCCTTGGTGCGCATTTAAAGACGGAGGTAAAAGAAAAGATCTGGCGGGACGAGTATGTAGAAATATTTTCGTTTCTGCCGCTGGAGAAGTTTAATTTGGATAAGGGCAGGAAGGAGGACAGTAAGAAGGAAGAAGAAGAGAAGCGTAGGTGGAGGCTGATTCCACAGACTTTTGTAAACTGGTTACAGGCTTTTGCGATACTCGCGAGTGTGATAGGCGAGAAGTCTCCAGAGAATTGTTCTGGCCTCTTTTGCTATTTGGATGCCATAGGGGAAGCGCATCGAACATATGGAGGGCAAACGTGGCTGAGGTACGATGAGCAATTTAGGCAGCGTAAAGCAGTTCGGCCAGAGATAAAATGGGATCAGAAAGACATCGGGCTGTGGTTGAAGGTTATGGCTCCCGCCAGGTATGGTCAGTCCTTTCACGGGGCGGGAGGAGGCGGGAGCCAGCAGTCAGGACATGGGAGCAGTACTCTGGGGACCCAAGCTGGGAAGGAAAAAGCGGGCACTTGTTGGCAATTTAACGACGGACAGTGCAAATATGGGAGTACTTGCAAGTTTAAGCACGTGTGCTCCCATTGTAACGGTACCTCGCATGGTTTGTCAAAGTGTTTCAAGAAAGGGAAGGGAAAACCCTCTGTGGGTTCCGGTCAAGGGAGTGAGCCCAGTGAAGCTTCAAGAGATGGCCCCCTTTCTAGGTAGGTACCCGGCTCGGGATAAGGCGCAGATGTTGTTGCACTGTTTTGAGGATGGTTTTAAGATTCCACCTCCTAGTCATTCGGTTCCTTTTTCGGTTAAGAATTTGTGTTCGGCAGTGTTGCACTCGGAGGTTGTTAGTGCGAAATTGGCAAAAGAAGTCGAGCTGGGCAGGATGGCAGGCCCGTTCCAGAGTTTGCCGTGTTTAGATGTAGTTATTTCACTGTTAGATGTTGTGCCAAAGAAAGAGCCTAACAAGTTTTGTTTGATACAGCATTTGTCGTATCCGAAGGATTTGTCGGTGAACGACGGTATTGACCGGGATCTGTGTTCGGTGGTTTACACGTCTTTTGATACGGCTGTGCATTGGGTGAGGAGATACGGAGCGGGAGCGTTGCTGGCGAAAACTGACATCGAGTCCGCTTTTCGGTTGTTGCCTGTTCATCCTATCAGTATTCCGTTGCTGGGTTGTTTTTGGGAGGGGTGTTATTACTTAGATAGATGTTTACCGATGGGGTGTGCGATTTCATGACTCCTTGTTTGAGACTTTCAGCACATTCATAGAATGGGTGGTGAGGGATGTGGCCGGAGTGCAGTCAGTCATCCACTATCTTGATGATTTTTTGTTGATTGGGCCCCCAGATTCACGGTTGTGTGTGAATGCATTGTCGGCCATGTTTTGGGTGTCTGAGCATTTTGGCGTGCCTTTGGCGAAGGATAAAACGGAAGGCCCTTGCACTGTCATGAGATTTTTGGGCATTGTGATCGATTCCGAGAGAATGGAGTGCCGCTTGCCGGAGGATAAGCTTTTGCTGCTTAAGCAGGAGGTTGAGAAGATGAAAAAAAGGAAGAAAGTAACATTGAATGAACTGCAGTCGTTGCTGGGCAGATTAAACTTTGCGTGCAGGATTATGCCCATGGGAAGGATTTTTTGCCGCAGGTTGTCGCTGGCTACTGCAGGATTGAAGGCTGCGCATCATTTTGTCCGGCTGGGCAAAGAACATAGGGAGGATTTAGAGGTCTGGAGTGATTTCTTATGTAATTATAATGGTCGCTCGCTAATGCAGGGTGAGGTGCTGAGTAATTTTGATTGTGAAATTTACACGGACGCGGCGGGTAGTGCTGGTTACGGAGCCTATTGTAGGGGTAGATGGAGTGCAGGAGCGTGGCCAAAAGCGTGGAAGGCGTTGGGTTTGACAAAAAATTTAGCATTGCTTGAATTGTTTCCGATTGTCGTGGCTGTCTCGATTTGGGGTGGCATGTTTGCTAATCAGAGGGTGAGGTTTCATTGTGACAACATGAGCGTTGTTTCTGTTATTAACAGCCTTACAGCCTCCTCCCCTCCGGTAATCAAATTGGTTCGGGTTTTGGTTCTTCGCTGTCTTGAATTGAACGCTTGGATTTCTGCAGTTCATGTGCCAGGGATTCAAAACTCGATCGCTGACGCTTTGTCTCGTTTTCAGTGGGAACGTTTCCGGGAGCTGGCGCCAGGAGCGGAGGCATCCGGTGTGGAATGCCCTTTGCATCTGTGGCAGGTGATTTTGGAAGAGCAGGAGTCTTGATTCGGGAATCGGTGACGAGACAGACATGGGCATCGTATGAGTCCTCGTGGCAAGTATGGCAAAGCTGGGTGTCGTGTTGGAGAGGTATTGAGTCTGAGGAAGAGCGGACATTGACGGTGCTGTTTCTGGTGGGAAGGGCCGCCGAGGTTGGGTGGTCAGCGACCAAAGTGAGCAAATTTATGGCGGGTTTGGCGTTCGGTTTTAAGTTGCAAGGAGTGTCGGATGTGACAAAGCAGTTTATGGTTAGGCAGGCTTTGTGGGGATTTAGGAGAGGGAATAGGGTTTCGGATACAAGGAGACCTATATCGTTTAGGGTGTTGGGGGATTTAGGCAACATCTTGCAGGGTATTTGTGGCTCGGTTTTTGAAGTGGCGTTGTTTAGGTTAGCTTATTCTCTGGCCTTTTTTGGAGCATTGCGATTAGGGGAGTTAGTCTCGTTTAGCAAAAGTAGAGGTGGAGGGTTGATGGCTTGTGACTAGAGTTGAGCATTCCGATACCGCAAGTATCGGGTATCGGCCGATATTCGCTGTATCGGAATTCCGATACTTAGTTCCGATATTTTCCATATATCGTATACCGGAATCGGAAGTTCCCATAATTCTTTGAGAGGCAATGTGATTTTAGTCAGCCAATGAGGAATCCTAAGAAGTGTGGGCACATCCTGTACTGCTGCGGTCATGTTAACTAATGGCATGGCTGTGATTGGATGCTGAAATGATGTCAGATTCACTATAAAAGGCGCCGCCGCCATTTTAGCGTCACTGTGCTGTGAATTCAGTAAGGGACAGAACGCTGCTCTGCTGACTCTGAGGGACAGTTAGAGATTGCGATTTTGTGTACTGTGCTCTAGGCAGGCTAGTTTACCAACCGCTGTGTAAAGCTTCCTTTTGCCTGCAGTGTTGTTTTAACAGCTCTGTGCAAGGTGTGTGTGTGAGTGCAGGTGACGCTGCAGTTTGCTCTGCATCCAGCGCTGTTTGTAGGCATTTGCACGTGTCACTCACAGACTCTTTTTTTTTTCTTTAGTGTAATTCTTGCTGCTCCATTCAATTGAAATTATAGTGTGACGCGCTTCCATCCGTATCCAATACATTGGTTGCAAACACTATAGAATTACAGAAAGGAGCCTTTCAGAGATAGTGAACAGTTGTGTGCAGTGTTCACTCTAGTCTGTGAGTTTTGTTTTTTTTTAGTGCAGATCACGCTCCAGTTTGTTCTTCAACCACTGCTGGTTGTAGTCTGCTGAACGTGTGTCACTGCCTTATCCTTGTCATTTTTCTCAAATTGGTGCTGCTCCATACCATTTCAAATAACTCAAATCTATTAGTGTGACGCTCTTCCATCCGTATCCAATACATTGGTTGCAAACACTATAGAATTACAGAAAGGAGCCTTTCAGAGATAGTGAACAGTTGTGTTCAGTGTTCACTCTAGTCTGTGAGGTTTTTTTTTTTGAGTGCAGATCACGCTCCAGTTAATTCTTCAACCACTGCTGGTTGTAGTCTGCTGAACGTGTGTCACTGCCTAATCCTTGTCATTTTTCTCAAATTGGTGCTGCTCCATACCATTTCAAATAACTCAAATCTATTAGTGTGACGCGCTTCCATCCGTATCCAATACATTGGTTGCAAACACTATAGAATTACAGAAAGGAGCCTTTCAGAGATAGTGAACAGTTGTGTTCAGTGTTCACTCTAGTCTGTGAGGTTTTTTTTTTTTGAGTGCAGATCACGCTCCAGTTAGTTCTTCAACCACTGCTGGTTGTAGTCTGCTGAACGTGTGTCACTGCCTAATCCTTGTCATTTTTCTAAAATTGGTGCTGCTCCATACTATTTCAAATAACTCAAATCTATTAGTGTGACGCGCTTCCATCCGTATCCAATACATTGGTTGCAAACACTATAGAACTACAGAAAGGAGCCTTTCAGAGATAGTGAACAGTTTTGTGCAGTGTTCACTGCAGTCTCTGCGTAATAACCACACTTAGGCCTTATAACTTTTCTGACTTTCTTTATCAATCTACCAAGATGAAGAAGGCAGGAGTAAGGCACGTGGTCGTGGCCGTGGAGTTTCAGCAGGAGAGAACGTGGGGATTCTGTGGCTGCTGCCGCCCCCAGTGACACAGCATCCACCAGTTTTCCCCGTGAGCGTTCCTTTATGTGCAGTTTTGTAGGAGCTCGGCGTACCCCCCTGGTGCGGGAAAAACAAATTGAAGCCGTTGTTGATTGGATGGCAGCCAATGCATCGACTTCAATTGCTTCCACCTCCTCTCAGGACCACAACACTGTTGAGCAACCATCTGTCTGTTCACCTCCTGTCAAATTGCCCAGGCAGTCAGAGAGTTCTGAACTGGAGCCAGCTGAGTCTCTGCTTCTGTTCTCAGAATCTGTTGGCTTGCAAACAGGGGCCCAGCCAAGCAGCATTCTGGAATTTGAAGAAGAGGGAGTATGCAGTGATGCGCAACAGCTGTGTCTCTCTGAATCTGAAGAGGCGGGTGAGCCAGTGCCGATGGTCAGCACACCGCAGAACACATCTGATGATGATGAGACTCATTTGCCAGTTTCTGTTGAGCATGGTGCTGTCCAGACCACCCAACAGCAGCAGGTGTTGGAAGAGGGTAGTGGAGATGATGAGGTCCAAGACCCAACATGGCGTGAGGAACAGGAAGGTGGTGGGAGCAGCTCTGAGGAAGAGATTGGCCCAACGGTACAAACAGGAGGGAGAGGTAGACTGCAGACTCGGTTGCCTGTAGCCTCCATTTTGGCAACTGTTGGGAGCAGTTCTCTTCCAAAAGTCAAAACGGGCGCTCCCAGGACTTGCACTGCGTGGTCCTTTTTTGACACACTTGCAGATGATATTTGCTATGTCAAATGCAAGCTGTGTAAGCAAAAAGTAAAAAGAGGTAAAAGTGTCAGTAACCTCAATACCACTAATATGTGGAAACATGTGCGGACAAAGCACACTGGAGATGTAGGCCAACCTACAGCAGCACCTACATCTTCAGGTCGTGTTGGAGCCTCTTCCTCCAGCTCACACACAGCTGGTTCGGCTTCCTCACACGATCGCCATGGAAGAACCTCGGTCACTGTTGTCCAGAGACAAAGTGTTATTCCACCCACAGCTGCAAGTTCCCTGTCATCCTCACACTCCCAGACCACTGTACAGCCATCGGTAGCACAGGCATGGGATAAAAGACGGCCATACTCGGCAAACCATCCACGAGAACAGGCTCTGAATGCTGGCATTGCAAAACTCCTGTCCCTTGAAAAGCTGTCATTCAGGCTGGTGGAGACTGACAGTTTCCGGAAATTAATGGCATTGGCAGTCCCACAATACAATGTGCCAAGCCGATTTTATTTCAGCAGGCAAGCCGTCCCTGCTCTGCAAAAGCATGTTGAGGGAAAAATTAAACATGCGCTACTAAACGCCGTCAGTAGCAAGGTCCACCTGACCACTGATGTGTGGACCAGTACCCATGGCCAGGGATGATACCTTTCCCTCACTGCCCATTGGGTCAATGTTGTGGAGCCGGGTACAGATGTTGCGAGTGGCGCTGTACGTGTTCTGCCAACTCCAAGGATTGCTGGAATCCAGTCTGTACACATTGACTCCTCCTCCTACTCCAGTTCCTCAGAATCATCGCTGCAGGAGCCGTCACGGTCTACCTCCACATGGACCCGTGAACGCTTACCTGTTGCGACCGATATGAGCACAGCCGTGGCCAAATGTCAACAGGCCGTCCTGAAATTAATTTCCATGGGGAATCGAAGCCACACAGCGCAGGAGGTCTGGAATGCCATCAAGCAGGAGAGCGACATGTGGTTTTTGCCAGCGAATCTCCAGCCAGGCTTGGTAGTGTGTGACAATGGCCGAAATCTGGTGGCAGCTCTGGCCCTTGGCAACCTCACTCACATACCATGTCTGGCACATGTGCTCAACTTGGTCGTGCAGAGTTTTTTGAGGGACTATCCGGATCTTGATGCACTGCTGCACAAGGTCCGCCTAGAGTGCGCTCACTTGCGACGTTCCAGCATGGCCAGATCGCGCATTGCAGCTCTGCAACGCAGATTGCGCCTTCCTGAACATCGCATCATATGTGACGTACCCACCAGGTGGAATTCCACATTACATATGTTGGAGCGGTTGTGTGAGCAGCAGACAGCAGTAATGGAGTATCAGCTGCAACAGGCGCAATCAACACGCAATTTGCGCCGTTCACACTTCACCACTACTGAGTGGGCCTCTATGAAGGACATCTGCAACGTTTTGCGTGCGTTTGATGAGTCAACGCGGATGGCGAGTGCAGATGATGCACTAGTCAGCCTGACTGTCCCCCTTATCTGCCTGCTTCAAAAAACACTGGAAGCACTAAGGGATGAGGTTTTGGAAGAGGTGGAGGATGAGGAGACACAAATTCCATCACCTTTTGGACAGTCAGCGCAACGTGGTTCCTCCCAAAGGGCTTTGCAGGGCTCACTTTGTGAGGAGGATGAGGAGGAGTCAATGGAGGAGGAAGAAATCGCTACAGAGGGAGGTACACAACACTCTAGTCAGTATGTAGAGCGAGGGTGGGGTGATGCAAAGCAGGTACAGATGACGCCTCTTACAGAGGACAGCGTTTGTTGGCCAGTTGGGAGTCTGCAGCACATGGTTGATTTCATGTTGCACTGCCTGAAAAACGACCGCCGCATCGCCCACATTCTCACCACGTCTGATTATTGGGTGTACACCCTCCTAGACCCTCGCTACCGGGACAACTCACAAAGCCTCATCACACCGTTGAACCGGGAGCGTAAAATGCGGGAGTACAAAGACACACTGGTGCAATCCATAATGTTCTCCATTCCAGCCGAGAACGCTGCTGCTACTGCTTTACAAAGCAGCTCTGTGCGTGGAAGCAATGGAGACAGCTCTGCAACAAGAGGGAGCACAAGCAGCGCCTCTACACAGGGGGGCAAGACCAGTATGTTCCAAATGTGGCGAAGTTTTGTGTCAGCGCCACCAATGTCTACACCATCCGAGACGCCTACAGTCACCAGGAGGCAATGTTTCCGTAAGATGGTGACAGACTACTTGTCTTGCCCTCTCAGTGTACTCCCAGATGGCTCTTCCCCTTTCAAGTTTTGGGTCTCTAAGCTGGATACATGGCCAGAGCTTAGCCAGTATGCATTGGAGGTGCTGGCTTGCCCTGCTGCCAGTGTATTATCGGAGCGCGTCTTTAGTGCTGCAGGTGGTGTACTGACAGACCGTCGCATGCGACTATCCTCCGATAATGTAGACCGGCTTACTTTTCTGAAAATGAACAAGGCATGGATCTCGCCAGAATTTGCCTGTCCGTTTTCAGATTAAATAACTGGTTGGCAACGTTATCAATTTCTCCTGTTATGTTCATCTATCTACCACCTGAACTCTACTCCCTGGGATACAAAACTGCCAGTCTGAGGGGAATGATCAGTTAACAACCAAAATGTTATCCCCAACAGATAGTAGCGCAACGACTCCAGTGCCCACTTGATCGACAGGCACTCTCTCTCTCTACAATGCTGTATCTGGTTTCAGCTGGAGTTAGCTTTCGACTCTGGAAAGTAATGTGATGCTTCTCCCCGTTAACCTCCTGAGACAAAACGGCCCCCACACCTACCTCTAACGCATCAGTCTGGACAATGAATTTTCTTTTGAAGTCGGATGTGATCAAAAATGGTGACATACACACAGTGCCCCTTTTAGTTTTACAAACGCTTCTTCAAGCTGATCATTCCATCGCACCATTACTTAATTCCTGCCTTTTAGGCAGTCATTTAACGGCGCCGACAGTGTTGCAAAATTGTGAATAAGCCGCCGGTAGTATCACACTAACCCCAAAAACCCTTTCACTTGTTTAGTGGTGAGGGGACGGGGCCAGTTTTGGATTGCCTCCTGTTGTGAATGGACTTGAAATGAGTTCTGAGCAGAGGCTCCCTCTGGTGGTTACAAGCGGTACTGGACTGTCCAGTGAAGATTGTGAGGAGTGGGAATCAGGTGTTACTGACTGGTCTTATATAAGGGAGTCGCCTTCCCATCAGGGTTGCCGGTGATCAATTGTTCTGGTCTCAATCCTTGAGTCCTGTTTCCTTTGTAGCCTGCTGTGTCGTGTCTGCATCTCCTGCTAACAGATAAGACATTTTCTTCTTTTTGTTTTTGTGCTTGATTTTTGCATTTTGTCCTGCACTTCTGTGGGGGCCTTCAGGGTCCCCTCTGGGGGCTTTTGCCCTCTCAGTTTAGTTCAGCCACTGATGTTTGTACTTTTGCTTTTTCCAGTTTTTTCAGTGGCTACTGTTTTGATTTTGTTACACCAGAGAACTAATTTAGGTGGTAGAGGTCGTGTGATCTCAGGTGATTTTGAAATTAGTAGAGTTGGTGCTTTTCAGGGTTTTTTGGGATTGCAGTAAGTGCCCTTCCTATCCTTTTCTATTTAGGTAGTTTGGGCCCCAACGTTTGCTCATACTATTTTCTGTCTGTGTCAGTATTTCATCTTGTCTAACCGCCATTACATGTTTGGGGGCTTTCTATGTTCTTTGGGGATCTGCTCCGGGGAATATAGCTTTCCTCTTTCTATCTTTAGGTGTAGTTAGTTTCTCAGGCTGTGACGAGGCGTCTAGGACCAACGTAGGAACGCTCCACGTCTGCCTCTAGTTGTGGTGGTTAGTCAGGGTACTTGCAATCTCATAAAACCCTGAAAAGCACCAACTCTACTAATTTCAAAATCACCTGAGATCACACGACCTCTACCACCTAAATTAGTTCTCTGGTGTAACAAAATCAAAACAGTAGCCACTGAAAAAACTGGAAAAAGAAAAAGTACAAACATCAGTGGCTGAACTAAACTGAGAGGGCAAAAGCCCCCGGAGGGACCCTGAAGGCCCCCACAGAAGTGCAGGACAAAATGCAAAAATCAAGCACAAAAACAAAAAGAAGAAAATGTCTTATCTGTTAGCAGGAGATGCAGACACAACACAGCAGGCTACAAAGGAAACAGGACTCAAGGATTGAGACCAGAACAATTGATCACCGGCAACCCTGATGGGAAGGCGACTCCCTTATATAAGACCAGTCAGTAACACCTGATTCCCACTCCTCACAATCTTCACTGGACAGTCCAGTACCGCTTGTAACCACCAGAGGGAGCCTCTGCTCAGAACTCATTTCAAGTCCATTCACAACAGCCTCCACTTTGTTTATTTGGCCTTTGATAACTCCTCTCACAATCACATACCCCAGGTAGCGATCTTCCTCCAATGAGGCTGCGGACTGGTTACCTAGCACAAGGAACAAGAGTAACAATAACGTTTAACTTATTCATAGACCCATAGCCAGTAAAACCGTTGTAGAATTCTGTCTAGGGTTTTCTTTGGTCCCAAATGTCCCCCTAGTACATGCGCATGCGCTAAGTCCATTACCAACCTCCGATATAACTGCGGTACCAGCAATTGCTCGACAATTTCCCCATGTATTTTTTAAACCCCATACAGCAAATCTTGGTTCAGCTCAAATCGGGTAAATACTTTAGCTGCCCTGGGGTGTTGGGGTTCCCCATTGACAACCAGTACATTTTCCCTGGCTCGAGTCAACGTAGGGTCCCATAGTTGCGCCGTACCAAAATTGTCACCTGCCACATTTAAGTATGACAATTCTGGTCCCGGTGGCAAATCTTCCATCTCCCCACCGAACACTTCTATAGGAGAGGGGTTTTCCTCCTCCACCCAAGGCTAAGGTACTCCTACTGCCAGTACATCTTCCTCTGGGCCACCAGGTTCATGCCCGATTTCTGGAGAATGCAACCTGTTTGCCACTGGTGCCGACGACTGTTCTGTGGGAGGGGTAATTACAGGCCAAAGCACATAAAATAACGGAAAATCTCTCCCCATTATTAATGCTAATTAACCACCACCCCCACCTCGTGTCACCTCCTCCCCGCTGGCGTGTTTATCATCACCAGGGTGGTAGGATAATGTTTGAAGTCACCATGTATACACAACACACCCATTTTCCCAGCAGTATACTCGCTGATTTTGACGTCGCTGGCTCGTATTAGGGTCACTCACGAGACTCCCTGAGTCCACTAGAGCCACAGCAGGGTTACCCTCCACCTGCACTTTACACAAATGGTTCATATTGGGTCCCTCTGCTTTGACCACTGCACACATGTGTTCTGCATATTGAGACTGATAGTAGCCAAAGTTGTTGTCCGTGGGCTCTGTCAGGTGGGGGCAAACAGCCCTCACATGTCCTGGTTGTTGGCACCGCCAACAGATTATGGGGCCCATTTCGTTCCCCGACCCGTCCTGGGCGGCCCTCCGAGTCTCTGCTCGCCGAGCTGTGGGTGAAGGTTTGTGGAATTTACTTGGTACCTTCCGGGTAGTCTCTCCCTGTATCTCCTTGGTAGCCCCATATCTTTCAATGAGGTCTACCATTTGGAGACCATTAGTAGGGGCTGCCTGTCCAAGCCATGTTTGAAGGGTGTGTGGCAAATTTATCAAGAATTTATCAGTCACTATACGATCCAGCATAGCGCGGGGTGACAACACCTCCGGCTGCAACCACTTTTCTATCAGGTGTATCAAGTCATAATACTGTGACCGAGCTGGCTCGGAAGGGGAAAAGTTCCACTGGTGTACCCGCTGTGCCCGGACCAAAACATTCATCCCAAGACGTGCAAGTATCTCTTTCATCTTTCCTGATCTCCTTCATGAACTGCCATCTTGTCGTCGTCTGCGTGGAGAGAACCTGGAACTGCGTCGCTGTACTTCCCTATCACTTTGTTGATTTCGCTCCAAGGCTGCTTCGGCTTGTTCTGGTGTGTCATTAATTACATATGTCCCGTAAGATCTTTGGAACCGCTAACGCGCTGGGAACAGTAGTTGAAAGCGAACATCTCGCTCAAACAACGTTGTGCAAATTAAAGTGAACGCCCTCCTCTTCTTGGACACCGATACTGAGAAGTCATCAAAGAGCAGAATCTCATAGCCATGGAGTAGCACTGGGCGCCTCGCTTCTCTGAATGGCCGTAACAATGAAACTTTGTCGTTATAATGTAACAGCTTAATTATTACTTGCCGTGGTCTGTACATCGTTGTTTTCGATGCCTCCCCTCGCCTGTTGTTGTTTTGCGGCGGTCCCACACGATGTGCACGTTACACACGACAGTAGTAGTTAAGTCACAATATTTTCGTTAGATCATTCTCACAGATGGATTGTAAGTCTGCTGATTTAAACGATTCAGGCAGTCCGACGAGACGTAAATTGCTTTGTCTCGAGCGATTTTCCAAGTCCTCTGTTTTGTCTATCAAATTTTGTAACTTCTGCTGAAGGTTCTGTTCTCTGTCTTGGCCAAGTTGCTTCTCCTGTTGTAGCAGCGCCACATCCTGTTGCAGCTTGGTAATTGCAATGGTATTTGTTATGATTCGGTAGCTGAGGAGTGCAGGCAAAAAGGCAATACACCAGAGCAGTTGAAATCTATGAGATTGCAGTACCCTGACTAACCACCACAACTAGAGGCAGCCATGGAGCGTTCCTACGTTGGTCCTACACGCCTCGTCACAGCCTGAGAAACTAACTACACCTAAAGATAGAAATAGGAAAGCTATCTGCCCCGGAGCAGAACCCCAAAGATAATAGCAAGCCCCCAAACATGTAATGGCGGTTAGACAAGACGAAATACTGACACAGACAGAAAATAGTATGAGCAAACGTTGGGGCCCAAACTAACTAAATAGAAAAGGATAGGAAGGGTACTTACTGCAATCCCAAAAAAACCCTGAAAGCACCAACTCTACTAATTTCAAAAACACCTGAGATCACACGACCTCTACCACCTAAATTAGCTCTCTGGTGTAATAAAATCAAAACAGCAGCCACTGAAAAAAAAAAAAAAGCAAAAGTACAAACATCAGTGGCTGAACTAAACTGAGAGGGCAAAAGCCCCCTGAGGGGACCCAGAAGGCCCCCACAGAAGTGCAGGACAAAATGCAAAAATCAAGCACAGAAAAAAAAAGAAGAAAATGTCTTATCTGTTAGAAGGAGATGCAGACACGACACAGCAGGCTACAAGGGAAACTGGAATCAAGGATTCAGACCAGAACAATTGATCACCGGCAACCCTGATGGGAAGGTGACTCCCTTATATAAGACCAGTCAGTAACACCTGATTCCCAGTCCTCACAATCTTCACTTAACAGACCAGTACCGCTTGTAACCACCAGAGGGAGCCTCTGCTCAGAACTCATCTCAAGTCCATTCACAACAGTACCCCCCCCTTGAGGAGGGGTCACCGAACCCTCATTTGAGCAACCAGGTCGGTCAGGATGAGTTCTATGATACGCACGGATGAGTCTCCTAGCATGGATGTCCGAAGCAAACACCCAAGAATTGTCTTCCTGACCATAACCTCTCCACTTAACCAAATACTGGAGTTTCCGTCTAGAAAAACGAGAATCTAATATTTTCTCAACCACATACTCCAGATTGCCCTCAACCAAAACAGGGTCAGGAGGCACAGCAGCGGGAACCACTGGCTCAACAAACCTCTTCAACAAGGACTTGTGGAACACGTTATGGATCTTAAATGTCCCTGGAAGAAGCAAACGAAAAGAAACAGGATTAAGAATCTCCATGATCTTATAAGGTCCAATGAACCTAGGCTTAAATTTAGGAGATGCTACTCTCATAGGAATATTTTTTGAGGACAACCAGACCAAGTCCCCTACTTTAAACCGAGGACCATCAGTCCTATGCCGGTTAGCAAACCGCTAGGCCCTCTCTTGAGAGAGGGACAACCTCTCCACTACCTGGTCCCAAATCTGTTGCATACGCTCCACAACAGAGTCAACACCCGGACAGACAGAAGCCTCCGTCTGTCCCGAAGAAAATCGAGGGTGAAACCCAGAATTACAGAAAAATGGAGACATCAAAGTGGCAGAGCTAGCCCTATTATTAAGAGCAAACTCAGCCAAAGGCAAAAAGAAACCCAGTCATCCTGATCAGCAGACACAAAGCATCTTAGATAAGTCTTCAATGTCTGGTTTGTTCTCTCAGTTTGACCATTGGTCTGAGGATGAAACGCCGAGGAGAAAGACAATTGAACACCAAGTTTAGAACAAAAGGTCCTCCAAAATCTAGAAACAAACTGGACTCCTCTGTCAGACACAATGTTCTCAGGAATGCCGTGTAAACGAACCACGTGCTGAAGGAACAAAGGCACCAATTCAGAGGAGGAAGGCAACTTAGGCAATGGCACAAGATGTATCATCTTGGAAAACCTATCACAAATCACCCAGATGGCGGTCATTCTCCGAGAAACAGGAAGGTCGGAAATGAAATCCATAGAGATATGGGTCCATGGTCTCTTGGGCACAGGCAATGGCATCAACAAACCACCAGAGCGAGAGCACGGCTTGGAGCGAGAGCAAGTCCCGCAGGACTGCACAAATTCCCTGACATCACGAGACAAGGTAGGCCACCAAAAGGACCGACTAACCAAGTCTCTGGTACCAAAAATTCCGGGATGCCCAGCCAACGCGGAACAATGAATCTCAGACATCACACTCTTTTTCCACTGGTCCGGGACAAACAATTTTCCAACAGGGCAGCGCTCGGGCCTATCCTCCTGACACCCCTCCAGAGCAAGTCTCAAATTGGGTGAGATGGCGGAAAGAACTACACCCTCTTTCAAAATAACAGAAGGATCAGATAACTCAGGAGAGTCCGCAAGGAAACTCCTCGAGAGAGCATCCGCCTTAACATTCTTAGTGCCAGGAAGAAAGGAAACCACAAAATTAAAACGTGTGAAAACAAGGCCCACCTGGCCTGTCTAGGATTGAGTGGCTTGGCAGATTCCAGATAAACCAGATTCTTATGGTCCGTAAGGACCACCACCCGATGTTTGGCTCCCTCCAGCCAATGTCTCCACTCTTCAAAAGCCCACTTCATGGCCAATAACTCCCGATTACCCACGTCATAATTACGTTCAGTAGGAGAAAATTTTCGAGAGAAAAAGGCACAAGGGTTACTTTTAGAGGTCTCTGGATCTTTTTGGGACAAAACGGCACCTGCCCCAATTTCAGAGGCATCAACCTCCACCTGAAATGGCAGAGAAACATCAGGCTGCCGTAGAACAGGAGCAGAAGTGAATCTCTGCTTAAGTTCCTGAAATGCAGAGACTGCCTCAGGAGGCCAATTCACCACATCAGAACCCTTTTTGGTCAAATCAGTTAATGGTTTAACAATAACCGAGAAATTACCAATAAATTTACGATAAAAATTGGCAAAACCCAAAAATCTTTGAAGAGCCTTTAATGAAGTAGGTTGGACCCAATCACAGATGGCCTGAACCTTGACCGGGTCCATTTCAATAACAGATGGGGACAAAATGAATCCCAGAAATGAGATCCTCTGTACGCCAAAAAGACACTTTGATCCCTTCACATACAGAGCATTCTCTCTCAAAATCTGGAATACAGTTCGAACATGTTTCACATGAGAGTCCCAGTCATTGGAAAAAATCAAGATATCATCCAAATAAACAATCAGAAATTTATCCACAAAATCCCTGAAAATGTCATTCATGAAGGACTGGAAGACAGAAGGAGCATTAGTGAGCCCAAAGGGCATCACAAGGTACTCAAAATGCCCCTCCGGGGTATTGAATGCCGTCTTCCATTCATCCCCGTGCTTAATGCGAATAAGGTTATATGCCCCCCTGAGGTCAAGCTTGGTAAACCAAGTAGCATTTTTCACCCTGGAAAACAGGTCAGAAATCAAGGGTAACGGGTATTGATATTTCACAGTAACATTGTTCAAAAGACGATAATCAATACACGGCCTTAATGAACCATCCTTTTTGGCCACAAAGAAAAAACCGGCACCTAAGGGTGAAGAGGATGGTCTGATATGACCTTTCTCCAATGACTCCTTGATATAAGACCGCATAGCGTCATGTTCAGGTACAGACAAGTTAAAAAGGCGACCTTTAGGGAATTTACTACCAGGCACTAATTCAATAGCGCAGTCATAGCTCCTATGGTGAGGCAAGGATACAGATTTACTTTCGCTAAACACATCAGAAAAATCAATCAAAAAGTCAGGAACATCCTGAGCCTGGGGGGAGGCAGAAAAAACAGGAGTGTTGGTATTAACACATTGGCAGCCCCAACTGGTTACAGACACAGATTTCCAATCCAAAACAGGATTATGAGACTGTAACCAAGGGAAACCCAGTACGATAATATCATGCAGATTATACAGAACCAAAAATTTGCAGCACTCTTGATGATCAGGTTCAACCCTCATTATAACCTGAGTAGAGAACTGAGGTTTATTCTCAGCCAAAGGGGTAGAATCGATCCCCGTAGGGGAATAGACTTCTGTAGGGGTATCAAGGGAAATCCACAACGTTTAGCAAAATCATAATCCATCAGGTTAATAGCTGCTCCAGAATCAACGAAAGCCTGAGCAGAAAATGAGGACAGAGAGCATATCAGAGTGACAGTTAGTAAAAACTTAGTCTGAACACTACCCAAGACAACTGAGCGTGCAAAACGTCCTCCCCGCTTAGGGCAGACTGAAATAGCATGAGAGGCATCACCACAGTAGAAACATAACCCATTGCGCTTTCGAAACTCATGACGCTGTGCCCCAGACACCACTCTATCACACTGCATGGATTCAGAAGCAGGTTCACAAGGCCACACTATTCCACGCATACTTCTCCGCTCACGCAAACGTCTGTCAATTTGAATCGCTAATGACATAGAATCATTGAGACCAGAGGGGACAGGGAATCCCACCATAACATCCTTTACATTATCTGACAGCCCCTTCCGAAAAAGGGCCGCCAAAGCGTTGTCATTCCACTTGGTCAGGACTGCCCACCTACGGAATCTCTGACAGTATAACTCAGCGTCATCAAGCCCCTGATTTAATGCCAACAAGGCTTTTTCAGCTTGATCAGTGACATTAGGCTCATCGTACAATAACCCCAAAGCCTGAAAAAATGCATCAACATCACTCAAAACAGGATCCCCAGGTGTCAGGGAAAAAGCCCAATCCTGAGGATCGCCGCGCAGGAGAGAGATGACAATTTGAACCTGCTGCGCTGCGTTTCCTGAGGACTTAGATTTTAAGGCAAAAAACAATTTACAATTATTTTTGAAATTCTGAAACTTAGCTCGATCCCCTAAAAACAAATCTGGCATGGGAATCCTAGGTTCCACAACAGGCAACCTAGCAAGATAGGTAGCAATACTCCAAACCTCAGTGGCAAGCTGATCCACACGGCCAGACAACTGTGCAAACTCCATTGAGAGAAAAAAAAAAATCCTCCCCAGCACCCAGAGATACAGAGGGCAAAAAAAAAAAAATGCAACAAACAGAAAAATATCTCTGACAACTCTGACAACCTTTTTTTTTTTTTTTCTTTCACAATATTTTTTTCCTTTCTGTGAGTACCATACAATTTTCAATTTTTTGGCCGGTGATACTGTTATGATTCGGTAGCTGAGGAGTACAGGCAAAAAGGCAATACACCAGAGCAGTTGGAATCTATGAGATTGCAGTACCCTGACTAACCACCACAACTAGAGGCAGCCGTGGAGCGTTCCTACGTTGGTCCTAGACGCCTCGTCACAGCCTGAGAAACTAACTACACCTAAAGATAGAAATAGGAAAGCTATCTGCCCCGGAGCAGAACCCCAAAGATAATAGCAAGCCCCCAAACATGTAATGGCGGTTAGACAAGGCGAAATACTGACACAGACAGAAAATAGTATGAGCAAACGTTGGGGCCCAAACTAACTAAATAGAAAAGGATAGGAAGGGTACTTACTGCAATCCCAAAAAAACCCTGAAAGCACCAACTCTACTAATTTCAAAAACACCTGAGATCACACGACCTCTACCACCTAAATTAGCTCTCTGGTGTAACAAAATCAAAACAGCAGCCACTGAAAAAACTGGAAAAAGCAAAAGTACAAACATCAGTGGCTGAACTAAACTGAGAGGGCAAAAGCCCCCTGAGGGGACCCAGAAGGCCCCCACAGAAGTGCAGGACAAAATGCAAAAATCAAGCACAGAAAAAAAAAGAAGAAAATGTCTTATCTGTTAGAAGGAGATGCAGACACGACACAGCAGGCTACAAGGGAAACTGGAATCAAGGATTCAGACCAGAACAATTGATCACTGGCAACCCTGATGGGAAGGTGACTCCCTTATATAAGACCAGTCAGTAACACCTGATTCCCAGTCCTCACAATCTTCACTGAACAGACCAGTACCGCTTGTAACCACCAGAGGGAGCCTCTGCTCAGAACTCATCTCAAGCCCATTCACAACAGGTATTCAGGTGTACAGACTTTTGTATGGAAGACAATGACGATTGCAATGCCGACTCCAGCAGCTTCTGAATGTCTGGTAAGAGAAAGGCTTTGACTAGTGTTGAGCATTCCGATACCGCAAGTATCGGGTATCGGCCGATATTAGCTGTATCGGAATTCCGATACTTAGTTCCGATATTTTTCATATATCGTATACCGGAATCGGAAGTTCCCATAATTCTTTGAGAGGCAATGTGATTATAGTCAGCCAATGAGGAATCCTAAGAAGTGTGGGCACATCCTGTACTGCTGCGGTCATGTTAACTAATGGCATGGCTGTGATTGGATGCTGAAATTATGTCAGAATGCAGTATAAAAGGCGCCGCCGCCATTTTTGCGTCACTGTGCTGTGAACTTAGTTAGGGAAAGAACGCTGCTCTGCTGACTCTGAGGGACAGTTAGAGATTGCGATTTAGTGTACTGTGCTTTAGGCAGACTAGTTTACCACCGGCTGTGTAAAGCTTCCTTTTGCCTGCAGTGTTGTTTTAACAGCTCTGCAAGGTGTGTGTGAGTGCAGGTGATGCTGCAGTTTGCTCTGTATGCAACGCTGTCTGTAGGCATCTGCACGTGTCACTCACAGACTCTTTTTTTTTTTCTTCAGTGTAATTCTTGCTGCTCCATGTAATTGAAATAATAGTGTGACGTGCTTCCACCCGTATACAATACCTTGGTTGCAAACACTATAGAAGTCCACAAAGGAGCCTTTCACAGCAAGTGAACAGTTGTGTTTCAGTGTTCACTGCAGTCTGTGTTTTTTTTTTTTTTGAGTGCAGATCACGCTCCAGTTACTTCAACTAATGCTGCGTGTACTTTGCTGAGCGTCTGTCACTGGCTCATCCTTGTAATTTTTCAAAAATTGCTGCTGCTTTCTTCTATTTAAAATTTACAAAAATCTATTAGTGTGACGCTCTTCCATCAAAATACAATACATTGCTTGCAAACATAATAGAAGTCCACAAAAAGGCCTTTCACAGCAAGTGAACAGTTGTGTTTCAGTGTTCACTCTAGTCTGAGCTTTAATTTTTTTGTAGGAGTGTAGATCCCGCTCCACTTATTTCAACCACCGCAGCGTGTACTCTGCTGAGTGTCTGTCACTGGCTCATCCTTGTAATTTTTCAAAAATTGCTGCTGCTTTCTTCTATTTTAAATTTACAAAAATCTATTAGTGTGACGCTCTTCCATCAAAATACAATACATTGCTTGCAAACATAATAGAAGTCCACAAAAAGGCCTTTCACAGCAAGTGAACAGTTGTGTTTCAGTGTTCACTCTAGTCTGAGCTTTAATTTTTTTGTAGGAGTGTAGATCCCGCTCCACTTACTTCAACCACCGCAGCGTGTACTCTGCTGAGTGTCTGTCACTGGCTCATCCTTGTAATTTTTCAAAAATTGCTGCTACTTTCTTCTATTTTAAATTTACAAAAATCTATTAGTGTGACGCTCTTCCATCAAAATACAATACATTGCTTGCAAACATAATAGAAGTCCACAAAAAGGCCTTTCACAGCAAGTGAACAGTTGTGTTTCAGTGTTCACTAATGTTGAGCGATAGTGCTCGATATCTAAAAATATCGTATCGAAATTGTATCGCCGATAGCACTAAATATCGTCGATATCCGATTTCGATACCGGAAGTCCCATGTAAGTCTATGGGAACAAAATATCGCAACAAAAAAAACCCTTTCTTTCGTTGTAAACACAAAATATACACACATAGAATACATATATATATATATATATATATATATACATGTCATTGTGACATATATATACATATATTTATAGTTTATACACTTCTACATAGTAAAATAGACTCTGATTCAATTGCCGGGTAAAGCCGTGACATACCCCATAGAAGTCGACGGGCTCGGTGCCGAGTACCCCCAAAACCTCTGGCTCTGTGCGACTCAACTTGGGCGTCACGAACAGGATTCTGTAGCTCGCTATAAGCGAGTCCTGTGTGCCTGAATTGAACTGGTTTTGTGCTTGAGAATTGCTAAAATCATCAGAGAATGTATTTGCCATTTTTCCGCCATATCTGCGTCACGACGAGGCACTGGTGAAGAAGAAGGGCGTGCTCTTCATGGGTGTACACTCACTCAGTGACGCGAAAACGATGGCTCTAAATGGTACTGCAATGTAAGATCGTGCCCCACAGCTCTTCAGTTCCGCCTCCTCATCCTCCTCAGTGTGCGGAAACTAACACGAAGGTCCCGCCTCCCTACAAAAGAGGGGCCCTCTCCAGATGCTAATGACACTTGTGACTTGGCAGAGATGGCTAATGGACACGAGCAGAAGTGTGAAGGGATGGAGCAGTCAGACTCAGAGCTCTCCCCCCACGGAAGCGACCCGATCGCCACGGAACCACCGTTGGGCACCCGGCCTGGAAACCCTCCTACGCTGCAAGAAGCGGAGGATACCCTAAGAGGCCTGGCCCGGCACCGGGAGGAGGTCGCCAGGATGGAAGCGAGCTGGCGTGCCCTAAAACTAAACTTGGAGCGGCGCCAATCCCTCTTACCTGAAGTGTCTGTACCGGAAGGTGAGGCACCCGTTCTAGTAGAGGAGTCCTTGCAATGTGATCCGGTTGACGTTGTCGCAGTGGAGGCACCCGTTCGTGCAAAAAACTCTGCACCGGCAGCACCCAGATCCCGCTGTCTGCCCCCGTCGCTGAGACAGAAGAAGCGACACCCGTCCTCATGGAGGAGGCCGCGCAGGCACCAGAGGTCTACCTGCCTGTACCGGAGCCCCAACTGTCATCTGTTCCAGAGCCGGCTGCTTCCTCCGCAGGTGAGCGCCGCCAGGACTGGGGGGCGCCAGGAGAGCTGCCGCAAACCGGACACTGTAAGCTGCAGTTTGATGGTGGAGACATGGAGCAGCTGGTGGAGGAGAATTTCAACCGGCGTCAGGAGGAAGAGTGGAGACGTTGGGAGCGGGAAGCAGAGCGACAAAGGGAGCAGCGAGAATCCCAAAAACTTCGGCAACGTAACCTGGAGAAGGACCGGGCAGATAAGGACCGGATGAGAAAGGATAAAGGAACCCTGTGTGAGCCGCGGCGTAAGGGTGCAGTACGGAGCTTTAAATTGAAAGGTGGTTGGGGCTTCATCCAGGAGCCTGGACTTTATTTAGAAGTTTTTGTGAACCGGCGGGACGTGGAGGCTCACCTCCCAGAAGGACACCCGGGGAGGGACCTGTTGCCAGGAGACTTGGTGACTTACACCCGACACTGGGGTTACAACGGATGGTACGCCCTAAATGTTACCAGGTGCGACCCCTACTCCCCAGAGTGTCAGGAACCTGTGAGACCTTCGGAGCCTTCAGCCTCCCACATCCAGGCCTCTGCAAAAGTGCCCACCCCACGCCGTAAATCTCCCAAGCCTCCCTCAGTGGTCTCCTCAGCAGCCCCAGCTATGGACATGATAAGTATAGCTGGCCCGTACCCGGCACCTGTTAGGCCCCCTGGGGTTCGTTCAGTCCGGGACATAGGGCTCCAGACCCGGAGGGAGATGAAAGAGGTGGCCACACAGACACAGATAGCGGGTCACGACTTGACTGTACAGGCCACACAACGTCATCAGGTCCTGGTGGTCCTTGGTGCCTCGGATGTTTGGCAAGCATCAGAAGAGTACCAGGTGGTACCTGGAACACCCCTGCCAAAGAATTATAAATAACCCGGACAGGGTCCCTGTATGTAAATAGTTAAATTGTTTATGTACCCGGACGGGTGAATGTTCATAAAAAAGTTTTTTAATTTAATAAAAAAAAAAAAAACACAGTTTTCATTACTTTTATTACAGTCTCATCCTGCGACGCCATCGATCTCCTGTAAAAAAATGAAAAAAAAAAAAAAGTATACCACCTGACCGACGCAGTCCATAGTAACGAGTGTCCCACGACGATCCAGCTCTGCTACATCAGAATCCCGGCGCAGCACAGCTGATTACCTGCTTCCCCGGCGGTGACGTCATCGGACTGGTTTACGGCCGGGATTACCCTGCAGTCACTGCAGTTATCGCGAAAAACTGCATGTGACCGCCAGGGAGAAGATAATGGCGGCCATCAAGCAGTCCAGGACGTGACCGCCGGAGATCTTCTGCCAGGTAAGTGCCGCTGACTCCTGACAGACCCGACCGACGGACACTCACAGTGACAGTGAAAAATCCGATTCCGGTATTCGATAAGACGAAAATATCGAAACGAATTATAGAAAGGCCGATAGAGCCGATATTAGCTCTATCGGCCTTTCGATAATTCGTTTCGATATTTTCGTCTTATCGAATACCGGAATCGGAAGTTCCCATAATTCTTTGCGAGGCAATGTGATTTTAGTCAGCCAATGAGGAATCCTAAGAAGTGTGGGCACATCCTGTACTGCTGCAGTCATGTTAACTAATGGCATGGCTGTGATTGGATGCTGAAATGATGTCAGAATGCACTATAAAAGGCGCCGCCGCCATTTTAGCGTCACTGTGCTGTGAATTCAGTAAGGGACAGAACGCTGCTGTGCTGACTCTGAGGGACAGTTAGAGATTGCGATTTAGTGTACTGTGCTGTAGGCAGGCTAGCACCAACCGCTGTGTAAAGCTTCCTTTTGCCTGCAGTGTTGTTTTAACAGCTCTGCAAGGTGTGTGTGAGTGCAGGTGACGCTGCAGTTTGCTCTGCATGCAACGCTGTCTGTAGGCATCTGCACATGTCACTCACAGACTATTTTTTTTTCCTTCAGTGTAATTCTTGCAGCTCCATGCAATTTAACTATTAGTGTGACGCGCTTCCATCCGTATCCAATACATTGGTTGCAAACACTATAGAAGTAGACAAAGGAGTAGCCTTTCCCAGATTGTGGACAGTTGTGTTTCAGTGTTCACTTCAGTCTGTGATTTTTATTTTTTGAGTGCACATCACGCTCCAGTTACTTGTTCAAGCACTGCTGCTTGTACTCTGCTGAGCGTGTCTCAGTGGCTCATCCTTTTCATTTATCTCCAATTGGTTCTGCTCCATTCCATTTAAAATATAATCTATTAGTGTGACGCGCTTCCATCCGTATACAATACATTGGTTGCAAACACTATAGAAGTAGACAAAGGAGTAGCCTTTCACAGATTGTGAACAGTTGTGTTTCAGTGTTCACTTCAGTCTCTGCGTAATAACCACACTTAGGCCTTATAACTTTTCTGACTTTCTTTATCAATCTACCAAGATGAAGAAGTCAGTGAGTAAGGCACGTGGTCGTGGCCGTGGAGTTTCAGCAGGGAGAGGACGTGGGGATTCTGTGTCTGCTGCCGCCCTCAGTGACACAGCATCCACCATTTATCCCCGTGAGCGTTCCTTTATGCGCACTTTGGTAGGAGCTCGGCGTGCCCCCCTGCTGCGGGAAGAACAAATTGAAGCCGTTGTTGGTTGGATTGCAGCCAATGCATCGACTTCAATTCCTTCCACCTCCTCTCAGGAACACAACACTGTTGAGCAACCATCTGTCTGTTCACCGCCTGTCAAATTGCCAAGGCAGTCAGAGAGTTCTGTACAGGAGCCAGCTGAGTCTCTACTTCTGTTCTCAGAATCTGTTGGCTCGCAAACACGGGCACAGGCAAGCAGCATTCTGCAATTTGAAGAAGAGGGAGTATGCAGTGATGCGCAACAGCTGTGTCTCTCTCAATCTGAAGAGGCGGGTGAGCCAGTGCCGATGGACAGCACACCGCAGAACGCATCTTATGATGATGATGAGACTCAGGTGCCAGGTTTTGTGGAGCATGGTGCTGCCCAGACCATCCAACAGCAGCAGGTGTTGGAAGAGGGTAGTGGAGATGATGAAGTCCGAGACCCAACATGGCGTGAGCAACAGGAAGGTGGTGGGAGCAGCTCTGAGGAAGAGATTGTCCCAACGGTACAAAGAGGAGGGAGAGGTAGGCTGCAGACTCGCTTGCCTGTAGCCTCCAGTTTGGCACCTGTTGGGAGCAGTTCTCTTAGAACTGTCAAAATTGGCGCTCCCATGACTTGCACTGCGTGGTCCTTTTTTGACAGACTTGTACATGATATTTGCTATATTCAATGCAAGCTGTGTAAGCAAAAAGTTAAAAGAGGTAAAAATATCAGGAACCTGAATACCACAAATATGTGGACACATGTACGGACAAAGCACGTAGCTGAGTTCCAAAGACACACTGGAGATGTAGGCCAACCTACAGCAGCACCTACATCTTTTGGTCATGTTCGAGCCTCTACCTCCAGCTCTCACACACCTGTTTCGGCTTCCTCACAGGATCTCCATGGAAGAACCTCGGTCACTGTTGTCCATAGAGAAACTGTTATTCCACCCACTGCAGCAAGTTCACAGTCATCGTCACACTCCCAGAACAAAAAACAGCCATCGGTAACACAGGCATGGGATAAAAGATGGCCATACTCGGCAAACCATCCACGAGCACAGGCTCTGAATGCTGGCCTTGCAAAACTCCTGTCCCTTGAAATGCTGTCATTCAGGCTGGTGGAAACTGACAGTTTCAGGAACTTTATGGCATTGGCAGTCCCACAATATAATGTGCCAAGCCGATTTTATTTCAGCAGGCAAGCTGTCCCTGCTCTGCAAAAACATGTCGAGGGAAACATTAAACATGCGCTACTAAACGCCGTCAGTAGCAGGGTCCACCTGACCACCGATGCGTGGACCAGTACCCATGGCCAGGGACAATACCTTTCCCTCACTGCCCATTGGGTCAATGTTGTGGAGCCGGGTACAGATCTTGGCAGTGGCGCTGTACGTGTTCTGCCAACTCCAAGGATTGCAGGAATCCAGTCTGTGCACATTGATTCCTCCTCCTACTCCAGTTCCTCAGAATCATCGCTGCACGAGCCGTCACGGTATACCTCCACATGGACCCGTGAACGCTTACCTGTTGCGACCGATATGAGCACAGCCGTGGCCAAACGTCAACAGGCCGTCCTGAAATTAATTTCCATGGGGAATCGAAGCCACACAGCACAGGAGCTCTGGGATGCCATCAAGCAGGAGAGCGATGTGTGGTTTTTGTCAGCTAATCTCCAGCCAGGCTTGGTAGTGTGTGACAATGGCCGAAATCTGGTGGCAGCTCTGGGCCTTGGCAACTTCACTCACATACCATGTCTGGCACATGTGCTCAGCTTGGTCGTGCAGAGTTTTTTGAGGGACTATCCGGATCTTGATGCACTGCTGCACAAGGTCCGCCTAGAGTGCGCTCACTTGCGACGTTCCAGCATGGCCAGATCGCGCATTGCAGCTCTGCAAGTCAGATTTCGCCTTCCTGAACATCGCATCATATGTGACGTACCCACCAGGTGGAATTCCACGTTACATATGTTGGAGCGGTTGTGTGAGCAGCAGCCAGCAGTAATGGAGTATCAGCTGCAACAGGCGCAATCAACTCGCAATTTGCGCCGTTCACACGTCACCACTACTGAGTGGGCCTCTATGAACGACATCTGCGACGTTTTGCGTGCGTTTGATGTCTCAACGCGGATGGCGAGTGCAGATGATGCACTAGTCAGCATGACTGTACCCCTTATCTGCCTGCTTCAGAAATCACTGAAAGCACTAAAGGAAGAGGTTTTGAAAGAGGTGGAGGATGAGGAGTCACAAATTCAATTACCTTCAGGACAGTCAGCGCAACGTGGTTCCTCACAAAGGGCTGGGCAGGGCTCACTTTGTGAGGAGGATGAGGAGGAGTCAATGGAGGAGGAAGAAATCCCTACAGAGGGAGGTACACAACGCTGTAGTCAGTATGTAGAGCGAGGGTGGGGTGATGCAGAGGAGACAGAGATGACGCCTCTTCCAGAGGACAGCCTTTGTTGGCCAGTTGGGAGTCTGCAGCACATGGTTGATTTCATGCTTCAGTGCCTGAGAAACGACCGCCGCATCGCCCACATTCTCAGCACGTCAGATTATTGGGTGTACACCCTCCTAGACCCTCGCTACCGGGACAACTTACAAACCCTCATCACACCGGTGAACCGGGACCGTAAAATGCAGGAGTACCAAGACACACTGGTGCAATCCATACTGTTGTACATTCCAGCCGAGAGAGGTGCTGCTGCTGCTACTGCTTTACAAAGCAGCTCTGTGCGTCCAGGCAGTGTACACACCTCTACAACAAGAGGGATCAGAAGCAGCGCCTCTGCACAGGGCAAGAACTGTATGTTACAAATGTGGCAAAGTTTTGTGACAGCGCCAGCAAGGTCTACACCATCCGAGACGGCTCCAGTCACCAGGAAGAAACGTTTCCGTAAGATGGTGACAGACTACTTGACTTTCCCTCTAAGTGTACTCCCAGATGCCTCTTCCCCTTTCAAATTTTGGGTCTCTAAGTTGGATACATGGCCAGAGCTTAGCCAGTATGCATTGGAGGTGCTGGCTTGCCCTGCTGCCAGTGTATTATCTGAGCGTGTCTTTAGTGCTGCAGGTGGTGTAGTAACAGACCGTCGCATGCGACTATCCTCAGAGAATGTAGACCGGCTTACTTTTCTGAAAATGAACAAGGCATGGATCTCACCTGATTTTGCCTGTCCGTTTTCAGATTAAATAACTGTTTGGCAACGTTTTCCATGTCTCCTGTTATGTTCATCTTTCTACCACCTGAACTGTACTCCCTGGGCTACAACACCGCCATTTGTTGCTCGTAAGTAATTGGCAGGGGTACTGACTCCTGGCCAGCCTGGTTACAGCACGACAGCTGTTTCCTGGCAGTGTGAACGTCAATTATCCTCCAATAAGTTGTACTGTCGTGTTGCATTCGGGTTAGCCGACTCTATGGTGCCTGCAGTTTAGGTGATTCCTATGTGTGCTGTGGGATATGTAAATAAAGGCGCTTTCCATTGTGACAATAGAATAAGCACCCACTGTAGGACTGTGTGATTCGGTAACTGCGGACGGCTTGCGTCCTGTCAACTTACATTTTCATGGGTGCGTTCTTCTACCCGTCCGGGGTCCAGTACCGTCAAGTGGTTCTCCCCAGTGCCTTTGGCCTAGGTGCCTCCATCTCCGTATCCGAGTTCCAGCAACGTCTGCTGGTCCTTGGTAGTGCTTTGGAGCACAGGTACCTCCTGCTTAGTAACCGTGTCACAGTAACGTCAGCTGTACTCGGTTGTGACATTGCCTCTTTTCCTTCTGCTACCCGTCCGGGGTCCAGTACCGTCAAGTGGTTCTCCCCAGTGCCTTTGGCCTAGGTGCCTCCATCTCCGTATCCGAGTTCCAGCAACGTCTGCTGGTCCTTGGTAGTGCTTTGGAGCACAGGTACCTCCTGCTTAGTAACCGTGTCACAGTAACGTCAGCTGGTACTCGGTTGTGACATTGCCTCTTTTCCTTCTGCTACCCGTCCGGGGTCCAGTACCGTCAAGTGGTTCTCCCCAGTGCCTTTGGCCTAGGTGCCTCCATCTCCGTATCCGAGTTCCAGCAACGTCTGCTGGTCCTTGGTAGTGCTTTGGAGCACAGGTACCTCCTGCTTAGTAACCGTGTCACAGTAACGTCAGCTGGTACTCGGTTGTGACATTGCCTCTTTTCCTTCTGCTACCCGTCCGGGGTCCAGCACAGTCAGCTGGTCCTCGTTACTTCCATTGTCTCTTGCTCCATCTGATACCCGTCAGGGTTCCAGTAACGTCAGCTGTTTCTCGGAAATTAGACGACATTAAAGACCACCCAGAAGAAGATGACGACAACAAGGACGACGAGCATGAAGCCAACCAGCCTGAACACCATCACAAAGAAAAAATAAAAGATTACCCAGAAGAAGATCACCAACAGGACAAAGAAGGTTAAGACAAACTACAAGATACAGAACAAGAGACAGAAGAACAATAAGCAAAAGATCAAAAAACAGAAGAACATGAAGTATAAGACCAAAATGAAGAGCAAAATATATGCTCTAAATTCTAAGCAGAAGAAGACTAAGCAGTGTATGGGGGTGAGTCCGTTCCTCCTCGTGGTGCCCCTGGAAAATGCCTGCTGCTGCAGGCTAAACTGAACACGGACAAATACTGTTGTAATTTAAATCTTTTGTGACAGCAAGAACGGAAGGATGAACAATTCATACTTTTACAGATTACAAGTACAGGAATCTCTGTCACAAATAAGAATATGATGAAGAAGATGAAGAGGAAGAAGATGAAGAATTTGAATATGAAGAAGATTAATTAGTTTAATAATAACAATATGAGTAATGTAAACAAAAACATGAATAGCAAGAAGTTTAAGAAGAAGATTAAGAAGGTGAAGATGAAGAATAATTTGATGAGAAAGATGATGCTGCTGCTGAAGATTATGAAGGAGAAAGTGTGGCACTGGCAAAAGTTAAAAAGGTGAAGAGCATGGAAGTTGTGAAACATACATATTTGCCAAAATAGAAAAAAGGTTAACAACATTGTCAATTTGTTAGTCAATCCAAACGTATTTCCAAAAAAATATATATTAATGCTATTCCAATGCATTGGGTTAAACATGTATGCCTTTATTGTCTCCTCAACCTCCCCCAATACATTCTACATTAGTCTTTGTTGTTTTCCTTCATGTACAATTAACCAACAAGGCAAGAATGTTTTTTTTTAATTTCGATATTTTGTTCCCATAGACTTACATTGGACTTCCGCAATCGGAATCGGATATCGACGATATTTAGTGCTATCGGCGATACAATTTCGATACGATATTTTTAGATATCGAGCAATATCGCTCAACACTACTCAACACTAGTGTTCACTCTAGTCTGAGCTTTAATTTTTTTGTAGGAGTGTAGATCCCGCTCCACTTACTTCAACCACCGCAGCGTGTACTCTGCTGAGTGTCTGTCACTGGCTCATACTTGTAATTTTTCAAAAATTGCTGCTGCTTTCTTCTATTTTAAATTTACAAAAATCTATTAGTGTGACGCTCTTCCATCAAAATACAATACATTGCTTGCAAACATAATAGAAGTCCACAAAAAGGCCTTTCACAGCAAGTGAACAGTTGTGTTTCAGTGTTCACTCTAGTCTGAGCTTTAATTTTTTTGTAGGAGTGTAGATCCCGCTCCACTTACTTCAACCACCGCAGCGTGTACTCTGCTGAGTGTCTGTCACTGGCTCATCCTTGTAATTTTTCAAAAATTGCTGCTGCTTTATTCTATTTTAAATTTACAAAAATCTATTAGTGTGACGCTCTTCCAGAGGACAGCGTTTGTTGGCCAGTTGTGAGTCTGCAGCACATGGTTGATTTCATGCTGCAGTGCCTGAGAAACGACCGCCGCATCGGCCACATTCTCACCACGTCAGATTATTGGGTGTACACCCTCCTAGACCCTCGTTACTGGGACAACTTACAAAGCCTCATCACACCGTTGAACCGGGACCGTAAAATGCTGGAGGACCAAGACACACTGTTGAAATCCATAATGTTCTCCATTCCAGCCGAGAGCGCTGCTGCTGCTACTGCTTTACAAAGCAGCTCTGTGCGTCGAGGCATTGTAGACACCTCTGCAACAAGAGGAGCACAAGCAGCGCCTCTGCACAGGGCAAGAGCTGTATGTTACAAATGTGGCGAAGTTTTGTGACAGCGCCACCAAGGTGTACACCATAGTGATGGGAAATCTAGTTAATTTTGTTGATTAGTTCACCATGAACTAGTTCACTGAAAAGATTAGTTCAAAAGATTAGTTCATTTAGTTCATTTAGTTCAGTTTTTCTCCACCCTATCCTGTGAGGAGCTGATAGGAAATTCATCATGTAACCTCTGAACTAAATGAACTAGATGAACTGCTGAACAAAATGTTCTATTGAGAATGACTCAGGACAGCCTAGTTCAATCTGATGCCTCTGACTGAGCCCAGCAGTGCCACATAATGATTGTGTATGAGGGGGCTGAGAAGCAGTTCAGCATCCACCATTTTAAGAACAGAACAGGGGTCAGTGTTAAAGATTTTAGCAAGACTGATCTTCTAGGCTAGAGGCATGAACTACACACAGAAACACTCTCTCTTATACACACATACAGTTAGGTCCATAAATATTTGGACAGAGACAACATTTATCTAATTTTGGTTCTAGACATTACCACAATGAATTTGAAACAAAACAAATCAGATGCAGTTGAAGTTCAGACTTTCAGCTTTCATTTGAGGGTATCCACATTAAAATTGGATGAAGGGTTTAGGAGTTTCAGCTCCTTAACATGTGCCACCCTGTTTTTAAAGGGACCAAAAGTAATTGGACAATTGACTCCAAGGCTATTTCATGGACAGATGTGGGCAATCCCTTCATTATATCATTCTCAATTAAGCAGATAAAAGGGCTGGTGTTGATTTGAGGTGTGGTGTTTGCATTTGGAAGGTTTAGCTGTGAAGGAAACATGCGGTCAAAGGAGCTCTCCATGCAGGTGAAACAAGCTATCCTTAAGCTGCAAAAAACAGAAAAAACCCATCCGAGAAATTGCTACAACTTTGGGAGTGGCAAAATCTACAGTTTGGTACATTCTGAGAAAGAAAGAAAGCACTGGTGAACTCATCAATGCAAAAAGACCTGGGCGCCCACGGAAGACAACAGTGGTGGATGATCGCAGAATACTCTCCATGGTGAAGAGAAACCCCTTCACAACAGCCAACCAAGTGAACAACACTCTCCAGGAGGTAGGCGTATCAATATCCAAATCTACCATAAAGAGAAGACTGCATGAAATTAAATACAGAGGGTTCACTGCACGGTGCAAGCCACTCATAAGAATCAAGAATAAAAAGGCTAGGCTGGACTTTGCTAAAAAACATCTAAAAAAGCCAGCACAGTTCTGGAAGAACATTCTTTGGACAGATGAAACCAAGATCAACCTCTACTAGAATGATGGAAAGAGAAAAGTATGGCGAAGGCGTGGTACAGCTCATGATCCAAAGCATACCACATCATCTGTAAAACATGGCGGAAGCAGTGTGATGGCTTGGGCATGCATGGCTGCCAGTGGCACTGGGTCACTAGTGTTTATTGATGATGTGACACAGGACAGAAACAGCCGCATGAATTCTGAGGTATTCAGAGCCATACTGTGTGCTCAGATCCAGCCAAATGCAGCCAAACTGATTGGTCTTCGTTTCATACTACAGATGGACAATGACCCAAAACATAAAGCCAAAGCAACCCAGGAGTTTATTAAAGCAAAGAAGTGGAATATTCTTGAATGGCCAAGTCAGTCACCTGATCTCAACCCAATTGAACATGCATTTCACGTGTTAAAGACTAAACTTCAGACAGAAAGGCCCACAAACAAACAACAACTGAAAACCACCACGGTGAAGGCCTGGCAGAGCATCAAAAAGAAGGAAACACAGTGTCTGGTGATGTCCATGAGTTCAAGACTTCAGGCAGTCATTGCTAACAAAGGGTTTTCAACCAAGTACTAGAAATGAACATTTTATTTACAATTATTTAATCTGTCCAATTACTTTTGGTCCCTTTAAAAACAGGGTGGCACATGTTAAGGAGCTGAAACTCCTAAACCCTTCATCCAATTTTAATGTGGATACCCTCAAATGAAAGCTGAAAGTCTGAACTTCAACTGCATCTGATTTGTTTTGTTTCAAATTCATTGTGGTAATGTCTAGAACCAAAATTAGATAAATGTTGTCTCTGTCCAAATATTTATGGACCTAACTGTATGAGCAGTGTCTGTGTACTGTGTGTGCAATTTCATTTTTTATTAATAATATTATTATTACTGTTATCTTTGTATTTGATGTGTGGTATGCCTTGGAGGTGCTGGCTTGCCCTGCTGCCAGTGTATTATCTGAGCGCGTCTTTAGTGCTGCAGGTGGTGTACTAACAGACCGTCGCATGCGACTATCCTCAGACAATGTAGACCGGCTTATTTTTCTGAAAATGAACAAGGCATGGATCTCACCTGAATTTGCCTGTCCGTTTTCAGATTAAATAACTGTTTGCCAACGTTTTCCAAGTCTCCTGTTATGTTCATCTTTCTACCACCTGAACTCTACTCCCTGGGCTACAACACTGCCAGTCACAGGGGAATGATCATTTACAAAACAAAATGTTATCCCCAACAAATAGTAGCGCAACGACTCCAGTGCCCACTTTATCGCCAGGCACTCTCTCTCTACAATGCTGTCTCTGTTTTTTGATGGAGTAAGTTTTCGACTCAAGAAACTAATGGGATGCTCCTCCCCGTTAAGCTCCAGTCCTGAGACAACACGGCACCCATACCTACCTCTGACGCATCAGTCTGGACAATGAATTCTCTTTTGAACTCGGGTGTGCTCAAAACTGGTGACCCACACAGTGGCCCTTTTATTGCCCCTGTTGATGACCCCTTGCTGATTTATTAACCGGCTACACCAGATCCATGGGTATTCTCTCAAACTGGACCTCTAAAATTTTTAATGGCACCAAGGGACTCACTAAATGAGGCTGAGGACTGTGTACCTGGCGCATGCGACAAGAGTTACAATACCGTTTAACTTCTTGATAGACCCCCTGCCAGTAAAACCGTTGTATAATTCTGTGTAGGGTTTTCTTTTGGCACAAATGTCACCCTAGTACATGCGCATGCGCTAAGTCCATTACCAACCTCCGATATGACTGCCGTAGCAGCAATTGTTAAAAAATTTCAACATGTATTTTATAAACCTGATACAGCAAATCTTGGTTCAGCTCTAATTGTTGAAATACTGTAGCTGCCCCGGGGTGTTGGGGTTCCCCATTGACAACCAGTAAATTTTCACGGGCTAGACTCAACGTAGGGGCCGCGGAGTTGCGCCTTAACAAATTTGTCACCTGTCACATTTAAGTATTACAATTCAGGTCCCGGTGTCAAATCTTCCATCTCCCCAACTAACACTTCGATAGGAGAGGGGTTTTCCTACTCCACCGAAGGCAAAGGTAATACTGCCCACTGCACACATGTGTTATGCATAGTGAGACTGATAGTAGCCAACAAAGTAGCAAACAAAGGCCACTTGTGATCGCCCTATCAGCGTAGGACCAATGCTACTCAAAAGATCTGCCATGATCCTGGACAAAATCTTGATATAATGGTCAATGAGTGAGAATGTACGATAGGATCCAGGCAGATGTGAATGTTTGTTTGGTTTTAGTAGCAACTTCATGTGTGACATGTTTGAATGGCTGGGCAACCCTCCTGTCTCCAATATATGATTGAAGGTGCGTACCAATGTGGACGGGATATCCTCACTCAATAATTTAAATAATTTGGCTGTAAACCCGTCAGGTCCTGGAGCTTTCCCGTATTTAAAGTAACTTATCGCCGCTGTCACTTCCGTCACCTCAATTTGTTTTTTAAAAGGAGAAGCTGATAGTTTGTGATGGATGGTAACCGTATTCCATCTACAAAGGTGTTACCCTCTGCACTATCCGTATGTTCCACCTTATATAAGTCTGAGTAGTATTCTTGTAGAATGGTGTTTATGGTTCGAGGGTCTGTGTTCATGATCCCATGTTTATTCGTTAACGCTGTAATATGTTGATGACGAATGTGATTTCCTTTCGCTAGTCGTGATAATAGTCTCCCTCATTTGCTACCATAACGATATACATCGGCTCTATAATTGTTATTACTGCTTGTCTCTCGTCGATATACCCATACGTGTAAGTCAGCCTTAGCCTGCTTACATCTATTTTTAACCTGTGTTGATGAACTTGTCTTGTTTTCCGTGTACCTATCGCGTAATATCCTGCTAGCCTGCGAGTAGTTTGTCGCGATCTTCTTTTTTAGCGTTGTCTGATAACCTATTAGTTTCCCGCGCATTACTCCCTTCCCTGCTGCCTATAAAAGTTCCGGCCTATCCCTAGTATCTCCATTATCCCTTACATATTAAAAACACCATTGCTTCACGTGATGTCGAAACTTCTCATCCATTAACAAATAGGTCGGGAAGCGCCAAGTTTGGTTTGGCCCCATCTGCACCATATCTGGCAGGGTCACTGATACGGGCGCGTGGTCATATTTAGCTACGTTGTGCACATCTGCCTCTTCCACTCCCCTTAATAGCTCGTGTGCTAGCAATATATAATCTATTCTGGACCAAGAGTCATGTGGCGCCGAATAGAATGAATATTCACTGCCATCTGGGTTCAGGTGTGTCAAAATGTCTACAAAGTTACTCGTGTCTAGCAAGGGTTATTATAAACGTGTGTCATGTGATCGCACATTCATTCGCATCGACCTACAGTTCTTCACTGTTTAGATTCACCATATTTAAGTCATCACCGTGGGTGGTTTTAATGCTCTCCTATCGGCCTGATATGCTTGGATACCTGGGATAAATTCAGGAACGTCTCCAAACTCCCTACTCACATGTCAGCGCAGGAACCGTAAGAGGGAACGTGCTTGTTTTGTTGCGCATAGGTGGAGTTTTATACAGTAAATGATTACTGCTGTCTTATTTTTTGCGTCCCAAGGGCAGAATAAGTCTGCGTAACGTTACATTTTACAGACACTCATATAATAGACACACGCTACCCTAATCGTGACACAAGGAAGGTATTGTTGCCGGATAAAGCCGCCATTTTAGCGTCACTGTGCTGTTAATTCTGTTTGGGACAGAACGCTGCTCTGCTGACTCTGAGGGACAGTTAGAGATTGCGATTTTGTTGTACTGTGCTTTAGGCAGGCTACTTTACCAACCACTGTGTACATCTTCCTTTTGCCTTGCAGTGTTTTTTTCAGAGGTCTGCAAGGTGTGTGTGTGAGTGCAGGTGACGCGCTGCAGTTTGCTCGGCATACAACGCTGTATGTAGGCATCTGCACATGTCACTCTCACACTCTTTTTTTTTTTTTTCTTTAGTGTAATTCTTGCTGCTCAATTCAATTGAAATTATAGTGTGACGTGCTTCCATCCGTATCCAATACATTGGTTGAAAACACTGTAGAAGGACACAAAAAGCCCTTTCACAGCTAAGAGTTGTGTTCACTGTAGTCTGAGATTTTAATTTATTCAATTTTGATCACGCTCAAGTTACTTCTTCAAGCAATGCTGCTTGTACTCTGCTGAGCGTGTCTTACTGCCTCATCCTTGTCATTTTTCTCTAATTGGTGTACATGTACATCAAAGTAGTCTTCATTTTGATCGAAATCCAAGCAGGTACCCGGACACTGTATGGCTGCTTTTATACGGTGGACTGGCTCCAACATTCAATAACACTTAAGATGCAATCGGGCACCTTGTCAAGGCCCAATCCTCTTCTCCCTCTGATATAATAATAATAATAATCTTTATTTATATAGCGCCAACATATTCCGCAGCGCTTTACACTTTAACAGTTTCAAAACACAAGTCATAGGTAACAACGTTAACAATACAATAATTAAAGTAAAATAAGCCGACCCTGCTCGTGAGAGCTTACAATCTACAATGAGGTGGGGGAGATACAAAGTACAGGTGTGTATCTATAATGGTGCATTTCCAATGATGGTCCAGCCATCTTGAGGGAGTGAGGCATGGATGGAGATAGTGAATGGGCTCCACATACACACTTAAACATAGAACGACTTTGGTTATTGAATGTCATAGGCCACTCTGAACAAATGTGTTTTGAGGGAGCGCCTGAAACCAGGCAAATTGTGGATAGTCCTAATTTCTTGTGGTAGAGCATTCAAGAGGATTTGCGCAGCGCGGGAGAAGTCTTGTAGTCGGGAGTGGGAGGTACGGATTACTGCAGAGGTTAGTCGAAAGTCATTTGCAGAGCGCAGCAGTCGGTTAGGCCGATAGATAGAAATGAGGGAGGAGATGTAGGGGGGTGCTGCACTGTGGAGAGCTTTGTGGGTGAGAACCAGTACTTTGAATTGGATCCTATAATGAATGTGCAGCCAGTGTAAGGACTGGCGAAGAGCGGACGCGTCCGAGTACCGATTAGCCAGATGGATGACCCTGGCTGCTGCATTAAGGATGGACTGGAGAGGGGATAGTCGAGTAATGGGGAGGCCAAGTAATAGAGCATTGCAGTAGTCCAGGCGGGAGTGGATCAATGCTACAGTGAGGGTTTTTGCTGTTTCCATGGTGAGAAAAGGGCGGATTCTAGAGATGTTCTTTAGGTGTGTAGACGGCAAATATCTAACAAACAGGTCATGCTGGAGAGACTTGCACCTACTGCCACTCAGGGTCTTCAGCTCCTTTGTGAGAAACTAATGTTTGGCCAGCCAGTATATCAAATAAAGTTCATGAGAAATGGGAACTGTGGTTGGCTTCACTTTTGGTACTGGCTGGGTGCTAATACCAAACCATGGTGTGGCATTCAATGGATATTCCTGGCTGGTTGGAGACAAGCTCATTCCCACAGAAAAGTACCTGAAAGCTAAGGAGATGGTGGCCTCTCTCAACATGAAGGAGTTTGCTCGTTGTCTAGGAGACCGACCACCCCTGCTGTGTACCTTGTCAACGTTGTGTTGAAGCTTGCAAGGATTAAGAGGTTACAGTGGTAAGCCTGGTTTTTACTAAAGATCCTGCTGTGTATTATAGTTTTTATGTTTTAAAAAAAATTTATCTTAGGAATGTTAAATAAATTTGTTATTTTTTTGGTTAAATACAATGTATGTTATGAATGTTAAATAATTTTATTTTGGTTTTTTATAAAATAAAATGTATGTTATGAATGTTAAATAACTTTTTTTTTTTTTTTTTTCAGGTATTTGATCTACCATAGCTAGTTGCTGATCGTTGACTCTACACCCCTCTCCCCAGAATGTTACTCGGGTTATGGGGAGAAAATCACCGCTATTCCAGACTGATTTAATGTTAATGTTCTGGCTCTTACACAGCACACAGCACTTGATGTTAGTTTATCTTTTTCCTAAATTATTTGTTACACTGCCCTTCTCACATTTTATTTTCACTTTTTTTTTTAAGCACAAGTTTTTTTACACTTCCTTGTTCTGTAAGTAGGCTTAATAGTTAAATGTTTTATACTAGATGTAAATATGTAACATGTAAATTTTAGATTAAGATTTTGCAAATTATTAGGTCCACACCATCAGGCTCTTTCGTCCCCTCTCCCTCAGAGTTGCGGTAATATATCGGACCACAGGCTCGCCCACACAGTTCCTTGACCACTTCTCTGCCTGGCTGCCGCACTTTCATGTCCTCAGAAGTACCAACCCTTATCCTTGGAGACTTAAACATCCCCATTAACAGCCCTACTTCCACACTCAAAACACATTTGTTCAGAGCGGCCTATCACATTCACTAATCAAAGTCATTCTATGTGTAACTGTGTGTGTGTGTAGCCCATTCACTATCTCCATCCATCCCTCACTCCCTGAAAATGGCTGGACCATCATTGTAAATACACCATTGTATATAAACAACTGTACTTTGGAGCTCCCCCTCCTCATTGTAGATTGTAAGGTCTCACGAGCAGGGGCGGCTTATATTGCTTTAATTATTGTATTGTTAACGTTGTCACTTATGACTTGTGTTATGAAACTGTTAAACTGTACAGCGCTGCGGAATCTGTTGGCGCTATATAAATAAAGATTATTATAGTAGAGGCCCACTCAGTAGTGGTGAAGTGAACGGCGCAAATTGCGAGTTGATTGCGACTGATGCAGCTGATACTCCATTACTGCTGGCTGCTGCTCACACAACCGCTCCAACATATGTAACGTGGAATTCCACCTGGTGGGTACGTCACATATGATGCGATGTTCAGGAAGGCAAAATCTGCGTTGCAGAGCTGCAATGCGCGATCTGGCCATGGTGGAACGTCGCAAGTTAGCGCACTGTAGGCGGACCTTGTGCAGCAGTGAATCAAGATCCGGATAGTCCCTCAAAAAACTGTGGACGACAAAGTTTAGCACATGTGCCAGACATGGTATGTGAGTGACGTTGCCTAGGCCCAGACCTGCCACCAGATTTCGGCCATTGTCACACACTACCAAGCCTGGCTGGAGATTCGCTGGCAAAATACACATGTCGCTCTCTTGCTTTATGGCATTCCAGAGCTCCAGCGCTGTGTGGCTTTGATTACCCATGGAAATTAATTTCAGGACGGCCTGTTGACGTTTGGCCACGTCTGTGCTCATATCGGTCAACAGGCTCGCTGTCTGGGTGTTATGTTTGACACCAATCTCTCCTTCACCTCCCATATACAATCTGTTGCCCGCTATTGCCGCCTACACCTAAAGAACATCTCTCCCGAATCCAAGACTTCTCCCGCGCTGCGCCAATACTGTGGAATGCTGTACCCCAAGAAATTAGAATTATCCACAATTTGCATGGTTTCAGGCGCTCCCTCAAAACACATTTGTTCAGAGCGGCCTATCACATTCACTAATCAAAGTCATTCTATGTGTAAGTGTGTGTGTAGCCCATTCACTATCTCCATCCATCCCTCACTCCCTCAAAATGGCTGGACCATCATTCTAAATACACCATTGTATATAAACACCTGTACTTTGTATCTCCCCCACATATTTGTAAATTGTAAGCTCTCACGAGCATGTGTGGATTATATTGCTTTAATTATTGTATTGGTAACGTTGTTACTTATGACTTGTGTTCTGAAACTGTTAAACTGTAAAGCGCTGCGTAATCTGTTGGCGCTATATAACTAAAGATTCTTATTAAGCGTTCACGGGTCCATGTGGAGGTAGACCGTGATGGCTCCTGCAACGATGTTTCTGAGGAACTGGAGAAGGAGGAGTCAATGTGTACAGACTTGATTCCTGCAATCCTTGTAGTTGGCTGAACACGTACAGCGCCACTCGCAAGATCTGTACCCGGCTCCACAACATTGACCCAATGGGCAGTGAGGGAAAGGTATCGTCCCTGGCCATGGGTACTGGTCCACGCAGCGGTGGTCAGGTGGACATTGCTACTGACGGAGTATAGTAGCGCATGTTTAATTTTAACCTCAACAACATGCTTTTGCAGACCAGGGACGGCTTGCCTGCTGAAATAAAATCAGCTTGGCACATTGTATTGTGGGACTGCCAATGCCATTAAGTTCCGTAAACTGTCAGTCTCCACCAGCCTGAATGACAACATTTCAAGGGACAGGAGTTTTGCAATGCCAGCATTCAGAGCCTGTGCTCGTGGATGGTTTGCCGAGATTGGGCCTACACCCGATACGCCACAACCTGACACCCACAGATAAACAAGCCATGACATCTCTGAAAGATAACCCCAACATTATTATTAAACTAGCTGATAAGGGGGGTGCTATCGTTATTATGAATAAGACCCAATCTATTGCCGAAATTCATAGACAACTGTCAGTTAACCTAACCTACAGACAACTCAATTGTGACCCTACATTTTACATCTGTCAAAAAATTGATCGTATCCTGACAAAACATCTTTAATTGATCACCATAGACTGTAAGACTATGACATTCCTTAATATTCAATACCCCATCACCCCTGTTTTCTACACACTCCCAAAAATCAACAAAAAACTACATTATCCACCCGCATACCCTAGAGGGATAATTCTCCGTGTTCTACAGTATCACCCAAATGTTTAACATGTTGCCTAATTCCTATGGATATATATTCTTCACCCTATGTATATATTGTATATATTGTATATATTATACATTGTCATTGACTGTAAATTTTTCTATCTCTTCCAGCGACTATTTGATAAAGGCCACTGCGTTGCCCAAAACGTCAGTCAGTCGTCTCATAGCTATTTTCTTTTTTCACATCAAGTGTGCAATAAAAATTTCAAATTTAACCATGACATATGCAGTTAAACTTGTGCAGTGATTCTATATAGACTGTACATCTTCAGTGTGTCTTTGTAACTCAACTACGTGTTTTCTCCGCACATGTTTACACATATTTGTGGTATTGAGGTTACTGACACTTTACCTCTTTTTACTTTTTGATTACACAGCTTGCATTTGACATAGCAAATATCATCTGCAAGTGTGTTAAAAAAGGACCACGCAGTGCAAGTCCTGGGAGCGTCCGTTTAGACTTTTGGAAGAGAAATCCGAACAGGTGCCAAAATGGAGGCTACAGGCAACAGAGTATGCAGTCTAACTCTCCCTCCTGTTTGTACCGTTGGGTCAATCGCTTCCTCAGAGCTGCTCCCACCACCTTCCTGTTCCTCACGCCATGTTGGGTCTTGGACCTCATTATCTCCACTAACCTCTTCCATCACCTGCTGCTGTTGGGTGGTCTGGCCACCACCATGCTCAACAGAAACTGGCACCTGAGTCTCATCATCATCAGATGCGTTCTGCGGTGTGCTGACCATCGGCACTGTCTCACCCGCCTCTTCAGATTCAGAGAGACACAGCTGTTGCGCATCACTGCATACTCCCTCTTCTTCACATTCCAGAATGCTGCTTGGCTGGGCCCCTGTTTGCAAACCAACAGATTCTGAGAACAGAAGCAGAGACTCAGCTGGCTCCTGTACAGAACTCTCTGACTGACTGGGCAATTTGGCAGGCGGTGATGAGACAGATGGTTGCTCAACAGTGCTGTGGTCCTGAGAGGAGGTGGAAGCAATTGAAGTCCATGCATTGGATCCTGGGCTCCAACACCGCCAGTTGTTGCCTGTAAGTGCTGTTAGCACAGTCAACACTTGCTCCTGTGTTACTGGGGTTGAGTAATGGCAGCTGTTCCCCTGCTGTGTGTACGACAAAAAGTCATGCTGCCTCCACCCTGTCCTCCTCTCATCCCTGGGCTCCAACACCGCCAGTTGTTGCTCGGAAGTAATTGGCACGGGTACTGACTCATGCCCACCCTGGTTACAGCACGACAGCTGTTTCCTGGCAGTGTCAACGTAAATTAGCCTCCAATAAGTTGTCCTGTCATGTTGCATTCCGGTTATCCGACTCTATGGTGCCTGCAGTTTAGGTGATTCCTATGTGTGCTGTGGGATATGTAAATAAAGGCTCCGTTGTGAAAATAGGACAAGCACCCACTGTAGGACTGTGTGATTTGGTAACTGCAGACGGCTTGCGGCCTGTCAACTTACATTTTCATGGGTGCCTTATGGTACCCGTCCGAGTTCCAGTACCATCAGCTGGTTCTCCACAGTGCCTTTGGCCTAGGTGCCTCCATCTCGGTATCCGAGTTCCAGCAACGTCTGCTGGTCCTTGGTAGTGCTTTGGAGCACAGGTACCTCCTGCTTAGTAACCGTGTCCCAGTAACGTCAGCTGGTCCTCGGTTGTGCCATTGGCTCTTTTCCTTCTGCTGCCCCTCCGGGTTCCAGCACAGTCAGCTGCTCCTCGTTACTTGCATTGGCTCTTGTACCTTCTGCTACCCGTCCGGGTTCCAGTACCGTCAACTGGTTCTCCGCAGTGCCTTTGGCCTAGGTGCCTCCATCTCCGTATCCGAGTTCCAGCAACGTCTGCTGGTCCTTGGTAGTGCTTTGGAGCACAGGTACCTCCTGCTTAGTAACCGTGTCCCAGTAACATCAGCTGGTACAAGGTTGTGCTACAAATACAAGATACAGAACAAGAGACACAAGAACAATAAGCAGAAGATCTAAACGCAGAAGAACATGAAGTATAAGACCAAAATGAAGAGCAAAATATATGCTCTAAATTATAAGCAGAAGAAGACTAAGCAGTGTATGGGGGTGAGTCCGTTCCTCCTCGTGGTGCCCCTGGTAAATGCCTGATGCTGCAGGCTAAACTGAACACGGACAAATACTGTTGTAATTTAAATCTTTTGTGGCAGCAAGAACGGAACGATGAAAAAATCATACTTTTACAGATTACAAGTACAGGAATCTCTGTCACAAATAAGAATATGATGAAGAAGATGAAGTACAATATGAAGAAGAATAATAGTTTAATAAGAAGAATATGAGTAATGTTAACAAAAAGATGAATAGCAAGAAGTTTAAGAAGAAGATAAAGAAGGTGAAGATGAAGAATAATTTGATGAAAAAGATGATGCTGCTGAAGATTATGAAGGAGAAAGTGTGGCAAAAGTTAAAAAGGTGAAGAGCATGGAAGTTGTGAAACATACATATTTGCCAAAATAGAAAAAAGGTTAACAACATTGTCAATTTCTTCGTCAATCCGAACGTATTTCCTAAAAAAAAAAATTAATGCTATTCCATTGGATTGGGTTAAACATCTATGCCTTTAATGTCTCCTCAACCTCCCCCAATACATTCTACATTATTCTTTGTTGTTTTCCTTCATGTACAATTAACCAACAAGGCAAGAATGGGTTTTTTGTAATTCCGATATTTTGTTCCCATAGACTTACATTGGATTTCCGGTATCGGTATCGGGTATCGCCGATATTTTTTGGGTATCGGCGATACCATTCCGATTCCGATACTTTTGGATATCGGAAAGTATCGCTCAACTCTAGCTTTGACCTCTCTTCAGCCATTTTCTGTGAATCAAATTCCTGAGGAACTCTCAGGTCACATGGTGCTTCTGATAATAGCTCTTGCTGCATGTCTATGGCAGCGCTCAGCATCGCGCATCTTTCCTCTTTGTCTCCTCCATGCGCCATCTTGTCCTTCTGCTTCAGTTGGATAGGTAAACCGTTCGGGGTCTGTTGTGAACTCCGTAGCAAGTAGCGCTCCATAAATTATGTCCCCACGAATGTAAAAGGTGTCAGTGTTCCCGGGGTGGTTTTACTGCTCTCCTATGGGCCCGATATGCTTGGATACCTGGGAGGAATTCAGGAGCATCTCCAAACTCCCTCCTCACATGTCAGCGCAGGAAACAGAAGAGGGAACGTGCTTGTTTTGTTGCTCATAGGTGGAGTTTTATACAATAAATGATTACTGCTGTCGTATTTTTGGCGTCCCTAGGGCAGAATAAGGCTGCGTAACGTCACATTTTAGAGAGAGTCATATAATAGACACACGCTACCCTACCCGTTACACAAGGAAGGTAGTGTTGCCGGATAAAGCCTTGCGCAACCAGACATGCCCCTGGAAAATGACTGCTGCTGCAGGCTAAACTCAACACGGACAAATACTGTTGTAATTTAAAACTTTTGTGACAGCAAGAACGCAAGGATGAAAAATTCATACTTTTACAGATTACAAGTACAGGAATCTCTGTCCAAAATAAGAATATGATGAAGAAGATGAAGATGAAGTAGAATATGAAGAAGAATAATAGTTTAATAAGACCAATATGAGTAATGTTAACAAAAAGATGAATAGCAAGAAGTTTAAGAAGAAGATAAAGAAGGTGAAGATGAAGAATAATTTGATGAAAAAGATGATGCTGCTGAAGATTATGAAGGAGAAAGTGTGGCAAAAGTTAAAAAGGTGAAGAGCATGGAAGTTGTGAAACATACATATTTGCCAAAATAGAAAAAACGTTAACAACATTGTCAATTTCTTCGTCAATCCGAACATCTTTTAAAAAAAAAATATTAATGCTATTCCATTTGATTGGGTTAAACATCTATGCCTTTAATGTCTCTTCAACCTCCCCCAATACATTCTACATTACTCTTTGTTGTTTTCCTTCATGTACAATTAACCAACAAGGCAAGAATGGGCTTTTTTTATTTCCGATATTTTGTTCCCATAGACTTACATTGGATTTCCGGTATCGGTATCGGGTATCGCCGATATTTTTGGGGTATCGGCGATACCATTCCGATTCCGATACTTTTGGATATCGGAAAGTATCGCTCAACTCTACTTGTGACATCGAATTCCGGGCGGGGGGCATTGCTTTTTGGATAAGTTATTCAAAAACCGATC
>JARQOD010000006.1:143645913-143723109 GCA_033576555.1 Oophaga sylvatica
TTGCCATCACAGCCCCGCTTGCACAAAATTCCCCAAACTATAGCAGTACAGAACACGTTAACCCTGGTTTATCTAGTGGCAGGTAAGGAAGAGACACTGCAGGAAACCGACTTACGAAGCAGGCCCAATGTAGGGGTGTGGGTCTCTGAGACTTTTAATGGAGTGCATAGGCTGACAAGCATTTCACCGATGGGGGTACCTTTTTTAATAAATAAAATATTGCCATCACAGCCCCCCTTGCCCAAAATTCACCAGCCTATAACAGTACAGAACAAGTTCACCCTGGTCTATCTAGTGGCAGGTAAGGAAGAGACACTGCAGGAAACCGACTTACGAAGCAGGCCCAATGTAGGGGTGTGTGTCTCTGAGACTTGTAATGGAGTGCATAGGCTGACAAGCATTTCGCCGATGGGGGTTAACTTTTTTAATAAATAAACTATTGAAATCACAGCCCCCTTTGCCCAAAATTCACCGGCCTATAACAGCACAGAACACATTCACCTTGGTTATCTAGTGGCAGGTAAGGAAGAGACATTGCAGGAAACCGACTTAAGAAATAGGCCCAATGTAGGGGTGTGGGTCTCTGAGACTTGTAATGGAGTGCATAGGCTGATAAGCATTTCACCAATGGGGGGTAGCTTTTTTAATAAATAAACTATTGCCATCACAGCTCCCCTTGCAAAAAAATTAACCAGCCTATAACAGTACAGAACACATTTACCCCAATCATCTAGTGGCAGGTAAGGAAGAGACATTGCAGGAAACTGATTTAAGAAGTAGGCCCAATGTAGGGGTGTAGGTCTCTGAGACTTGTAATGGAGTGCATAGGCTGACAAGCATTTCATCGATGGGGATACCTTTTTTAATAAATAAACTATTGCCATCACAACCCCACTTGCCCAAAATTCATCGGCCTTTAACAGCACAGAACACATTCACCCTTGTCATCTAGTGGCAGGTAAGGAAGAGACATTGCAGGAAACCGACTTAAGAAATAGGCCTAATGTAGGGGTGTGGGTCTCTGAGACTTGTAATGGAGTGCATAGGCTGACAAGCATTTCACCGATGGGGGTACCTTTTTTAATAAATAAACTATTGCCATCACAGCCCCCTTGCCCAAAATTCACCGGCCTATAACAGCACAGAGCACATTCACCCTTGTCATCTAGTGTGAGGTAAGGAAGAGACATTGCAGGAAACAGAGTTAAGAAGTAAGCCCAATGTAGGTGGGTGGGTCTCTGAGACTTGTAATAAAGGGCATAGGCTGACAAGCATTTCAGTAATGGGGGGTGCCTTTTTTAATAAATAAACTATTGCCATCACAGCCCCGCTTGCACAAAATTCCCCAGACTATAGCAATACAGAACACGTTAACCCTGGTAAGGAAGAGACACTGCAGGAAACCGACTTACGAAGCAGGCCCAATGTAGGGGTGTGGGTCTCTGAGACTTGTAATGGAGTGCATAGGCTGACAAGCATTTCACCGATGGGGGTACCTTTTTTAATAAATAAAATATTGCCATCACAGTCCCACTTGCCCAAAATTCACCGGCCTATAACAGTACAGAACAAGTTCACCCTGGTCATCTAATGGCAGGTAACGAAGAGACATTGCAGGAAATCGACTTAAGAAGTAGGCTCAATGTAGGGGTGTGTGTCTCTGAGACTTGTAATGGAGTGCATAGGCTGACAAGCATTTCACCGATGGGGGTTAACTTTTTTAATAAACTATTGAAATCATAGCCCCCCTTGCCCAAAATTCACCGGCCTATAACAGTACAGAACACATTCACCTCGGTTATCTAGTGGCAGGTGAGGAAGAGACATTGCAGGAAACCGATTTAACCCTGCTGTGCTGTTCGCATTTACTATACACTTGTAGTGTTCAGGGTCACTATGACCCGGCTTATTAAACCTTGATTTTAGACACTCTAACTCAATTTTTTTTATACTTTTTGCTTACTAGACTGTTTGTGAACATGTTTGGTAGTAAAAAAAAAAAGAAAAATGAAATAGAAATCTTTATTTTTTTTTTTTATTCAGAAAAAACAGAGCAATGAGCAAAACGAAAATAGAAAACTACACATATTTTGTAAAAAAAAAAAAAAGATCATATTTGGTTTTCTATCTTCCCGTGTACTTAATTCATTATCATGGTGGTTAGTACTCATTAGTATGACGTTTTTTTTTTTTATTATTATTTATTATTATTATTATTATTATTATTTTTTTATTATTATTATTTTTTTTAATTTATTTATTTATTTATTTTTTTTGCACACCTAGTGATCTCTCCGGATGCACTCTACATTTTAGAATAGACTGTGCACCAAAAATAATCAATATAAAGCCATTTTTATGGTGCGCAGATCTCAATTCATACCCCGGGTAGAGCGCGTGTACGACCCCATTGAAATAATTTAGGAAATAAATCAATTGATATACAATAGTAGATGCAATAAATAGACCCAACTGAGGTTAGAACTCCTTTATTTCACTGAAAATATGGCCTCACAGCTGTAAAAAACGATGTCGGGTCACTATGACCCGAACACAACAAGTGTAACTTTTTGCGTGTAGCAAAAAGTAAACAAAAAAAAAAAAAAATACTCATAGGTAGGTCCCCCCAAATGAGGAAAAGTCAAGGAGTCTCAAGTTTTAGAGACTTACAGAAAAAAATCTACAGGGCCGCACAAAAGTCTGTTCGGGTCACTATGACCCAAACAGAACAGCAGTAGGCCCAATGTAGGGGTGTGGGTCTCTGAGACTTTTAATGGAGTGCATAGGCTGACAAGCATTTTACCGATGGGGGGTACCTTTTTCTATAAATAAACTTTTGCCATCACAGCCCCCCTTGCCCAAAATTCACCAGCCAAATTCAACAGTACAGAACACGTTAACCCTGGTCATGTAGCCGTGGACAATGATGAGGCATAATGAGAAATCATACTTAAATTAAACAACTAAATTACAAATGTGAAGCCAAGTATGAAAGAAAATAACAAAAGGGAGGGGCGAACACAGGTTCATAGATATGAAGCCAGAATGTGTTCGACGAGATATGTTTGTCCCTAGCAACTCAGAGCAGCTCAGAGACAGTGATATAAACAGAAATATTATATAATACCCTTGCCAAAAATTGAGTTACCATATATATTCGAGTATAAGCAGACAAGAGCATAAGCCGACCACCCTAATTTTGCCACAAAAAATGGGAAAACTTATCGACTCGAGTATAAGCCTAGAATGGAAAATGAGGCAGCTACTGGTAAATTTCAAAAATAAAAATAGATACCAATAAAAGTAAAATTAAAGTAGGTTAAATTTTTTTGAATAGCCATATTGAAACAGGAGCCCCAAATAATGCTCCATACAGTTCATGATAGCCCCATAAGATGCTCCATACAAAATATGCCCCATATAATGCTGCACAAAGGTTAATAATGGCCCTATGAGATGCTCCATAGAATATGCCCCATATGCTGCTCCATAAAGGTTATGGCCCCATAAGATGCTCCATAGATTATGCCCATATGCTGCCCCATAAGATGCTCCATATATTATGCCCCATATGCTGCTCTATAGATTATGCCCCATATGCTGCTCCATAGATTATGCCCCATATGCTGCCCCATATATTATGCCCCATATAATATGCCCCATATGCTGCCCCATATATTATGCCCCATATGCTGCCCCATATATTATGCCCCACAATATGCTCCATAGATTATGCCCCATATGCTGCCCATGTATTATGCCCCACAAGATGCTCCATAGATTGTGCCCCATATGCTGCCCCATGTATTATGCCCCACAAGATGCTCCATAGATTGTGTACCATATGCTGCCCCATGTATTATGCCCCACAAGATATTCCATAGATTGTGCTACATATGCTGCCCCATGTATTATTCCCCACAAGATACTCCATAGATTATGCCCCCACATGCTGCTGCAAATAATAATAAATAAAAAAAAAATGACATACTCACCCCTCGTCGCTGGGGGCCAGATGCTGGTGACCTGAGCAGGCGGGGACACTGGCGCGCTATTGGGGACAGGTGCCGGTGTCACCGCTGGCTCAGGCCCAAGCACCTGCGATATTCACCTGTCTCCGGTCCACCGCTGCATGCTGCTGTCTTCTGGGTCCTCTGTCAGTGAATGCTCAGGCAGAGGGCATGGCGCGCACTAACCACATCATCACGCCCTCTGACCTGAACATTCACAGACAGAGGATGCGAGGGCAGAGCGGTGCGCAGCGGTGGAACGGGGACAGGTGAATATCGCATATACTCACCCCCTCCTGGCGCAGTCTCTGCAGCCCCTGCTCTTCTCCCACGGTCTCCGGCAGCTATTCCTAACTTTAGCGGTCACGTGGTACCGCTCATTAAAGTCATGAATATGTGCATATTCATGACTTTAATGAGCGGTACCACGTGACCGCTAATACAGGTGCCGGAGACCATGGGAGAAGAGCAGGGGCTGCAGAGACCGAGCCAGGAGGGGGTGAGTATATAGGACAGCTGCACTCCCCCTCCCCCGCCGACTCCCTGGTATATGACTCGAGTATAAGCCGAGAGGGGCACTTTCAGCCCTAAAAAATGGACTGAAAATCTCGGCTTATACTCGAGTATATATGGTACTTTTGCATCACGCAATCCCTTCGGCCTGGTGTTCTAATGGTTGTGGATGATGAGGATAAAGAGGAGGCTAACAGCAAACAGACCAACTCAGGAAGCGGATACCCATGTGTGGTTGTGAAGAAGTGCCTGAGAATACACCTTCCCAAAAAAGACAATGCATTTAAGGTTGTATTTCTGTGTTTTCATTTGGAGGTGTACAAAAGTCTTGGCCAATATACCCTTGTTCATTTTGATAAGAGTCAGCCTGTCAGCATTGTCAGTTGACAGGCATATGTGCTTATCTGTTATAATTCACCCAGCGGCACTAAAAACCCACTCTGACAGAAAGTCAGCAGCAGGGCAGACCAGGACCTCCAAGGTGTAGAGAGCCAGTTCATGCCACGTGTCCAGCTTGGATACCCAATAATTAAAAGGCACAGAGTAATCCCGGAGGATGTTTGTACGATCTGCAAGGTACTCCCTTACCATCTTCACAAAGATTGAACTTCTTGTGACAGCACCCCTTGCCTCTGTGGCGGTATGATGGGAGGGTCTGAGAAAATTTTCCCAGGATTTTGCCATTGTTCCCCTGCCTGACCTGGATTGTACTTCTGTCTCTCTCGCTTGGACTCCTTGGCTGTACAACAAACTCTGACATCTGCTGCCAGTGTTCTCACATGGGAATTTTTTCACTAATTTCGATACAAGGGCCCTATGGTAATGCACCTATTTTAGACCCCTGTTTGACTGTGGAATAAGAGATTGAAAAGGTTCCTTGTAGCATGGGTCTAAAAGTGTCACCAACAAGTAATGAGTGTCACCGAACATTTTTATAATTCGAGGGTTACGGGAAACGTAGCGCGACATAAAGTCAGCCATGCGTGCCAGACTACTAACAGGCATGTCATCCATGTCCTCACCAACAGTACGACTGACCATAGTGTCCTCCTCCTCTTCATCCTCATACTCCTCTTCCCTGTCCTCAGGACATCCCCGGTGAACAGACGGTATGGCAGCTGTGCTTGTAATACCATCTACAGCGCATGAAAATAGCTGCTGTTCTTCCTCCTCCTCCTCTTGATTGTCTACCAATCCACCTTGCGACGACATGAGGCTGGGCTGAGTGTAATCATCCGGTATGTTTCCTGGCTCAATTTCCTCCTGCTCTTCCTGCAATGCATCTTCTTTGATTGTGAGCAGAGAGGTTTTCAGAATGCTGACAAGCAGGATGGTGACACTAATTATGGCATCATCGCCGCTCACCATCTTAGTGCAGTCCTCAAAGTTCTGGAGGATGTTACATACAGTATGTCTGACATCCATGTCCGCTCCTGAGACCTTATATGTAGAGTCTGACCTGAATATTGATGGCCTTGTGGAAGCTGGTACTCAACAACTGCCCTCTTCTGCTCACAAATCCTTTGCAACATATGCAATGTAGAGTTCCAACCCGTGGGGACATCACACACCAGTCGGTGAGCCGGAAGCTGCAAAGACTGCTGAAGCCCAGCAAGGGCGGCTGAAGCTGTCGCTGACTTTCGAAAATGGGCAGACATACGGCATACTTTCAACAGCAGATCCGGCAGCTCCGGGTAGCTTTTGAGAAAACATTGAACCACGAGGTTAAGCACATGGGTCAGACAAAGTACGTGTGTGAGCTGACCTTGCCTCAGAGCTACCACCAGGTTCCGGCCATTGTCACACACGACCATGCCTGGTTGTAGGTTCAGCGGTGTCAGCCAATTATCTGACTGCTTCTTCAGCGCTGTCCACAACTCCTCTGCATTGTGTGGTTTGTCACCTATGCAGATTAGCTTCAGAACAGCCTGTTGCCACTTGGCTGAGGCAGTGCTGCAGTGCTTCCAGCGTCTGACTGATGTGTTCATTTCAGAAATGGAGGCTGAAGAAGAGGAGGAGGAGGATGAGGAGTTGCAGGAGATGTAGACTGTGGAGGCAACCCTGATTAACATAGGACCAACAATCCTAGGCGTGGGGAGGATGTGTTTCATCCCAAGGTCTGACTGGGTCCAGGCTTCCACTATGTTAACCCAGTGTGCCGTCAGTGAGATGTACCGTCACTGCCCACAGGCACTTGTCCATGTGTCCATGGTTAGGTGAACTTTCCCAGTAACAGCATTGTTGAGGGCATGGGTAATGTGTTACACATGCTGGTGTAATGCAGGTATGGCCCAATGGTAGAAATAGTGGTGACTGGGGAACGAGTACCTTGGGACGGCCGTCGCCATTAGGTTGCGGAAAGCTTCCATCTCAACGAGCCGAAAAGGCAACATGTCGAGCGTAAGCAGTCGAGAAATGTGCGAATTAAGTACTGTGGTCTGTGTGGTATTGGCTGGGTATTTCTGCTTGCATTCCAATGACTGGGGTATAGACAACTGATGGCTGCGCTGGGACAAGGACGTGGACGGGCTTGATGATGGTGCTGGTTGACTATGGGCAACAACAGGTGCAGGGCCCGAGGCATCTTCAGTGGCACGCTGATCTGGTGATTGGCTTTTACGCGAAATAGTGGAAAAAGCAGTACTGTCACCTGCAGACAGTGTTCCTGGAGCCTGGGCTCCAGCCTACAAAGTTGGGTGCTTTGCTGCCATGAGCCTAATCATGCTAGTGGTGGTCAGGCTGGTAGTTTTGCTACACCTTTTTATGCGGGCATGGCAAGTGCTGCAAGTGGCCTGTTTGGGGTTCTCAGCAGAGTCTTTAAAAAATAACCAGACTCGGGAAGATCTAACAGTTGCAATGGCAACTTCTGTCCTGTTGGTGTTACGCGGAACAGATGCACGCCTTCTGTCTGCGTCCAACACACTGCTTCTTCTTGCCTGTTGGGGTTATATGCCTCCTTTCCCATGTGTGCTGCTGTCCTCGCTCTGCATATCCTCCTGCCAGGTTGGGTCAGTCACTATGTCCTCCACCACCTCGTCTTCCACATCCGTACCATGCTCCTCCTCCTGACTTACCGGCAATTGTGTCTCATCATTGTAGTCCACTTCTTGTGACTGTGGCTGCTCAAAGATTTGTGCATCACTATATAGAATATCATCTTTCCCCGTTTCAAGTGGAGCGTCCGAGAGGCACAAAACTCCAAATGGAAAACTGAACAGCTCTTCGGAGTGTCCGAGTGTGGGATCTGTTGTCTCAGGGTGCTCGGCATAGTAGGAAGAAGAAGGATCAGGGTGAGTAATAGCCGGTCCACACTCACGGCTACTCAGACTTGACCGTGTGGAAGACATGGTGGTGGTAATGGTGGCTAAGTGACTTGAAGCATTATCCGCTATCCAACCAACTACCTTTTCACACTGCTCAGGCTTCAATAGTGGTGTTCTGCGGTCTCTTAGAAACTGGGACAGGAAGGTTGGGTGAGAACATGTGGGTCTTTGCTGCAGCCCACTTTCAGCTTGGCCAAGGCCTCGGCCTTTGCATGTATCATCAGCATCACGTCCACTTCCCAGTCCCTTGCCCCTTGCCTTGCCCATTTTAAATGGACTTTTGAAATATTTGAAAAGCTCAATACAAATGGATTTATTTGGAGAAAAATTATGTGTGATCAATATACCTGCAAAGCAAAAATTTTTACTCCACTAATACACCAGGCCTCAGCATGAGATAACAGACTGTATTAATTTTTTGGGTTATGTTTTAGTTTATTGTTTGAACACAATAAAATAAGGGTACAAGTGTTGGCATATGCAACAGATTAGTAAAAGGAGGACTTTATGCTGACCTGACAATAGATGGCGATGTTGTGTAACGTTTCCTTCTGTTTAATGTATTGTATAAGAAATTGTCTCACTTGTAGTTTCACTTTCATTTTGTTCCTGTTTTCCTGATGCAATGCTGAAATGACGGTGCATTTTCCTTTAACCTCATATTGTAAGAAGTAAAAGCTTGTTATCCCATGAAGCCTGCTCTGTGAAGTTTTCTACTGCAAAGGTGTGGATTCAGAAGCTGTGCAACAGGTTATGGGCCCAGATACAGTGTACCCATTCACCCCAGAAACAGCGTGCCCAGATACAGAGAATCCAGACACCAGAGAATCCAGACACCACAGATCCCAAGCACCAAGAATACCAGATACCCAGGACACTGGAATTCTCAGCAAGACCCTGCTGAATGCAGAAGAATATCTTCAGTGCAACTCTCTGAACAAGTAAGTCTATATAAAGATGATGAATAACACAGAGCTAAAACTCACAGTAGCTAAACTGAATGATGAGAACTATCAGCTATGGAAGTTAAAAGTAGAGATGGTATTGTCTAAGGATGATTTATGGGAAGTAATCACTACAGATAGACCTAATCAGGATAATCAGACATGGAATAAGAAAAATAGACAAGTGAGAGCCACCATTAGCTTATTAGTGGATGATGCTCAATTAATACATATAAGAAATGAAGAAACAGCGAAAGGAATTTGGGAAGTATTAAGAAAGCTATATGAGAGACCCAGCTTAAATCACAAATTATTTTTATTAAGAAAGCTTCACAGTATGAGACTGAGTGCAAATGACGACATGCAGAAGCATATATTCTCAATGATGGAAGTGATATCACAGCTAAGATCTATTGGTGAAGACATTAAAGAAAGCCATATAGCAGCTATATTGTTGTGCAGTTTACCAGATTCATATACTGCTTTAATAAATGCACTAGAGACAAGACCAGAAACTGACATTACATTAGATTTTGTGAAAACAAGACTAATAGATGAATATCAGAGAAGAAAAGAACAAAACAATGATTCTTCTACTGCAAAGGACAATGAAAACGCTCTTAAAGCTACAGGATTTAAAAACCCTATAATAAAGAGACAAGAGAATGCTTCAGATGTAAGAAAAAAGGTAATTTAAAGACTGTACCATATGGAAATCAGAACAACAAAAATTACAACATAAAAAGCATACACAGAAAGTAAAAAACACATTTCCGATTTGTGTGAGAATAATTGGAATGGCACATTCAAAATAACAGACAAGAAATCATCCCTTGGTTGGTTTATTGATTCAGGAGCAATGAGTCATATGACAAGTGACAAGAACTTCTTTACTGATCTTGATTTAAATAAGAAAGAAGCCATTTATCTTGCAGATGGAAGCAAAATAACCGCAGAAGTTATCGGACAAGGTATGCTAAATTGTTCAAACAAGTTCGGACAAGATTCAAAGATACTTGTACAGGATGTGTTGTATGTTCCAAAATTGGAAGGCGGATTATTATCTGTGAAACGTTTAACAGCAAAAGGACTTACAGTAAAATTCAAAGATAATGAGTGTGCAATTATTGCAGGAAACAAGATGATAACCAAAGTCAAGGCTGATGAACAATTATATCATTTTGACAAACCAAAGGAACAGATGAAGGTATGTACACATGATCACAAAAACTGTATTCACATGTGGCATAGACGTCTAGGACATAGACACCCGGACAGTATAAGGGAACTACAGAGAAAAGAATTGACAAAAGATTTAAAGATATCAGATTGCTCAATTACCATAAGATGTGAATGTTGTATAAAATCCAAAGCCACAAGGATATCTATTCCAAAATAAAGTGAGATGAAAAGCGAAAGACCACTTGATTTGGTGCATACTGACGTATGTGGACCCATGAAAGTGACTACATCAGGAGGCAATAGATACATGTTGACTTTTATAGACGACTACTCAAGATACACAGTCACATACTTAATTAAGAACAAAAGTGAAGTTTTTGATAAACTTGTAGACTATGTAACATGATCAAGTAACAAATTTCAAAGGAAGCCAATTGTCATCAGAAGTGATAATGGAGGTGAATTTACAGGTCACAGAATAGACTACTTAAAACAAAATGGAATAGAACATCAGAAAACAGTTCCATACACACCTGAACAAAATGGAGTAGCAGAAAGGAAAAACAGAACTCTAACAGAGATGATGAGATGTATGCTGACAGATTCTAAACTACCAGAGAAATATTGGGGTGAGGCAGCAATGACAGCTACATATCTACAGAGCCGACTTTTTTCCAGAAAACTGAAGAAAACTCCATATGAACTGTGGCAAGGTATGAAACCAAGTGTCAATCATTTAAAAGTTTTTGGATGTAAAGTTTTTATATTCATTCCAACAGAAAAACGTTCCAAACTTCAAAACAGATCCATGGAAGGAATATTCGTTGGATATAGTGAAAACTGCAAAGGATATAGAATCCTAGATCGCAAAACAGACAGAGTTACAGTGAGTAACAGTGAGTAACAGTGTGACATTCATTGAAGATTTAAATGAAGACATTATGATTTCAGTTGAAGCAAATGAGAAAAACGATAGTGGCATAACTGAAGAAATATCTGATGAGAAAGAAGTAGAAATTAAAGAAGAACAAAATACTGAAAGTGAAGAATCACAACTACAAACAGACACAAAACCAAGACGTTCAATAAGAGAGAACCCAGGAAAACCACCAAAACGTCTCTCATACAAGACAAGTATACGAAAAATCCATGAGACTACCTCTTGGGAAGACATATCTAAACTTCCTGAAGAAGAAGCTAATGAATGGATAGAAGCAATAGAAACAGAAATTAAATCCATGCATGATTCAAATACATGGACACTAACAGATTTGCCAGAAGGAAGAAAAGCCATAGGATGTAAATGGATTTTTAAAGTAAAATACCAAGCAGATGGCACACCTGAAAGATATCGAGCAAGACTCGTAGCTAAAGGGTATTCTCAAAAATATGGAGACGACTATGATGAAACATTTGCTCCAGTTGTCAAACACACTACAATAAGAACTTTACTTACAGTTGCAGCAATGGAACAGATGGAACTAAGATATCTGGATGTAAAGGCAACTTTTTTGAATGGAGATTTAACAGAAGACATTTACATGGAACAACCTCCAGGATTCAAAGATGAAAGAAATCCAAACAAAGTTTGTAAACTACAGAAAAGCATATATGGTTTAAAGCAAGCAGCTAAAGCATGGAATGACAAAATCACGGAAGTACTAACAAATGAAAAATTTCAAAGAAGCAAAGCTGATCCATGCTTGTACACAAAAAGAATGAGTAATAGATGGATTTATGTACTCATATATGTAGACGACATTTTGATTTGTTTTAAACAAGAAAGGATAAAGAGAACATTCTAAAAACCCTGAAACAACATTTTGAAATCAAAGACTTAGGAAATGTAAAACAGTACCTAGGAATACAAATAGAAAGAGAAGAAGATGGAAGTTTCCTACTGAATCAAAATCACATGATTCAAGACATAACAGAAAAATTTGGACTAAAGGATGCAAAAACAGTAAAGTCTCCAATGGAAACTAATTATCTCAAAGAGAAGAACAGTGAAAAAAATTTGCTACCAAACAATGAAGAATACAGAACAGCAATAGAAAAACTACTGTATCTAGTGACCATTACAAGACCAGATATCGCAGCCAGCAGTAGGAATCCTGAGTAGAAAGATATCAAAACCAAATAAAGCTGATTGGAATGCCATGAAGAGAGTAATACGTTATTTGAAAGGAACTAGCAATGTTAAGCTGAAATTACCCATAGGTGATAATTGCATTTTAACAGGATATGTTGATGCAGATTGGGCTGGAGATCCAACTGACAGATCTACCAGTGGACATATTTTTTTTCTCTCAGGAGGACCAATAAGTTGGACAAGTAAGAAACAGTCAATTGTGACACTATCTTGAACAGAAGCAGAATATGTTGCAGCAGCACATGCGAGTCAAGAAGTACTGTGGTTAAGACAATTGTTGACAGAATTAGGACAACCACAGTTGGAACCAACAAAAGTAAAAGAGGACAATCAAGGATGTCTTGTTCTTGCTCAGATGGAAAGAGTCAATCCAAGAACCAAGCATATTGATGTGAAATATCATTTCTTGAGAGATCATCAGGACCAAGGAGTCTTGAAGTTGGAGTATTGTCCTACTGAAGAAATGACAGCAGACATTTTCACAAAGGCATTGAATGCTGATAAACATCAGAGACTAATAAAAAAATTGGGTTTGATTGAATAAGTCCTTATTGTTGAGAAAGGGTGTTGGCATATGCAACAGATTAGGACTTATTATAAGTAAAAGGAGGACTTTATGCTGACCTGACAATAGATGGCGATGTTGTGTAACGTTTCCTTCTGTTTAATGTATTGTATAAGAAATAGTCTCACTTGTAGTTTCACTTTCGTTTTGTTACTGTTTTCCTGATGCAATGCTGAAATGACTGTGCATTTACCTTTTACCTCATGTTGTAAGAAGTAAAAGCTTGTTATCCCATGAAGCCTACTCTGTGAAGTTTTCTACTGCAAAGGTGTGGATTCAGAAGCTGTGCAACAACAAGAAGGCTAGCAAACAGAACTATGCAATGTGTGTGAGCTGCCCTGGACTCTGTTGGGGTACTCAGATCCGAGCCTATTAACTTCTATGGGGAATGTCACGGCAACACAGCTCAGTCCGTGGCCCTGGGCGCTCACCCAAAAAGGGGGAATATTTACAGGGGAATGAATGTTCGTGTAATTGGTTGTGACGCCACCTGTAGTATCTGGTCAGGGGGACCAGCGCAGCTGTACAGATTCTCTGGAAGGGATGGGGTTGCGCAGCTAGATGTTAGGCCTCCTACAGGTGAGGCTGTGTCCTTCCAGGGCAGATAGATGTGTAGGGATGCAGGACGAAGGGAAACCCGGCAGGGTAGGGACAAGAAGGTGGACACACACAGACAAGTCACTTTGGAACCTTTACTGAAGATGTTGCAGGTACATACCGGAGCACGATAGGGTGAAGGGTGCACATCCAGATTTTCCCACTAAGTAGGGTTAAGGCCTCCTTATTCCTTGCCTTTCTGTAATGAAGTTCTGGCCAGCATGTAGCTGGGCCTAACTTAATCTCTGTCCAGCACCTGGCTGACCTTGTGGTTGGACCTCCTCTTGAAATACACAGTCCCTGCTTGCTGGGCCCTGCTTGCCTGAACTCCATCCTCCTGGCCCTGTTACGTATCAGCTCTGTGGTGCTCCTGGGACTTGTAGTTCCCCAGGAACTCCGGTGGTCTCCTACTGGGTCGTGGAGATCCCTGTAGGCTCGGACCCGGCGTCCGTTATATATACTTGCTGGGGTGAGCTGGTTGGGCTCCTCTGCCCCTTTGCTACTCCCCTCTTGCCTTCGGCCTACTCTGGCCCTCACATGATTATACACACTGGCAGTTGGTGGGCTGCCTCTTCTGCCGCTCTCAGAGCATCGGCACGCTCCTAGCTCTCTAACTTGAGCTATTGAGTCTCTCACTGCAAACTCCACTCTGGTCTGCACTCCACTGAGCTGCACTGAGCAGAACTTCACTGCACTCTGCCCTGCAGACAAACTCACACCTGTCTGCTCTGAACTGAACTGACTTCCTGCCTTCACCCTCTTTTATATTCCTATCAGGCTCCCTTTGGTGGACTGAGGAGAGGGGTGAAGGTGTGTGTATGCATAGTGAGACCTCTAGTGGTTCAATCCTGCATGCACCCTTCTAGGATTTGTGGAACTGAGCGAAGCTGGGCTCCACATTCCACCCTAGTACAGGTCAGCACTCCGGGGCTGAAGTACATTTTTACAAAAACATAACATTAAACAATTACAATCTACAAGCTTCCCTTTATGGGAGGTGAGGACTCTTGAACGTTGCATCAAAACAGGTAAATAATTACAGTATATATATATATATATGTACATGGCAAAAGCAATTAGAAAAAGGAGTAACCAAAAAGTCCGAGTCTCTTTTGGAAAGGTTACTCGAAGGGTAATAGAAAACAATTGAGCAGTGTACATTTCACTTAAATTGTCATTAGGGGGAAAAGTCAAAATTAATAAGCAACTAAGTCAAGGCATAATAGGAATAACAATATGATACAGTAATATACAGTACCCAATGATAACTATTTACATCTGTTAGAAAGTCAACTAATCTCTATACCTAGCAGGGATTTGTCCTCTGGTACTACGTATCGATCTGTGTGGTGCAGTGGTCTGTGTGGTATCAATTACCCTGTCTTATCTTCGTCCGAGAGTGTTGTAGAATTGCCTTAACCTCTCTACGGGACTGGCAAGTATACCATGGGCTGGGCCATCTGGCTCTATTTCTTCAGGGGATCCTTCTTCTGGGGATTCTTTTTCTTGGGATTCTTCTTCTTGGGATTCTTCTGCAACAGGCTCTACTGCGGCAACCGGCTCTTCTGCAGCACTTAGAGGTTCTACTGGCTGTAGAGGTTCTTCTTGCTGCGGAAAGAATTGGAGTACTGGAACTATTACTGCTTCACCAATTCGGGACCAATCTGCTGGAAAGTCTCCCAACTCAGTATGTATAACCGTCTCTTCAGGTTCCTCCGGAGTGACGAAAGGCTCTTCTTCCTGGAGCTTTAACAGATCCAGACACAACTTCAGGTGGTCCCTGGATACAGTTGTAGTCGTTCTCCCTCCATCTTTACCGATTAGACACGTTTTCCTGTTATCAAACCTGGAATTCAACACAGTGTAGGGCTCTCTTTCCCTCTGATCATCAAGTTTGTGCATCCTCCTCTTTCTTTTCAGCACGACTTCACCAGGTGTGAAGGGTTCTGCTGGCGCACATTTGTTGTAGCGAATCTCTTGCTTGTCTCTCACCCAATTGAGACTATCTTCAACGCAGGCCTGTACTTTTCTGTACTGTTCCTGTCTGGTCGTATCCCCGTCCTCGGTGGTCACATCTGCTTCGGTCTCTACAACACCAAGCTCCAGATCCATGGGCAGCTTTCCTGGTCTTGCCCGCATGAGATAAGCTGGGGTGCAATTGGTGGAACTCACAGGTATGTGATTGTACAGATCTACCAGGTCAGGTAGTAGATCTGGCCACTGATTTCTCTCCTCAAGTGGTAAGGTCTTCAGCAGGTCGATGACGATGTGGTTCATCTTTTCACAGAGACCATTGGTTTGTGGGTGGTACGGTGTGGTTCTTATCTTTTTACATCCGTACAGATGGCAGAACTCTTTGAACAATTTGGCCTCGAAGGCTGGGCCTTTTTCAGTTAGCACCTGCTCAGGGTATCAATGGGGTCTTCAGAAATACGCTTGGACCGTCTTTGCTGCTGTCTTTGCCGTCAGATCTTTGACAGGGGCGACCACCAGGAACCTGGAGTAGTGATCCACCATGGTCAGGGCATAGGAGTTTCCTGACCGGCTGGGTGACAACTTGACATGGTCCAGAGCCACGATCTCCAAGGGTCGAGTCGTCCTGATGGGTTGCAGAGGTGCCTTCTGGCTGCTGTAGTCTTTTCTTCTAAGGCCACAGGGTCCACAGTCCTTGCACGATCTCTCAATGGAGCTGCGCATTCCCACCCAGTAGAAACGACACTTCAACAGGGTCTCTAGCTTCTTCCAGCCAAAGTGCCCCGCCTGATCGTGGTAGGCTTCCAACACCATCTGGATATCCGTCCTGGGGACTACTGTCTGCAATACCATCTCAAGTGTTTTTGGATTGACGTTCCTCCGGCACAGCTTCTCACGGTAGATGAACAGCCGGCTTCTCTCATTCCACAGCTGCCTTGCTTGTGGAGATGCATCCTTCTCCAGGGAGGAACCTTCTTGAGTTATCAGCTCCTTGATATGACTGACAACCGGATCACTGTCCTGGGTCGCCTTCCAGCTGTGGTGAGGTAAAGGGTTTAGTGTCTTACTGCGCTGCCTCCTGAAGGCTCGTTGCTCGAGGCTCATCCCATTCCTGTGAAAGGCAGGTAGTTCAATCTCCTCCAGGTCATCCACTTCTTCTTCCGTGTCTGACTCTTGAGGCACCCTGGACAGGGCATCAGTGTTGGCGTTCTTGCGGCCAGCCCGGTACTTGATTGTGAATTGGTAGTTTGACAGCCGAGCCATCCAGCGTTGTTCCATGACTCCCAGCTTAGCTGTTTCAAGATGCGTCAAGGGTTATCAGTGTAGGCAGTGAACTTGCTGGAAGCTAGGTAATGCTTAAACCTTTCCGTGATGGCCCAGACCAGCGCTAGGAACTCCAACTTGAAGCTGCTATAGTTCTCGGGGTTCCTCTCGGTTGGGCGGAGCTTCCTGCTTGCATAGGCGATGACTTTCTCTAGGCCATTTTGCTTCTGACTTAGGACAGCTCCCAGTCCTTCATTGCTGGCATCAGTATACAGCAAGAACGGTTGGCTGTAGTCAGGGTAGGCTAGGATCTCATCACTAGTGTTGAGCATTCCGATACTGCAAATATCAGGTATCGGCCGATATTTGCTGTATCGGAATTCTGATTCTGAGTTCCGATATTTTTGTCATATCGGATACCGGAATCTGAGTTTTCAGACCAAGTCTATGGGAGTTCCTGTGTCACAGAATGAAGTACGTGACACAGGAACTTCCCGAAACTGTCACTGTCAGTGTCGGTCGGGTCTGTCAGGTGTCAGCAACACTTACCTGGCAGAAGATCCCTGGTGGTCACGTCCATCCATCCAGGCCAGCGATTACCCTCTCCCTGGTGTCACGTGCAGAATCTCGCGATAACTGCAGTGACTGCCGGGTACTGGGTAATCTCGGGCAGCTGTACTCTCGCGACAGCTGGCCGTAAACCAGGAGAACGATGGCATCGCAGGATGAGAGTGAAATAAAATTAATGAAAACTGTGTGGTGTTTTATTTCATTAAAATACTTTTTCCTTGCTGTGTATTTTTTAAAAAAATTTACAAACTATGATTAATAATGGATCGGTGTCTTATTGACGCCTCTCCATTATTAACCGGGCTTATTGTCACCGATTAATCAAAGGTGACATTAACCCCTTATTACCCCGCTTGCCACTGCTACAGGGCAAGTGGGAAGAGCCGGGTAAAGTGCCACAATTGGCGCATCTTTGGATGCGCCAATTGTGGGGCTGCTGCAGCCTGGTATTTTTAGGCTGTTGAGGGCCAAAATCCATGGGCCTTGACAGTCTTTTAATACCAGGCCGCAGCAGTCTGCTTTTTACTTCGCTGGTTAACAAAAATAGGGGGACCCCCACGCCATTTTTTTTCGAGGGGATCCCCTATTTTTGTTAACCAGCCAAGCTAAGCAGACTGCTGTGGCCTGTTATTATCAGGCTTGCAAGGTCCATGGATATTGGATCCTTACCAGCCTGAAAAAGCAGGCCTCAGTAGTCTGCTTTATCAGGCTGGTTAACAAAAATAGGGGGGACCCCACGCCATTTTTTTTTCGAGGGGATCCCCTATTTTTGTTAATCAGTTCACTTCAGGTCAGCCGGGATTCCCTCTGACGTCACTGATGCAGTGCGGTGTCCCTGGCTGACCTGAAGTGAAAATGGGAAGCAATTAATTATGCTAACCACTTCCTCTCCTGTCAGCCAGGAGAGGAGATGATTCAGTCGGGGGTTTACTGTGAGACTGTCAGCATTAGCTGTGGTCTCTGCAGTAAACATTAACCCTTTCAGAAGGATTACATTGGGGGACCTGACTGAACATTGGATAGGTAAGAATAATGTTGCTTTATTATTTTATTTTTATTACAGGTGAACAAGGGCTTCGCAAGGAATGGCAGTAAAATAAAATATGGTCAAAAACTGTGTTTTTATTTCATTAAAATGATTTTTAATTAAAGTGTGTGTGTTTTATTTTTATTTCATACAATAGGATTAATAATTGATAGTTGTCTAATTGACAGCTCTCAATTATTAACCTGGCTTAAAGTCACCTTTCAATAGCAAGGTGGCTTTAACCCCTTATTAACCCATTCGCCACCGCTACAGGGCAATGGGAATAGACGGGCAAAGTGCCAGAAAGGGCGAATATAATTATAAATTTGCCTTTTCTGGGGTGTCTGGGGACAGATGTTAGTAGCCAGGGGGGGGGGCAAAAATAATGGTCCCTCTATGGGCTATTATTATCTGCCCCCACTCGCTGGCTTTGTCTGGTTGAGAAAATAGGGCGGGAGCCCACGCATTTTTTTTCAACAATTTTACACCTCATATATATATATATTGTAAGCTTTTCAGGGGATATAGCTCTGGGATCGCCGTCCGGGTAGACGGAGTGGCACGGAAACAGTTCATTCACAGACAGCAGTTCTGGTAAAAACTGGCCGCAACCAGTTTTATTAAAGTCTACAGCAAACAGAACATAATCAAAACCAAATCATAAACATAAGACCTGGGCTTGTCCAGCCACTTACTACACTTAGATAGATTTCCCTATCTACCTGGGACCAGACTCTAACAGCCTGGGCCAAAACAACACATATGTTCAGCATTTACCAGCATGGCGTTTCACAGAGTCTCCTCCTTGTGTCTAAACGCACCTTCAACGTCCAGACTTGAGAGAGCTCCCCTCCTATTCAGCAGCTATCCGCATGGATTCTCACAGAGACTACTCCTGTGTCCGGGGTACATCGAGCACCCAGACTGAGACAGCTCATAATCCTGGAGACTCCTTCTTGTGCCTGGACTCCCTGTCCAGACTAAGCGAGCTCTCTGTCTGTGTTCGCAGACACCTACTGTAGCGCTTCCCACGGCTGTGGGGCACCGGGACATGGCATAGCTTGCCTAGCTAGCCAATGCTCCCACGCCGCCAGTCCACGACGACGTGAGGCATGGGTCCCAGATGATGAGAATGTGGACCCACTGGACCACGGAGGGAGACCCGGGCCTGCCCGGACTAGGGAAGGGCAGCGACCGGGATCCGTGGCAGCTGAGCATGTGGGCAAGGTGGCGACCTGCAGGACTAGACAACACCGCACAACTTCAGGTAAGAAGAAACATAAAGTTTACTTAAAGAAACACAGTACATAAAACAGAACATAAGACCGGGCTCCCGATTCCGCACATCAGAGTAGGGTACACGACTCAGGATCACAGACGAGTGCTGGAGGACATCACGGGTAGATGCAGTCCAGGGTTATCTGGCACGGGCATACTTGGACGGCCTCTCTCAGGCCTTAGGCGTAGCACAGGCTCAGCAGGAGAACATCAGACACCGACCTCAGACAGACTTCAGACGATGGCGGGGTCATCACGGGTTGATGAAGTCCAGGATCATCTGGCACGGGCATACTAGTATGGCCTCTCTCAGTCAGGCGAGCACAGGTCAGCAGGGAAGCACAGGACCAGGCAGAAGTCATCACAGCACGACCAGAGGACGGACAGTCAGGTTGTCACGGCTAGTGACCAAGGAGAACGTCTATGGACAGGCAGGTTGTCACGGCAAGTGACCAGGCAGTCTCTGGACAGGCAGGTTGTCACGGCAAGTGACCAGGGCAGTCTTGGTACAGGCAGGTGTCACGGCAGTGCCAGGCATGGCAGCAGTTGTCACGGCAAGTGACCAGGCAGGCAGGTTGTCACGGCAAGTGACCAGGCAGGCAGGTTGTCACGGCAAGTGACCAGGCAGGCAGGTTGTCACGGCAAGTGACAGGTCACGGCAGGTTGTCACGGCAAGTGACCAGGGCAATCTCTGGACAGGCGGTTGTCACGGTAGTGACAGCAATCCGGGAAGGCAGGTTGTCACGGCAAGTGACCAGGGTAGGCAGGTTGTCACGGCAAGTGACCAGGCAGGCAGGTTGTCACGGCAAGTGACCAGGCAGGCAGGTTGTCACGGCAAGTGACCAGACAGGCAGGTTGTCACGGCAAGTGACCAGGCAGGCAGGTTGTCACGGCAAGTGACCAGGCAGGTTGTCACGGCAAGTGACCAGGCAGTCTCTGGGACAGGCAGGTTGTCACGGAAAGTGACCAGGGCAGTCTCTGGGACAGGCAGGTTGTCACGGCAAGTGACCAGGCAGTCTCTAGACAGGCAGGTTGTCACAGTAAGTGACCAGGCAGTCTCTAGACAGGCATGTATATACGACCTGATATGGTGAAGCCTCCAGGTAGGCTGCAGTCGGATGGCAGATGATCGCTCCCAGGTGAGCAGGCAAGAGCCGGGGATCTCTGCAGATGATGTCCGAACTTCCGGATGGAGCTGCAGTCGGATGGCAGATGATCGCTCCTAGGTGAGCAGGCAAGAGCCGGGGATCTCTGCAGATGACGTCCGAGCCTCTGGATGGAACTGCAGACGGATGGCAGACAGGCAAGCCGACAGGTAACAGGCAGGTAACTGGAATCAGGAGCTGATGGCTGAAACAGAGTTAGACTGCACAGGAACAACCAGGACACGGATTGGATCTCAGGGAGTCAGGAACACGGACAAGAACATCAGGAACACGGATTGGGTCTCAGGGAGTCAGGAACACGGACAGGAACATGGATTGAATCACAGGAAACACGGACTGGAACACAGGCCTCGGACTCCGGACATCTGGCACCGATCAGCAGGCTCCGGACATCTGGCAATGATCGGCAGGATCCGGACATTGGAAGTGGTCGTCGGACATCGGACATCAGGCCATGGTCATCAGGCATAGGATCCGGACATCTGGCAGCGACCTGAAAAGGAACCCCAGCGGTCTGGTGCAAGCCCCGCCAGGCTCAACGGGAGCTGGCCGGGGATTGCACAGAGGCTGAGCACAGAGTAACAGAAACTCAGCACACACCGGACTCCTCCTTCCAAGATGAACTCAGGTTATATAGCAAGGATTCACAGTCACTGGCACAGGGTTCTGGACACAGCAGGATTTCAGGAACATAACACAGAGGACACAGTTCAGAAAGTCAGGTACAGGATGCGATCTAAGATCAGGGGTTCAGGTAATTAGACACAGCAGGAACAGGCCTGAATATACAGCCTCCAGGAACGGCGATCTGGGTAATCAGCCCCAGCATAGGCGGAAACACAAGACACAATTCAGACATTCAGGTACCGGGTTTGATCCAGGATCAGGGAACAAGACACAGCAGGAACAGGGAATCAGCTCTCCAGAGCTGATCAACTTCAGAGCAGGAGCTGAACACACAACCACATACGGCTAGGTTCAGGGATTCAGTGTGGATTCAATGCGAAGCTCTGGCCACGCCCACTAGGGCTGGGGAACTTTATATATGAGCTGCTTCACAGCGATAGGCTGGAGCAGTAATTCTAGTAAACACCCAATCCACATAAAAGCAGGACAGGTGTGGGCCGCGCCCCCTATGCAGAGCCAGACAGCACAACACAGAGGGAACCCAACAATGGCTGCTGCCAACCACGCAGTAAGTCATGCACCACTGCAGAGGACTTTGCAAGCTACGGACGGCTTTCACAGCAAGTCAGGAACCGCACATGCGGGCGGTCATGCAAAGCAGCGGAGCCACTCACGCAAGTACGGGTACGCAGCAGAGCCGGGAACTGAGCAGCATCCATATAGGTAACAGACAACAGTATCCCAGCTGGTTAGGGGGAAAGGAGCAAAAGGGTTAATGCAAAAAACATGCAAAGTAACGCTGGAAAACAAAGTACAGACAATACCAGCGTTACAGTATCCCCCTCCTCAGGCCCCCTCTTCTGAAGACCCAAGTAAAAAAAAATTCCCCAGAAAAATTCACTTGGGTTTGGCGGTAAGTCCCATAGTTCACAATATGGCAGCAGAGTTAATAGTTCGAAAAGTCCGAACCGCTGACCAAGCGGGGAATCGAGCCATCTAGTCCACTTACCCTGTGGGGACCAAGTAGTCTAGTTCACACATCAGGTGGAGCTTGGAGAAAGTCCTGCAGACCGCACATGCTCAGCGGAGTCCATGGCCAGAGCTTACTGTAGCGCTTCCCACGGCTGTGGGGCGCCGGGACATGGCATAACTTGCCTAGCTAGCCAATGCTCCCACGCCGCCAGTCCACGACGACGTGAGGCATGGGTCCCAGATGATGAGAATGTGGACCCACTGGACCACGGAGGGAGACCCGGGCCTGCCCGGACTAGGGAAGGGCAGCGACCGGGATCCGTGGCAGCTGAGCATGTGGGCAAGGTGGCGACCTGCAGGACTAGACAACACCGCACAACTTCAGGTAAGAAGAAACATAAAGTTTACTTAAAGAAACACAGTACATAAAACAGAACATAAGACCGGGCTCCCGATTCCGCACATCAGAGAAGGGTACACGACTCAGGATCACAGACGAGTGCTGGAGGACATCACGGGTAGATGCAGTCCAGGGTTATCTGGCACGGGCATACTTGGACGGCCTCTCTCAGGCCTTAGGCGTAGCACAGGCTCAGCAGGAGAACATCAGACACCGACCTCAGACAGACTTCAGACGATGGCGGGGTCATCACGGGTTGATGAAGTCCAGGATCATCTGGCACGGGCATACTAGTATGGCCTCTCTCTCAGGCCTCAGGCGTAGCACAGGCTCAGCAGGAGAACATCAGACACCGACCCAGGACAGACGTCATCACAGGGTAGACCAAGGAGGAACCGGCAGGACAGGCAGGTTGTCACGGCAAGTGACCAAGGCAGTCTCTGGGACAGGCAGGTTGTCACAGCAAGTGACCAGGCAGTCTCTGGGACAGGCAGGTTGTCACGGCTAGTGACCAGGGCAATCTCTGGGACAGGCAGGTTGTCACGGCAAGTGACCAGGGCAGGCAGGTTGTCACGGCAAGTGACCAGGCAGGCAGGTTGTCACGGCAAGTGACCAGGCAGGCAGGTTGTCACGGCAAGTGACCAGGCAGGCAGGTTGTCACGGCAAGTGACCAGGCAGGCAGGTTGTCACGGCAAGTGACCAGGCAGTCTCTGGGACAGGCAGGTTGTCACGGCTAGTGACCAGGGCAATCTCTGGGACAGGCAGGTTGTCACGGCAAGTGACCAGGGTAGGCAGGTTGTCACGGCAAGTGACCAGGCAGGCAGGTTGTCACGGCAAGTGACCAGGCAGGCAGGTTGTCACGGCAAGTGACCAGGCAGGCAGGTTGTCACGGCAAGTGACCAGGCAGGCAGGTTGTCACGGCAAGTGACCAGGCAGGTTGTCACGGCAAGTGACCAGGCAGTCTCTGGGACAGGCAGGTTGTCACGGAAAGTGACCAGGGCAGTCTCTGGGACAGGCAGGTTGTCACGGCAAGTGACCAGGCAGTCTCTAGACAGGCAGGTTGTCACAGTAAGTGACCAGGCAGTCTCTAGACAGGCAGGTATATACGACCTGATATGGTGAAGCCTCCAGGTAGGCTGCAGTCGGATGGCAGATGATCGCTCCCAGGTGAGCAGGCAAGAGCCGGGGATCTCTGCAGATGATGTCCGAACTTCCGGATGGAGCTGCAGTCGGATGGCAGATGATCGCTCCTAGGTGAGCAGGCAAGAGCCGGGGATCTCTGCAGATGACGTCCGAGCCTCTGGATGGAACTGCAGACGGATGGCAGACAGGCAAGCCGACAGGTAACAGGCAGGTAACTGGAATCAGGAGCTGATGGCTGAAACAGAGTTAGACTGCACAGGAACAACCAGGACACGGATTGGATCTCAGGGAGTCAGGAACACGGACAAGAACATCAGGAACACGGATTGGGTCTCAGGGAGTCAGGAACACGGACAGGAACATGGATTGAATCACAGGAACACGGACTGGAACACAGGCCTCGGACTCCGGACATCTGGCACCGATCAGCAGGCTCCGGACATCTGGCAATGATCGGCAGGATCCGGACATCTGGAAGTGGTCGTCGGACATCGGACATCAGGCCATGGTCATCAGGCATAGGATCCGGACATCTGGCAGCGACCTGAAAAGGAACCCCAGCGGTCTGGTGCAAGCCCCGCCAGGCTCAACGGGAGCTGGCCGGGGATTGCACAGAGGCTGAGCACAGAGTAACAGAAACTCAGCACACACCGGACTCCTCCTTCCAAGATGAACTCAGGTTATATAGCAAGGATTCACAGTCACTGGCACAGGGTTCTGGACACAGCAGGATTTCAGGAACATAACACAGAGGACACAGTTCAGAAAGTCAGGTACAGGATGCGATCTAAGATCAGGGGTTCAGGTAATTAGACACAGCAGGAACAGGCCTGGATATACAGCCTCCAGGAACGGCGATCTGGGTAATCAGCCCCCAGCATAGGCGGAAACACAAGACACAATTCAGACATTCAGGTACCGGGTTTGATCCAGGATCAGGGAACAAGACACAGCAGGAACAGGGAATCAGCTCTCCAGAGCTGATCAACTTCAGAGCAGGAGCTGAACACACAACCACATACGGCTAGGTTCAGGGATTCAGTGTGGATTCAATGCGAAGCTCTGGCCACGCCCACTAGGGCTGGGGAACTTTATATATGAGCTGCTTCACAGCGATAGGCTGGAGCAGTAATTCTAGTAAACACCCAATCCACATAAAAGCAGGACAGGTGTGGGCCGCGCCCCCTATGCAGAGCCAGACAGCACAACACAGAGGGAACCCAACAATGGCTGCTGCCAACCACGCAGTAAGTCATGCACCACTGCAGAGGACTTTGCAAGCTACGGACGGCTTTCACAGCAAGTCAGGAACCGCACATGCGGGCGGTCATGCAAAGCAGCGGAGCCACTCACGCAAGTACGGGTACGCAGCAGAGCCGGGAACTGAGCAGCATCCATATAGGTAACAGACAACAGTATCCCAGCTGGTTAGGGGGAAAGGAGCAAAAGGGTTAATGCAAAAAACATGCAAAGTAACGCTGGAAAACAAAGTACAGACAATACCAGCGTTACACCTACTTCTGGTCTCCTAATTAACAGCTGAGTGGTTTCAGGCCTGAGCTGCAAGTGTGTACTGAATGTAAGGTGTAGTGACCTTTCTCTACCACTAGGTTTACAAAGCCATACATTTCCCTTATACCAGTCAGCAAAGTATCTAGGTGAAATGTACACCCCATTCAACACACATACTCTCACTATCTCACATATCCCCCCCCTCTTCTCCAGACCGGAGGGCTGGTCATCCAGACCGGAGGGCTGGTCAACAATCCAAAAGAGACAGTGAACTCTGGACCAGTCATGGCCCTCATCAGCTTCATCTTCACTACTGTCATCTGTATCTTCACCTGAGCCATAACCAACATCAGCTTTCTCTTCATCTGAAGTATCCGCACTACCCTGTACCCTCCCAGGCCTATGCTCTCTGCGGGCCTCGGGTATCCTGCACGGTTTCATCTTGACCTTAGGGCCGGGCTCAGTTTCGATTTAGTGCCTGGCCAGAGAAGTACGACCCGGCACATCAGAACACTTCTGCTGACTCTTCCTCAGAAACTCACGTACCTCCTGTCCCTGGTGCACTGACAATGTGTCACCAACTATCACAGAAGGTATAGGGGGTTTTTCACTTTTCTCTAGTTCCCCTTGAACCCTCTTTAGCACATCTATTTTCTTGAATATCGGTTGACTCATATAGTCTATTTCACAGACCTTAAGCTCCTCTGCCATGGTCTCTGACCATTTTAAGCTACACTGTTCAAATGATTGGGACTGTAGAAGGAGCTGATTGTTTTTCTTTTGCAGTACACATAATTCATCCACTAAGTCTCCAGCTGAATTGTAATGTTCTACCATAACAACAGCATTCTTATATAGAGCCTTAGACTTATTGAGCAGCATTTGCTCTTGCAACGAAGAGATTCCCTGTATCCTTCCTTTTACTTTATTGACCTTCTCACGAAGATGCTCATGGCTTTCATCACACTCCTTCATCACAGTTTGGAGTTTTTTCTGAGAAGTCATCAATTCATCTGGTACCTGTTGGACGTCTTTTATGTCTTCGGCCCCTTCTTCAGGCTCTTCTGGTAGAACATGCTCAGAAGCCCTACCGTCAGTCTTACATTCTACCTCTTCAGTCACATCATTATGGTCTCCAATATTTCCATTTATTCCGGCTTTCAAGTTCTCCTTGATAGCTGCATCTGTATACTCAGAACCCGCCGGATTCTTCTCTTCCACCACGTTCTGCATCCCATCTGAGCTCCCGTGTGTCTGCAGCGGCAACGGAGTGACACATCGCTTTTCCCATTTGTTGGGACGTGGCTCCGATGTAGACTCCATGAAAGTGCGCTTGAGCTCACCAACGCCAACCTGATGTCTCAAAATCTCATCTTGTGACTTATCCAGATCCTTGGTGTCACTCGGGAACACCGCTGGGGCTCTGGGCGCCGAACTTCCAGCCTGAGCTTCACGAGTTGCAGCTACTGATCCGAACCGCAACCCGTCCACGCCGCTGTCTTCGGCAGAAACAGATTCCTGGACAGAGTCAGTCCCCATATCTTCAGTTTTGTTCCTCACAGCTTCACTTGAGACCTCAGCTTCTGATGAGGCATCTGGCTTGGTGACTACCACTTTTATGGCTTTTTCCACCTCTGCAGCATCTCCCTCAGAGTCCTTGGCACGATACAGATCCACACCATACCTTGGTAACTTCACATTTCCAACAGCATCTACTTGGGCTGTGTTCAGTTTCAGAGTCCTGCCTTTAAAGCTCAGCTCTCCTCCTTTCACCTTAGTCTTCGCCAGGGAACCGGCCAACTGTAAAACATCTTCAGATGCCATCTTCTGTCCGACTGCAAGGTCAGCATCAGCCTTCCTCTCAGGACTCTCAACCTCCTCTGCTACCATGCCTTCCTCATTTGCACTGGTTGCTTGATTGTCATCAGATGATTCACTATCACTACCACTATCCCTGTCTGACCCCTTTTTCTCAGCCACATCTGGCTCACTTTCAGGGTTATACAATTCATTCTCATTCACATCCTGCTCACTTTCAGGGTTATACACTTCATTTTCATTCACATCCTGCTCACTGTCAGGGTTATACAATTAATTCTCATTCACATCTTGATCTGGAACCTTAGTTAACATGTCATCCACAACATTAACTTCACCATCTGGTCCCTGGTTTCCCTCAGGTGGTCCCTCAAGTATGTGACTATGTGACAACCCCAGCACTATACTTCCATATAGCTCAGGTACTAGGAGCTGGCTCACGACCTCTCCCTGGACTTCAGTGTCCCTATACACAAGGTGAGTGTTTATGGCAACATGAGGAAACCTCTCCTCAGAGCCAGGCTCTTGGGAAACCTCATTTAGAACATTTATATTTTCCTGGGCCGTTTTAAGAGAGGGGTCTCGCCACTGCTCACTCTCAAAATTGTCACAGGACACAGGTAAGTCAGGACACTCGGTTCCCGAGAACCACCATCCTCGTCTCCCAACATCACCTGCAAAGGAATTTCATCACTATCACAGTCATCATTATTATCAATATCATTATCATGATTATGATCAGTATCATCATCACTATCATGATCATCATCATTATCATCATCATCATTATCATTATCATCATCATCATTATCACATAAGTTTAACGGCACACTAGCATTGTGTTCCGCCCCTCGGGACTGCGCACCCTCAATAGGAGCTTCATCACACTGTCCATCAGAAACATTTTTCCCCCAGAGATCCTTAGACCGGGGAAAGTCATTACCCAATATGACGGGGGCACCAGGTTCTTCACTACCCCCACTTCACATGAAACCTCCCCGCATTTGGGGATCAAGTCCACGACAGTCTCTGGGTAGACTTTGGTGTCTCCATGGACGCACACCACACTCAGGTGTTTATCAGGGATAAAGTCCCTATCAATCAGGCTGTCCCATACAGAAGTCACTGGACTCTCTGAGTCCAAGAGGGCCTGTGCTGGGCAGTCATTTACAACCATCGGGGACCCCTGTGGTCCAGTCTCTTCGGCTGAGGTGGACACACACACAGGCTCTGCGCAGGGAGAGAGGGATCCGCCAACATCACAACACATAGGCTCCCCCTCTATTGGACAGTTGGCTGCAATTTCACGACATCTCCAACACTGTCCATCACACTCTCCCACCCACACGACCCCAACAGCTGGAACGCTCTTACCGGGAGAGTTCGGCGTCCAGGAACTCTGAAGTGACGACCTCTCAGACGGCTGGTCAAGGAGGCAGTCTTTGGTGGCGAAGGCCCTCTCCATCAGGCTGACCAGACGATTGGCGTCCTGGTGGTCTCCTTGTCCGACCTCTGGCTGTACCTCAGGAGGACCTGCTTGGGTGTAGCGGTCCACTATCACCTTTTCAACTCCATAATCAGGTTTGCTGACTGCAGACTCCCAACTGCATCTCCAGTCATGAACTCCCCTGGCACGGGCTGTCACCGTAACACCCAGCCGGGTAAGAATCTCCGCTTTCAGCTTGGCATAGTCTTGGCTGTCCTGCTCACTCAGGTCAGCATAGGCCCTTTGGGGTTCTCCAATCAGATAGGGTGCGACCATCATGGCCCATTCAGATAGGGGCAGATTCTCCTTCTCTGCCAGTCCCTCAAACCTAGTGAGATATACCTCCACATCGTCACGAGGTGTCATCTTTTTCAGGGACCGTCTTACCGCCTTCTTTACAGCGGACAATGCAGGTGACTTTGCAACATTACTTTGGGACGATGCGCTGCAAGTCTTTTGTAGTGCTGCAACCTGCTCAAAAAACAACCGGTTATTCTCCTGCTGCTGCTGCAGGAATTGCTGCTGGGCCTGCTGCATGCCCTGCTGGTGCTGCAGGCGCTGCCGCTCCATGCTCTGCTGCATGCTCCGCTGGGCCTGGACCAGGTACTCAACGAGCTCCTCCATACTGCCGGACTATCTGTCTCAACCACGGCAGTCTTATGTTGCACATTAACTTGCGCCATTTGTTCAAACAGCGCCTCCATGCTGTCATCCATGCTGTCAGACTTCTCTGTCTCAACAACGGCAGTCTTCACTTAAGACATACACACTCCACAGTCTTTTCCACAGAAAATTCAGCCTTGCTGTGCAGACACTTTTTTTTTTTTTTTTTTCTCTGCAAACTCTATTAGGGCCATTGTCTCTTTAAGACTGCTCCAACAGACGTTTCTCCTTTATTGACACACTTTTTTTTTTTTTCTTTGCAAAGTCTATTAGGGCTACTGTCTCTTTAAGACTGCTCCAATCAGACGTTTTTGCTGACACACTTTTTTTTTTCTCTGCTGCTGCTTCAACAGACTTCTCTCCTTTATTGCTGTCTCTAAGCCACTGTGCTGCACGCACATTCCAGCACCAATTGTAAGCTTTTCAGGGATATAGCTCTGGGATCGCCGTCCGGGTAGACGGAGTGGCACGGAAACAGTTCATTCACAGACAGCAGTTCTGGTAAAAACTGGCCGCAACCAGTTTTATTAAAGTCTACAGCAAACAGAACATAATCAAAACCAAATCATAAACATAAGACCTGGGCTTGTCCAGCCACTTACTACACTTAGATAGATTTCCCTATCTACCTGGGACCAGACTCTAACAGCCTGGGCCAAAACAACACATATGTTCAGCATTTACCAGCATGGAGTTTCACAGAGTCTCCTCCTTGTGTCTGAAGGCACCTTCAACGTCCAGACTTGAGAGAGCTCCCCTCCTATTCAGCAGCTATCCGCATGGATTCTCACAGAGACTACTCCTGTGTCCGGGGTACATCGAGCACCCAGACTGAGACAGCTCATAATCCTGGAGACTCCTTCTTGTGCCTGGACTCCCTGTCCAGACTAAGCGAGCTCTCTGTCTGTGTTCGCAGACACCTACTTCTGGTCTCCTAATTAACAGCTGAGTGGTTTCAGGCCTGAGCTGCAAGTGTGTACTGAATGTAAGGTGTAGTGACCTTTCTCTACCACTAGGTTTACAAAGCCATACATTTCCCTTATACCAGTCAGCAAAGTATCTAGGTGAAATGTACACCCCATTCAACACACATACTCTCACTATCTCACAATATATATACATGTCATTGAATATGTGACACATATATATATATATATATATATATATATATATATATATACAGGTCCTTCTCAAAAAATTAGCATATAGTGCTAAATTTCATTATTTTCCATAATGTAATGATTAAAATTAAACTTTCATATATTTTAGATTCATTACTAGAGTTGAGCGATACTTTCCGATATCCTAAAGTATCGGAATCGGAATGGTATCGCCGATATCACTAAAATATCGGCGATACCCGATACCGATACCGGAAGTCCCATGTAAGTCTATGGGAACAAAATATCGCAACTAAAAAAAACCCATTCTTTCCTTGTAAACACTAAATATACACACATAGAATACATATATATATATATATACATGTCATTGTGACATATATATATACATATATGTATAGTTTATACACTTCTACATAGTAAAATATCCTCTCATTCAATTGCCGGGTAAAGCCGGCTTCAGTGAAAAGACAGAAGCACCCGACATGAAATGACACTTGGTGTACATAGGGTTAACCATGTCTTTTCATGTCGTTTGCTATCTGATTTGCACAAACAATTAAATCAGACTATGTGTGCAAAATTTCACACCTGTAGGGGTTAATTAAAGGTGTAAATTCGTTGTAAAAAAAACGGACTTTTTTTGCTACGAATTTACACCTTTAATTAACCCCTACAGGTGTGAAATTTTGCACACATAGTCTGATTTAATTGTTTGTGCAAATTAGGCTGGAGTCACACACAACCACAAAAAATCGGTCCGTTTTAGACGGTCGACAATCGGATCAAAATAAAAACATCACACATCCTTCTGGCATCCGATTTTCCTTCAAAGATGCGATTTAATCGCATGTGTGTGTACCTTGTAACATCCGATTTTCATCCGACTTGCGAGATTTTCTCGCAGGCTTGCAAAACTGACATATAATGGATCCAAAAGAATAGTATTTAAATGCCAAAAGAAAGAATAGATATATACACATAGAGCACATATATATATATATATATATATATATATATGTCATTGTGACATGATATATATACATATATTTATAGTTCTTACACTTCTACATACTGTTATAGCCGCTAATTCAATTGCCGGCTTCAGTGAAATCACAGAAGCCGACATGAAATGATACATTGTTTCCACACATTTAACCATGTAATTTCATGTATTTTTATATATGTTTGAAACATACAATTACATGAGTATATGTGTGCTAAATTTCAGACATGTAGGGGTTAATTAAAGGTGTAAATTCGTTAAAAAAAAATGCGTGGGCTCCCGCTGTATTTTCTCCACCAGACAGACAAAGCAAGCGAGTGGGGGCAGATAATAATAGCCTAGGGAGGGTACATTTTTTTTGTGCCCCCCCTGGCTACTAACATCTGCCCCCAGACACCCCAGAAAGGGCAAATCTATAATTAGATTCGCCCTTTCTGGCACTTTGCCCGTCTATTCCCATTGCCCTGTAGCGGTGGCGAATGGGTTAATAAGGGGTTAAAATGACCTTGCAATTGAAAGGTCACTTTAAGCCAGGTTAATAATTGATAGCTGTCAATTAGGCAACTATCAATTATTAATCCTATTGTATGAAAGAAAAATCAAACACACACACTTTAATAAAAAATAAGTTTAATTAAATAATCACACAGTTTTTGACCATATTTTATTTTCCTGCTAAAACCATTTCCTGTAATAAAAATAAAATAAAAAAGCAAAATTATACTTACCAATCCGATGTACAGTCAGGTCCCACGGTGTAATCCATCAGAAAGGGTTAACAGGTTAAAGGTCGCAGAGAGCTAATAATGCTGTCTCAGACCTGTATTCCCCTGAATGAATAAGTTCCTCTCCCAGCGAAAGTAGAGGAATAGATTCGTGAATGGAGCTTAATTGATTTCTTGCCAATTTAACTGTAGTGACCTGACCTAAAGGGAAAGTGGACACAATCAATTAAGCTTCATTCATGAAACACATCCTCTCCTGTCGCCAGGAGAGGAACTTATTCATTCATGAGCTTTGAGCTGAGCATGCAGGATTACTTGCACTGCTTGGCTCAAAGCTAGTTAACCCTTTGTGAAGGATTACAGCGTGGGACGTGACAGATCGGCGGAATAGGTAAGAATAATGTTGTTTTATTTCTTTTTCTTTATTTTAGGAGATCAATGGCTTCGCACGGATTTAGTGTAAAATAAAATATGGTAAAAAAAATGTGTTTTTATTTCATTAAAATTATTTATTCTTAAAGTGTGTGTGTTTTTTTATTTACTTCAATAGGATTAATAATTGATAGTTGTCTAATTGACAGCTATCAATCATTAACCTGCCTTAAGGTCACCTTTCAATTGCAAGGTGACAGTAAGGTGAGATTAACCCATTCGCCACCGCTACAGGGCAATGGGAATAGACGGGCAAAGTGCCAGAAAGGGCGAATCTAATTATAGATTTGCCCTTTCTGGGGTGTCTGGGGGCAGATGTTAGTAGCCAGGGGGGGCACAAAAAAATGCACCTTCCCTGGGCTATTATTATCTGCCCCCACTCGCTTTGCTTTGTCTGTCTGGTGGAGAAAATACAGCGGGAGCCCACGCATTTTTTTTCAACGAAATTACACCTTTAATTAACCCCTACATGTCTGAAATTTTGCACAAATACACTCATGTAATTGTATGTTTCAAACATATATAAAAATACATGAAATTACATGGTTAAATGTGTGGAAACAATGTATCATTTCATGTCGGCTTCTGTGATTTCACAAAACCCGGCAATTGAATTAGCGGCTATTACAGTATGTAGAAGTCTAGGAACTATAAATATATGTATATATACATGTCACAATGACATGTATATATATATGTATGTGTTCTATGTGTATATATCTATTCTTTCTAGTCTTTATTAAAGCTGTCAGTGTGATTTTACAGTATAGGCGGGGATGAATTGCCGGCTTTTCTAAAGGACACCGATGCGATTTCATCGCAAGTCACACAGTGTGGTCCGTTTGTAATCAGATTTTTCATCGCTCCCATAGACTTGCATTGGCGATTGTCGACCGACAATCGGTGACAATCGCAGCATGCTGCGATTGTACACGGACGTTTAAAACGGACCACAAAAAATCTGATACTGGAGCTGCTCCATAGATTAACATAGGTCCGACTGCAATGCGATATTTCATCGCATTGCAGTCGTCCGATTTTGTCGCCAGTGTGACTCCGGCCTTAGATAGCAAAGGACATGAAAAGACATGGTTAACCCTATGTACACCAAGTGTCATTTCATGTCGGGTCACCCGACATGAAATGACACTTGGTGTACATAGGGTTAACCATGTCTTTTCATGTCCTTTGCTATCTAATTTGCACAAACAATTAAATCAGACTATGTGTGCAAAATTTCACACCTGTAGGGATTAATTAAAGGTGTAAATTCGTTGTAAAAAAAACGGACTTTTTTGCTACGAATTTACACCTTTAATTAACCCCTACAGGTGTGAAATTTTGCACACATAGTCTGATTTAATTGTTTGTGCAAATTAGATAGCAAAGGACATGAAAAGACATGGTTAACCCTATGTACACCAAGTGTCATTTCATGTCGGGTTCTGCATTTTCACAAAAGCCGGCAATTGAATTAGCGGCTATTATACTATGTAGAAGTGTATGAACTACAAATATAAATATATATATATATGTGTCACAAATTCAATGACATGTATATATATATATGAGGTGTAAAATTGCTGAAAAAAAATGCGTGGGCTCCCGCCCTATTTTCGCAACCAGACAGACAAAGCCAGTGAGTGGGGGCAGATAATAATAGCCCAGAGAGGGACCATTATTTTTGCCCCCCCCGGCTACTAACATCTGCCCCCAGACACCCCAGGAAAGACAAATCTATAATTAGATTCGCCCTTTCTGGCACTTTGCCCGTCTATTCCCATTGCCCTGTAGCGGTGGCGAATGGGTTAATATGGGGTTAAAGCCACCTTGCTATTGAAAGGTGACCTTAAGCCAGGTTAATAATTGAGAGCTGTCAATTAGACAACTATCAATTATTAATCCTATTGCATGAAATAAAAATAAAACACACACACTTTAATTAAAAATCATTTTAATGAAATAAAGACACATGTTTTTGACCATCTTTTATTTTACTGCAAAAACCATTTCCTGTAATAAAAATAAAATAAAAAAGCAAAATTATTCTTACCTATCCCATGCACAGTCAGGTCCCACGGTGTAATCCTTCAGAAAGGGTTAATGTTTACTGCAGGGACCGCAGCTAATGCTGCAGCCTCACAGTAAACCCCAAATGATTGAGTTCCTCTCCTGCCTGACAGGAGAGTAAAGGCTGGGTGTCACATAACGATACACCAGCGATCCCGACAACGATATGCACTTGTCAGGATCGCTGGTGTATCGCTACATGATCGCTGCTGAGCTGCCAAACAGGCAGCTCAGGCAGCGATCTGGGACAGCGACACTGCGGGTAACATCGCTTAAGGGCCCGTCTCACATAGCGATATCGCTACCGAGATCGCTGCTGAGTCACTAGTTTTGTGACGCAGCAGCGAGCTCACCAGCGATATCGCTGTGTGTGACATTCAGCGACGATCAGCCCCCTGCCGGGTATCGCTGATCGTCGCAGAAATGTCAGGACCTTTTTTTGATCGCTGGTTTCCCTCTGACAGGCACGCATCGCTGCGTGTGACAGGCGGGAGACCAGCGATCTGCTGGTAACCAAGGTACACAGCGGGTTTCCAGGCACCGCGCAGCGCTTGGAAACCCGCTATGTACCTTGGATACCAGCTCCCTGCATCAGGGCGCTGGTATCCAAGGTACACAGCGGGTTTCTAGGCACAGCCCCGCCTGGAAACCCGCTGTGTACCTTGGTTACCAGCGGATCGCTGGTCTCCCGCCTGTCACACGCAGCGATGTGTGCCTGTCAGCGGGAAACCAGCGATCAAAGGTCCTGACATTTCAGCGACGATCAGCGATACCCGGCAGGGGGGCTGATCGTCGCTGAATGTCACACACAGCGATATCGCTGGTGAGCTCGCTGCTGCGTCACAAAACTAGTGACTCAGCAGCGATCTCGGTAGCGATATCGCTATGTGAGACGGGCCCTTAAGTGGAAAGCTTAATTGATTGCTTTCCACTTTCACTTCAGGTCAGCCAGGGACACAATCAGTGACGTCAGAGGGAACTGATTAACAAAAATAGGGGTTCCCTTCGAAAAAAAAATGGCGTGGGGTCCCCCCTATTTTTGTTAACCAGCCAGATGAAGCAGACCGCTGAGGCCTGGATTTTCAGGCTGTTAAGGAGCCAAGATCCATGGACCTTGCCAGCCTGATAATACCAGGCCACAGCAGTCTGCATATCTTGGCTGATTAACAAAAATAGGGGATCCCCTCGAAAAAAATTGGCGTGGGGTCCCCCCTATTTTTGTTAACCAGCCAGATGAAGCAGACCGCTGAGGCCTGGATTTTCAGGCTGTTAAGGAGCCAAGATCCATGGACCTTGCCAGCCTGATAATACCAGGCCACAGCAGTCTGCATATCTTGGCTGATTAACAAAAATAGGGGATCCCCTCGAAAAAAATTGGCGTGGGGTCCCCCCTATTTTTGTTAACCAGCCAGATGAAGCAGACCGCTGAGGCCTGGATTTTCAGGCTGTTAAGGAGCCAAGATCCATGGACCTTGCCAGCCTGATAATACCAGGCCACAGCAGTCTGCATATCTTGGCTGATTAACAAAAATAGGGGATCCCTTCGAAAAAAATTGGCGTGGGGTCCCCCCTATTTTTGTTAACCAGCCAGATGAAGCAGACCGCTGAGGCCTGGTTTTTCAGGCTGGTAAGGATCCAATATCCATGGACCTTGCAAGCCTGATAATACCAGGCCACAGCAGTCTGCTTAGCTTGGCTGGTTAACAAAAATAGGGGATCCCCTCGAAAAAAAAACGGCGTGGGGATCCCCCCTATTTTTGTTAACCAGCCAAGTAAAATGCAGACTGCTGCGGCCTGGTATTAAAAGACTGTCAAGGCCCATGGATTTTGGCCCTCAACAGCCTGATAATACCAGGCTACAGCAGCCCCACATTTGGCGCATCAAAAGATGTGCCAATTGTGGCACTTTACCCGGCTCTTCCCACTTGCCCTGTAGCGGTGGCAAGCGGGGTAATAAGGGGTTAATGTCACCGTTGATTGCACGGTGACAATAAGCCCGGTTAATAATGGAGAGGCGTCAATAAGACACCGATCCATTATTAATCCCAAAGTTATTAAATGTATAAAAAAAAGACAGCAAGAAAAAAGTCTTTTAATGAAATAAAAGAGACAACACAGTTTTCATTTTTTTTATTGTACTCTCATTCCTGCGACGCCATCGATCTCCTGTAAAAAAAGAAAAAAAACAAACCAACAGTTTACCACCTGTCCGACGCAGTCCATAACGACAGTCCCACGACGATCCAGCTCTGCTACATCGCAATGACAGGCAGAGCCTGTCATCGCAACGCAGCACAGCTGATTACCTGCTTCCCCGGCGGTGACGTCATCGGACTGACTGCTTTACGGCCGCGATTACCCAGCAGTCACTGCAGTTATCGCGAGAAACTGCATGTGACCGCCGGGGAAAGAAGATGGCGGCCATGAAGCAGTGCAGGACGTGACCGCCGGAGATCTTCTGCCAGGTAAGTGCCGCTGACTCCTGACAGACCCGACCGACGGACACTGACAGTGACAGTGACAATCCCGATTCCGGTATCCGATAAGACGAAAATATCGGAACTCGGAATCGGAATTCCGATACAGCTAATATCGGCCGATACCCGATATTTGCAGTATCGGAATGCTCAACACTATTCATTACACACCAACTGAAATTTTTCAGGTCTTTTATTGTTTTAATACTGATGATTTTGGCATACAGCTCATGAAAACCCAAAAATCCTGTCTCAAAAAATTAGCATATTTCATCCGTCCAATAAAATAAAAGTGTTTAAAACAAAATAAAAAAAATCCATCAAATAATAAAGTTCAGTTATGCACTCAATACTTGGTCGGGAATCCTTTTGCAGAAATGACTGCTTCAATGCGGCGTGGCATGGAGGCAATCAGCCTGTGACACTGCTGAGGTGTTATGGAGGCCCAGGATGCTTCGATAGCGGCCTTAAGCTCATCCAGAGTGTTGGGTCTTGCGTCTCTCAACTTTCTCTTCACAATATCCCACAGATTCTCTATGGGGTTCAGGTCAGGAGAGTTGGCAGGCCAATTGAGCACAGTAATACCATGGTCAGTAAACCATTTACCAGTGGTTTTGGCACTGTGAGCAGGTGCCAGGTCGTGCTGAAAAATGAAATCTTCATCTCCATAAAGCATTTCAGCCGATGGAAGCATGAAGTGCTCCAAAATCTCCTGATAGCTAGCTGCATTGACCCTGCCCTTGATGAAACACAGTGGACCAACACCAGCAGCTGACATGGCACCCCACACCATCACTGACTGTGGGTACTTGACACTGGACTTCAGGCATTTTGGCATTTCCTTCTCCCCAGTCTTCCTCCAGACTCTGGCACCTTGATTTCCGAATGACATGCAAAATTTGCTTTCATCAGAAAAAAGTACTTGGGACCACTTAGCAACAGTCCAGTGCTGCTTCTCTGTAGCCCAGGTCAGGCGCTTCTGCCGCTGTTTATGGTTCAAAAGTGGCTTTACCTGGGGAATGCGGCACCTGTAGCCCATTTCCTGCACACGCCTGTGCACGGTGGCTCTGGATGTTTCTACACCAGACTCAGTCCACTGCTTCCTCAGGTCCCTCAAGGTCTGGAATCGGTCCTTCTTCACAATCTTCCTCAGGGTTCGGTCACCTCTTCTCTTTGTACAGCGTTTTCTGCCACATTGTTTCCTTCCAACAGACTTCCCATTGAGGTGCCTTGATACAGCACTCTGGGAACAGCCTATTTGTTGAGAAATTTCTTTCTGGGTCTTACCCTCTTGCTTGAGGGTGTCAATGATGGCCTTCTTGACATCAGTAAGGTCGCTAGTCTTACCCATGATGGGGGTTTTGAGTAATGAACCAGGCAGGGAGTTTTTAAAAGCCTCAGGAATCTTTTGCATGTGTTTAGAGTTAATTAGTTGATTCAGAAGATTAGGATAATAGGTCGTTTAGAGAACCTTTTCTTGATATGCTAATTTTTTGAGACAGGTTTTTTGGGTTATCAGGAGTTGTATGCCAAAATCATCAGTATTAAAACAATAAAAGACCTGACAAATTTCAGTTGGTGTGTAATGAATCTAGAATATATGAAAGTTTAATTGTAATCATTACATTATGGAAAATAATGAAATTTAGCACTATATGCTAATTTTTTGAGAAGGACCTGTATATATATATATTTATAGTACATACAATACACTTCTACATAGTATAATAGCCGCTAATTCAATTGCCGGCTTTTGTGAAAATACAGAACCCGACATGAAATGACACATGGTTTACATAGAGTTAACCATGTCTTTTCATGTAGTTTGATATATGATTTTCACTAACAATTACATGAGTGTATGTGTGCTAAATTTGACACATGTAGGGGTTAATTAAAGGTGTAAATTCGTAGCAAAAAAATGCTTCAGCCTGTTCTTTACCCCAGTGGAATGGGGAATTTCTGCTCTTGAGAGACTGTCCTACCAGGAGGTCTTGCAGAGGTGCTGCTTTCTTAGTGTAGTCCTTTACAAACCTCCGGTAGTATCCTGTCAGTCCCAGGAACTGACGCACCTCTTTGAGGTTCTTCGGCTCCGGTCACTTCTGGATGGCGGTGACCTTCTCGGGGTCGGGCGCTACTCCCTCTGAGCTAGAATACGTATATAATCACTGCACACGTTGAAGGCATACAATATGCTTAAATGAATTTTTATTTGACACTGATATGAACTAAAAAAGGGGGGGGTTTTTGTGACGACTTGAAGTTTCGACCAACACAGTGGCCTTTATCACAAAGTCACCTTTGAAAATGATGTGTCAGAGTTCATATGTCAAGTGATATTGTCAAATATCTTAGAGCGCGGTATGTCCAAGAAAGTCCTGTGTATGATACACTTAGATATCCAATTGAGGTCCAGGCATATTGGATCTAAAGCAGGAGAATGGTGTCCTGCTCTTTGCTTGGGGAAGCATAGGTGATTCAGTGTGCTTGGGGAAGCATTGGTGGTTCAGTGTGCTTGGGGAAGCATCGGTGGTTCAGTGGGAGCAGCAGACACTGCCTTGTCTGGTCTGAGGCTCAGACCAGACACGGCTTCCCCAAGCACCGTATTTATTCACTACTAGTTGAGTGCTAGCCATCTTCTCTACATACTCCCTCTGAACTGACAATATGTCCCAGGTACTGTACCTTTCGTTTGAGCAGGTGGCACTTTGAAGGCTTTAGTTTTATCCCATACTGGGACAGTGACTCAAATACTTCCGCCAGGTGCTTCAAGTGGTCTTCATACGTTTTGGAGTACACGATCACGTTGTCCAGATATAGTAACAAAGTCTTGAAGTTGAGGCATCCCGGCAGCACTCCATCACTCTCTGGAAAGTTCCGGGGGCACTGCTGAGTCCAAAGGCATTCTGTCGAACTCACAGAGTCCCATCAGGGGTGGTGAAAGCCGTCTTCTCCCGATCCTTCTCAGTCACAGCTGCTTGCCAATACCCACTAGTGAGGTCAAGGGTGGAAAAGTAATTAGCAGACTTTAAGGCAGCTAGAGATTCCTCAATACGTGGTAAAGGGTACGCATCTTTATGTGTAATGCGATTTACTTGTCTGTAATCCACACACATTTTCATGCTTCCATCCTTTTTCCTGACTAGAACTAGGGGAGCTGCCCAGGGACTACAACTATCCCTTATCACCCCTGCTTCCTTCATGTCAGGCAACATCTCCTTGGCTTTCTGGTAGTGTGCTGGAGGTATAGGCCTGTACCATTCCTTAATGGGGGGATGGTTGCCTGTGGGGATATGATGTTGCACTCCCATAATCTTCCCAAAGTCAAGTGGGTGTTTGCTGAATACCTGTGCGTATTCCTGGACCACCCGATGTACCCCTTGTTTCTGGTGAGCTGGAGTGGTGTCTGTCCCAACATGGATCTGCTGCCACCAATCTGCCACCTTGGTTGCCGGGCCATTATCCTCCACTGGTTTTGAGGAGGCTAAGGACTCCTTTGTGTGAATGGAGTTATTATCTACAGCATGTAACTTGGCAACAGTGGCATAACGTGGTAATTTGACTTCATCTTCCCCCCAGTTGAGAAGATGCACTGGCACCCTCCCATTGCGTACCTCCACTACCCCTCTGGCAGTTAAGAGTGTAGGTCTGTGCTCTGAGAAAAGCGGTTCTACTACTGCTTGGTAGCTCTGTCCTCTCATACCTATTGCTGCTCTACACCAAATAAGCATTTCACTCATTGGGGGAATCACAATGGGTGTCGAGTCTGTTACCCACACACTACCAATCTCACCACCGGTCAGTTCCACTTGCTGCTGGCACATCAGGGCCCGGATCTCCTTCTGGATCACTCTCTTTCACCCTGGTCTGGCAACATCGGCGAGCTGTTGGAGTAAAACACAACCTCCTCCAAACAGTTACCAATAATGTTAGTGCCTAGTACCACATTCAGTCCATTTTCCTCATTGACAGTCTTCACTACAATAAATCCCTGGTCCTTTAACTCCACCCTCCCCACTTTAACATCTACGTTTTTAGCCCCCAGTAAGTCAAGAGGGAGGCCGTTTGAGGCGTATACTGCAAAGTCTGGGTTTGGGGGTTGGAGACTGTCCATGGACCAGTATCTGTTATAAAGGATATCAGGTATGATGGTTACCTGCGATCCAGTGTCCAGCAGGGCAGGTATTGCGATGCCATCCAGTATGATGAATAGGAAAGGTCTTCCTCCCACAAACCTGCGGTGCCAGTCTGAGGGGCCAGATGAGTCTATTCCTGGGTGCTGGCCCTCGGACCCAGGGTTTGCTCATTTAAAGGAAAATGGCGTGCGGTGTGACCTTCCTTCTGGCAGCGGTAGCAGACGATCCCTAGGTGAGGATGGCGCTGGTCGTTGGTCTTTCCTGGGGGTGGCGTTGTCCTTCTCCAGGGTGGCGATGTCCTCCTTCTCCTCTGGTTCATCCAGGGGATATCCACAGGGCAGTCGGCTAGCAGGATCTTTCCTTCTGTCTCCAGTTCCGTCCGCAGTTGCAGGGCACTCATTACAGTGGCCAGGTTTTTGGTCAGCTGGCACACTTCTGAGCGCAGACAGTCCAGCTCAGTAGAGGGCGCTGCCTGCGCTTTGGCTTCAGCAACCAGCGGGGAAAAGTTGGGTGCTGCTGGCGTTAGAGTGGCCTCACCCTGGTATCTTTGGGTTGCCATATTTGCTGTTTCCAGGGGTTGCAGTCCCTTTATAGCCATGTCCTTAAGGGCATCAAAGGTAGCATCTGGATGATCCAAGGACCACCAACACACAGTCCTGCTTTCCGCTTGGGACCTCAGTCCCCGTACAAATTGTTCCTTAAGCATTTTATTCTCATTGGTGACGCTCATGGGATTAGCCTGTTTGAGAGCTTGCAGGGCCCCTTGTAAATGGCAGGCATAATCCCGAACGCTGTCATCTGGTTTCAGTGAGCATTGGTTTCGGTGTGGTCCTCAAAGGTAGTTTGTAACTTTAGGAAAATTGCAAGCACTGACTCCTGGTCTGCAGCTGACCAAGCTTCTACTTCTCTCTCTGCAGCACCAGTCAATTGTCCCACTACCACTGCAGCTTTCTGCTTCTCTGACATTGAGTACATGTCCAGTATGCTGCATATTTTTCGCTTGACTCCCGACAGGGTGTCTGGCTTGCCGCTGTACTGGGGAAGCCACTTTGCTCCAGGCATATATGGCAGTGTCAGCGGTACTATCGGGGCCACAGGCCCAGGTGAGGGGCCAGCGGTTCCAGCCTGCGCGGCAGCGCCCGTTGGTAAGTTATTGGGGCTGTCAGCCAGGGCCGAGCCGTCTACCTGCTGCTGTGACATTTCTACGCCCCCTAGTGAAACGTGGCCTACCTTCTTCTGTAGGCCGCAGCTCCGCAGGGTACACTTGCTTGCAGGACCTGCGTCGCCGGCGCTCCGACGTCAGAACGTTCACTGGAGCTCCCTGCCAGGTCCTGCCGCTGCGTCAGCGCATGGGGCGTGTCCAGAACTTAGCGTGCTTTTACAGGTACGCCTCCTAGTTTTCGCGCGGTAACGCTGTAAATGGCGGGCAATGGTGGGAAATCTTCACCACTATACGATATACAGTCTTTTAGCAAGGCACACAGTACCCGGTGGCAACGGGCACAAGTTACTCCGTTACTGCAGGGCACGCAATCCTGTTCGTGACGCCAGAGGGAAATGAGCCGCCCTGGACTCTGTTGGGGTACTCGGATCTGAGCCTATTAACTTCTATGGGGAATGTCATGGCAACACAGCTCGGTCCGTGGCCCTGGGCGCTCACCCAAAAAGGGGGAATATTTACAGGGGAATGAATGTTCGTGTAATTGGTCGTGACGCCACCTGTAGTATCTGGTCAGGGGGACCAGCGCAGCTGTGCTGATCCTCTGGAAGGGATGGGGTTGCGCAGCTAGATGTTAGGCCTCCTACAGGTGAGGCTGTGTTCTACCAGGGCAGATAGATGTGTAGGGATGCAGGACGAAGGAAACCCGCAGGGTAGGGACAAGAAGGTGGACACACACACACAAGTCACTTCGGTACCTTTACTGAAGATGTTGCAGGTACATCCCAGAGCACGATAGGGTGAAGGGTGCATATCCAGATTCTCCCACTAAGTAGGGATAAGGCCTCCTTATTCCTTGCCTTTCTGTAATGAAGTTCTGGCTGGCATGTAGCTGGGCCTAACTTAATCTCTGTCCTGCACCTGGCTGACCTTGTGGTTGGACCTCCTCTTAAAATACACAGTCCCTGCTTGCTGGGCCCTGCTTGCCTGAACTCCGTCCTCCTGGCCCTGTTACGTATCAGCTCTGTGGTGCTCCTGAGACTTGTAGTTCCCCAGGAACTCCGGTGGTCTCCTACTGGGTCATGGAGATCCCTGTAGGCTCGGGTTCGGTATATATACTTGCTGGGGTGAGCTTGTTGAGCTCCTCTGCCCCTTTGCTACTCCCTTCTTGCCTATAGCCTACTCGGGCCCTCACACGATTATACACACTGGCAGTTAGTGGGCTGCCTCTTCTGCCGCTCTCAGAGCGTCGGCACGCTCCTAGCTCTCTAACTTGAGCTATTGAGTCTCTCACTGCAAACTCCACTCTGGTCTGCACTCCACTGAGCTGCACTGAGCAGAACTTCACTGCACTCTGCCCTGCAGACAGACTCACACCTGTCTGCTCTGAACTGAACTAACTTCCTGCCTTCACCCTCTTTTATATTCCTATCAGGCTCCCTCTGGTGGACTGAGGAGAGGGGTGAAGGCTGTGTGTATGCATAGTGAGACCTTTAGTGGTTCAATCCTTCATGCACCCTTCTAGGATTTGTGGAACTGAGCGAAGCTGGGCTCCACATAGGCCTGCCAAGAAAAGATGTTTCCACCACAAATACACGAGGCCTTAGCCTGAGATAACAGATTGGATTAATTTTTTATGATTGTGTGGATAAAAAAGCCTGCTGTAGATAACGAGAATGAGAGAATGGCCAAAAAAGGGAAGTTAGGTCTCAAATGCATCAAATTTTGTCACATGGATGTATGACGCATGTCACAGATAGACCACACAGTTAAATGTGGCCTGTTTTTAAAAATAATGCAACATGGTGCTGTCTTTAAGTGCACTCACACCAAGGGCTAAATAAAACAAAATGCAGTACACTGGCCACACATTGAGCACACACAGATATGAGCTGCCACGGAGATACCAGTACCACAAATCTGTGCACTGATTTCTTTAGATTAAAAAGTAATGGTGTTTTTGCGTGCAATCACACCCAGGGCTACAAAGAAAATTTGCCGTACATTGGCCATACTTTGAGCATGCACAGATATGAAATGGCACAGAGATAACAGTACCACTAATTTGTGCACCTTTTTTTTTAATAAAAAGTACTAGTGTTTTTACGTGCAATCACACCCAGGGTTAAAAATAAATATTGCCGTGCAATGGCCACACTTTGAGCACGCACAGATATGAAATGGCACGGAGATAACAGTACCACTAATTTGTGCACCTTTTTTCTTATAAAAAGCACTGGTGTTTTTACGTGCAATTGTGGCGCCCCTGAGGGTTCAGTCACCACAGAGGTATTGCGCCTCACCTAGAGGTGTGATACCTCACTCTCAGGTAAGGAGGGAGCACCACCCGGGACTCTAATACCTGCACCAACACACACTAGTGCAGCTGGGCACCCTGGACGTACCCTGTGAGAGGATGGTCTCATCCCAGGCTGATTAGTAAAGGGTGTATGGGTGGGTGGAGTAGTCAGTAGCAAGGAGGAGTGAAGCTTGAGGAAGCAAGAACAGAGTTTAGGGAGTCGTGAGGAGGAAGAGGAAGGAGTAGGACGTGTATTGGAGCAGCTCCCAGTGAGGGGAGGCTGCAGTGAAAGGAAAGGAGTCTAGAGAGAGACTCAGAGGGGACTAGAAGCTGGAAAATCTTAGTCCAGATGTAGAGAGAAAGAAGCAGAAGGAAAGAGAAGCTTCTGGAGTGAGAGAGGAAGGGGTCCTAGGGATACGGAGAGAGCAGGAGCCATCCGTTGGTCCCGGTTTGTTGGCAGAGGGACTAGGTCGCAGAAGGGAACTCGACCCCTAGACTAGTGGAAGAACTTTATTATTCAACTAGCAAGTTGACTGCTGTGATAACATAGGGATCACAGACAATAACCACCATTATCTTCTCCGGAGAGGCAGCTATATAGAATCAAAGGAACGCAGAAATAAGTCGTTGTCCGAATGGATTCGCAGCCGCTGATCTGGGACACTTTTGGTGAAGGTGCTGGAAGGATAGAAGGAGGGAAAATCAGCACAGTGAGACGGCCAGTGAAAGGAACACAAAAATAGAACGGAGTCCTGAAAAGTTGTTGCCCAATCTACGTGGGGGTTTGCTAAACCCCTCACCTGGAGGACACAGTACCAAGCGGGCAGGGGTGAACCTAGCCTCTCTGCCGCCTGAGGCGATCTGCAAAACGGCGCCCCCCCATAGTAAATTTTTAAAATTGGTAGAAATTAATCTGGTTCATACAGATTTATATCTATCCTGTAAAAATTTGTACAATAGTGGACATTTTAATTTAGAGAAATGGAAAAAAAGGTGTCCAAACACAAGTATGTCAGCACCATCACCGCACATACAAGAACCACACAGAAGAATCCAGAACAAGGGTCATTAATAGTAATGGCCGGCCTGGCACAAGCATACACACTTACAATGATGGCACGCAGAGCTACGGTCCTGTAGCAGGGCCGGCCTGGTACAGGCATACAGATACACAATGATGGCTGCAGAGCTGCGGCCCTGTAGCAGGGCCGGACTGGGACAATAAAGCCGCCCTGCCACACAAACCCCACCAGCCCACATACTATAACACATCCCACCCCAGCTCAGTGAATTTTTGCTATACTTTGTCGTCCCCTCACCGCTCTCTTATAGGAAATATTTGAAGAGCCACATGTGAATGGCGCTGCAGGGCGTATGATCGACCACAGCTCCGTTTACATGATGCTCTTCAAAGCCATGTTTCTCAGGATCATGGGGGTCCCCGCAATCAGATCCACAACAAACAGAAAGTCATCCCCTATCCGGAAGATAGGGGATAACTTCCAAATTTTAGATAACTTAAACAGGTTTTTCATGACTTATTTTTATTACATTTATAGGAATGTAGAAAATAATAAACCAATAATGACAATCCAGTCGTCCAATACTCGTGCAAACAAGTGTATAAATCAGGCGTTTGTGATTTTTTTATCAGACAAATGTTATACTATGAGGCGACGCATAGAAACATTTTTTTTCGCAAACTGATTCAGTGTGAGAAAAATATCCTCTCATGTTCCGATTTGGCTCTGCAATTGAATGAGACTCACCCATTCCAGTCTATGGGTGGGAGAACAAAAATTTAATACCTTAGTATAGCATCCCATATTTACGGTTACATTACAATGTTACATAGGGAACTGTAAATGATCCTGATTAATAACTGTTCAGAAAAAAACCTGACTGCAAATGGACAAGTAAGAAAAAAAACTGTCCCACTTTCCTGGATGAAAACAGATAATTCATAGAATCATAGAATGGTAGAGTTGGAAGGGACCTCCTGGGCCATCTAGTCCAACCCCCTGCTCAAAGCAGGATTCTCTAAATCATCCCAGACAGATGTCTGTCCAGCCTCTGTTTGAAGACTTCCATTGAAGGAGAACTCACTACCTCTCGTGGCAGCCTGTTCCACTCATTGATCACCCTTACTGTCAAAAAGTTTTTTCTAATATCTAATCTGTGTCTCCTCCCATTCAGTTTCATCCCATTGCTTCTAGTCTTTCCTTGTGCAAATGAGAATAAAGATGATCCTTCTACAATGTGACAGCCCTTGAGATATTTGTAGACAGCTATTAAGTCTCCTCTCAGTCTTCTTTTTTGCAAGCTAAACATTCCCAAATCCTGCAACAGTTCCTCATAGGACATGGTTTGCAGACCGGTCACCATTCTGGTTGCTCTTCTCTGAACTTGCTCCAGTTTGTTGATGTCTTTTTTAAACTGTGGTGCCCAAAACTGGACACAGTATTCCAGATGAGGTCTGACCAAAGAGGAGTAGAGGGCAATAATGACCTCACGTGATCTAGACTGTATGCTTCTGTTGATACATCCTAGAATTGTATTTGCCTTTTTTGCTGCTGCATCACACTGTTGACTCATGTTCGGTCTGTGATCAATTAGTATACCCAAGTCTTTTTCACATGTGCTGTTACTTAGCCCTATTCCTCCCATTTTGTATATGCTTTTTTTCATTTTCATTGCCCAGATATAGTACTTTGCATTTTTCCCTGTTAAAAACCATTCTGTTAGTTGCTGCCCACTGCTCCAGTTTATTTATATATTTTTGAATCCTCTCTCTCTCTAGAATTAGCTACCCCTCCTAGCTTTGTGTCATCAGCAAATTTGATCAGTTTACCCTCAATTCCTTCATCTAAATTATTGATAAAGATGTTGAACAATACAGGGCCCAAAACAGAGCCTTGTGGTACCCCACTTGAGACATTCTTCCAACTGGATGTGAAGCCATTTACGACCACTCTTTGGGTCCGATCACTAAGCCAGTTATGAATCCACCTAACAGTTGCCTTGTCCATTCCATACTTAGTCATTTTTTCAATAAGGATTGTGTGAGATACTTTGTCAAATGCTTTGCTGAAGTCAAGATATACTATATCTACAGCATTTCCCTGATCCACCCAGTCAGTGATTCTGTCATAGAAGGAAATTAAGTTAGTCTGACATGACTTATTAGTTACAAACCCATGCTGACTCTGTTTAATCACTTCATTCTTATCCAGGTACTTACATACATGTTCTTTAATAATTTGTTCAAAGATCTTTCCTGGTATAGAAGTCAGACTCACCGGCCTGTAGTTCCCTGGGTCCACCTTCTTCCCCTTTTTGAAGATATGAACAACATTTGCTCTTCTCCAGTCTTCTGTGACTTCTCCTGTTCTCCAAGAATTTTCAAAGATTATGGACAGTGGTTCAAGAATTTCTTCTGCTATCTCCTTCAGTACTCTGGGGTGTAATTCATCTGGACCTGGAGACTTGAATTCATTTAGGTTAGCTAAGTGTTTCCTCTCTGTATTTCTGTTTATAGATATCCTGGATTCTTCTATTCCTTTAAATAGGACAGTGATGATCAGTTGATGTTACATTTCCTTTCTGAGAGGAAATTATATATGATGTACAGGGAAATATATGTATAGTACAATGCCAAAGATTTCACTTTTTACATTACATGAGCGATATCTATTGTAAATTCTACAATAGCTCAGAAACCTGCGAATCCTCATAGAGCACAGTGCGAGCCCTGGGAGGATTCAGAAGTCTGCAGTCACACAGAGTGACACACAGAGTGAGTGCAGACAGTATAGTCCTCCATACAGTATTATGGGCGCCACGTAGTCCTCCATATATTGTTATGGGCACCATATAACCCTCCATACAGTATTATAGGCACCACACAGTCCTCCATACAGTATTATGGGTACCACATAGTCCTCCATACAGTATTGTGGGCACCACATAGCCCTCCATAAAGTATTATGGGCACCACATTGTCATCCATACAGCGTTATGTGCACTACATAGTCCTCCAGCGTTATGGGCACCATATAACCCTCCATACAGTATTATAGGCACCACATAGTCCTCCATTCAGTGCTATGGGCACCCATAGTCCTCCATACAGTATTATAGGCACCATATAAGCCTCCATACAGCATTATAGGCACCACATATCCCTCCATACAGTATTACGGGCACCATATTGTTCTCCATACAGTGTTATGGGCACCATATAAGCCTCCATGCAGTATTATAGGCACCACATAGTCTCCATACAGTGTTATGGACACCATAAAACCCTCCATACAGTATAATGGGCCCACATAATGCTCCATACAGTATTATTGGCCCCATATATTGCTCAATACAGTATAATGGCCCCATATATTAATCCATACAGTAACATGGGCTCCAAATATTACATCAAACAGTATAATGGGCCCTATGTAATACTCCATACATAAAAATCATCAAATACTCACTTCTCCCTGTACCACCGTTGCTCTGGTCTCTTCAGCGTACTCTGACCTTTTGCACTGCTCAGTACAAATTATGCGCTGTAGTGATGTAATTGCGTCCTCTGCGCTAAAACGTCACAGAGCTCAGACACGGAGGGGGAGTGTTAGGAGAGGGAGCATCAGCGGATGGCTCCCTCACTCATTGTTTTCAACTGTGTCAGTGTTGGCATTGGGTGCCCACGACTTACGAGCCCTATAGCATGCCATATCCCCGACGGCTTGCCAACTTGCGCCGAGTGGTGATGTTAGCCCTGATATATGTGTCATAACTGAGCACCAGTGCACCACCAAATATTAAGCAGTGAGTGAAATGCTTTTAGGACACACACCCTTAAATCAAAGGGATTTATAAAAAGAAAATAATCGGCACACCGATTAAATAAGAGAGAAGTGGAGGACACTTTATTAGTCCATTTGGTAACATTTAAATTCCATAGCAGAGAAATGTTCTGTTATGGATCTGAAGCGTTGCCACATGGGCTAAAGAGTCCGCCACTTTCAACAATTGATCGGAGTGCTCCTTATTTTCATATATGCACACACACTTAGAGCAGATACTTATATTTACACCATGTATGCAGGAAAGGAGGAGTATACACAATGTACACAGCTCCACAATATATACTGTGGTAAGGAATGTAGAGTGGAGCGGTGTATATACTACATAGTGTAGAGATGTGCCAGTGTGTATAGTGTGGATTCCATACTATATACACAGCACTCTACTATATGAAAAGCTCTACACTATATATACACAACTCTACATTATAAGTAAGACAGTATTATATTATGATGCATACATCACATAGGAGAAACACATATATATCATATAGGAGACATTGCAACTGCTGAATATATATATCACATTAAGACTACTGTATATACATTATATAGGTGATACTGCAACTGCTCTGTATAGTCACAGTATCACTAATATAATGGATATATAGCAGTATACCTATATAATGTATACAGAGTGGTGTATATACATTATATAGGTAATACTGTGACTGCTGTATATTTGTTATGTAGGGGACACTGGAATTATACACAGCAATCTATATTACAGCAACTGCTGTGCATAATTGCAGTATCACCTATAAAATGTATATACAGCAGTAGCTGTATCACCAGCATAATGTATATAGAGCAGTCTGTATACATCATATAGGTGATACTGAAATTGTTAGATCTAGAATATATAGGTGATACTGAAACTATTATATCTATAATATATAGGTGATACTGCAATTATGCACAGCAGTTGCTGTAGTATAGATTGCTGTGTATAATTCCAGCGTCACCTACATAAAATATACAATATACAGTACTAGCAGTATCACATATATTGTATATACATGATACAGGCACACAGAAACATTTATCTTGGGACTTACCCAAATCCTTGAGATGAGAGGAAAATTGAAAAAGAACTGCAGCATTGGACATGCAGAGGAGCGGATCCTGAATTTCACCTGTGACGGTGAGCCGAAAAAAACTTTTGAATGAAGCCCCTGTGTGCGCACGCACTGTATCTCAACTGCCTGCGCTGAGGCCCATCGCGGCCGCTGTGCACGCATCATTGACAAGAGCTACCGCGGCTGCTGTGTGCGTCATCACAAGGTCCGCCGCGGTGCACGCTTTTACGCGTGATGGTAAGTGCTGCAGCGACTGCTGCGTGGCCTTTTCAGCACGTGCATGCAAGACAGCGCATGTAAACAAGGGCTTCTTCAACAGTTTTAACCCCTTAACGACCGCCGATACGCCTTTTAACGGCGGTCATTAAGGGTACTTAAACCACATCGTTGTTAATTAACGGCACTGTGGAAAAAGTGAATAGCGCCCCCCAGAGGCGCATTTTCTCCGGGGTCTCGGCTACCGGGGGTAGCTGAGACCCCAGAGAACATGAATCGGGACGGTTTTTACCGACCCGATGTTGCGGTCGCCGTTATTAACCCTATAACGGCGACCGCAACAACAAAAAAAAAAAAATCTGATGTGTCATTTAATGTTTCTGTCCTCTGATGTCATCGGACATCAGAGGACAGAGAAAAAGGGTCCCCGGGACCCCCCTCGTGTCCCCCAATGTTCCCGTTGTGACCCGCGGGCCCACCTTCCTCCTCCGGTGGGCGCCGCCATCTTGAATGGCGGGCGCATGCTCAGTGCGCCCGCCGCGTTCTGCCGGGGGGGGTGGGCAATTTTCTCTGGGGTCTCGGCTGCCGAGGGTAGCCGAGACCCCAGAGAACATGATCAGGGTCGTAGTTACCGACCCCGGTGTCGCGATCGCCATTATACTAAGTATAATGGCGACCGCAAAAAAAAAAAAAAAAAAGATTTCTCTCCCCTCTGATGTGATCGCACATCAGAGGGGAGAAAATGAGGGTCCCCCGGTCCCCCGATCGCCCCCCCTATACTTACCGGTGTCCTCCGTCCTCCTCAAGGCCCCAGGATCCCGGCATCTTCTTCCTGCAAAAAAAAAATGGCGGGCGCGTGCGCAGTGCGCCCGCCAATCTGCTTGGCGGCAGATTCAAAAAAAAGTTTCATTCATTCTCACAAAAGTACATTTTGATCACTGTGATAAACTATCACAGTGATCAAAATAAAAAAAACAGTACATAACCCCCCCTTTATCACCCCCTTAGTTAGGGACATATAATAAAATATAGAAATTATATTTTTTTTCATTTTTCTGTTAGGGTTAGGGTTAGGCTTAGGGTTATAATTAGGGTTAGGGTTATAATTAGGGTTAGGGTTATAATTAGGGTTAGGGTTAGGGTTATAATTAGGGTTAGGCTGGGTTCATACTGCGTTATGGCAGTCCATTAGACGGACTGCGTTACACCGCAGTATAACGCGGTGTAACGCAGTCAGTTAACGCTGCCATTCACCCCCATTTGAGGGCGCATCGCGACGAATGCCGTAAAGCGGCATGCGTTCGCGACGTGCCATCATTCAGTGACGGAGCCTCGGACGCGGGCTGCAGTGTCTGGGCTCCGTCACCGCTAGCGCAGATGAATCATCTGCTGATTCCTCTGCGCTAGCGGGTATAGCATAACGCGATCGCGTTATGCTATACCGTTACCAGCCCGTCAACGCTATATGTTGAACGGGCTGGTAAAACGCAAAATTAACCCAGCCTTAGGGTTAGGGTTATAATTAGGGTTAGGCCGGAGTCAGACACAACTACAAAAAATCGGACCGTTTTAGTCGGTCGATTATCGGACCAAAATGTAGACATCACACATCCGCCTGGCATCCGATTTTCCTTCAAAGATGCGATTTAGTCGCATGTGTGTGTACCTTGAAACATCCGATTTTCATCCGACCACCGTTTTTTTGTTGCAGCTTACCAAAAAGGACCAATAACGGTTTTGAGGCCTGATACTCATTTAAATCATCAGGCAGAGCTATATTTAAGTGCTCTGCTACAGCTGTGACTCTCCCACCTTTGCACTGGTGTCATTTTGTTCCTTCTGCTTAGTGCTTGCTAGCTGCTTTATCCAAACATGAGCGACACACTCAGATTTTCTCACACTGAGCGTGTGCTGTTCCATTGGGTTCTATCCAGACGTTTTGGGGAGCCATATCGTGTAATACCAGATCCCAGAAGAAGCACAAGAATTTGGGTACATCCACTTTTGACAAGAAGATTAACAAAAGGCCATGTTCAACGCCTATATTTGTCACTGCGTAGCCATGGAGATAAGTTTTTCCAATATTGTCGAATGAGCATAGCTACCTTTGATAGGTTGCTTGACATTGTGCGCCCTGGGATCACATTTCAGGACACCAGGATGAGAAAAGCAATTTCTGCTGAGGAACGCCTTCTCCTAACAATAAGGTATGTGTGTCAACGATATGTTGATGATGTTTGCCTTGACATAGTCACTTTGCAAGTGTTGGAGCACACTTCTTGAAAAATTATCATGTGACTAATGTATTTCTGAAGCTTACCTATCTAAATTATTGCGTTTGGTGTATTCCACAGAAGGCATGTCTTGTAATCTAATTTCCAGCATGTGTGCTCTATCAAACTCAAGCATTGTAAGTGTTGTGCATGGTGTGATTGTTGTTTTGGTTTCTGATTTCTCCATGTTCTATGTTCTATGTGTGTTACAGGTTCCTTTCTACTGGCATGTCCTACGCTGCTCTGCACTTAGAGTTCTTAATAGGGCGATCAACAATTTCAGGCATTGTGTGGTCAACTTGTGTGGAAATTTGGGACAGACTACATGAAGACGTCATGCCTGAGCCAAAAATGAGTGACTGGTTGAGGATAGCACAGGGTTTTGCCGAAAATTGCCAGTTTCCACACTGTATAGGAGCCCTGGACGGCAAGCACATACGTGTTCGTAAACCTCCTAACTCAGGCTCCCAATTCTTCAATTACAAACAATATTTTTCAATAGTTTTGTTGGCCTTGGTCGACTCAAACTACAGGTTTATAATTGTAGACATTGGGGCCTATGGAAGGACTGGAGACTCCAGAGTCTTCAATACTTCCATAATGGGTAGGCGGATCCGCAATATCCAACTGGACCTACCACCAGCAAGTCAACTTACAGACTCTATTCCAGACCATGTGCCTTATGTTATAGTTGCAGATGAGGCATTTCAATTAACCCGTAATGTAATGAGGCCATATCCCCGTCGCTATCTCACCCATTGGCGTAGAATTTTTAATTGTCGCCTGTCACGTGCTCGGCGGCTGGTGGAGTGCACATTTGGAATTCTTAGTGCTAAATGGCGGGTACTTCAATCTGCAATTCAACTCAGTGAAGACAATGTTAATGTGGTCCTGAAAGCATGTGTGGTCCTACATAATTTTGGTAGAATCCATGAATGCTCCTCACAACATGTGGATGAGTTAGCCTCTGTGAATGTCTCTTTGCCTATGTCACCACCCATCCATCCCCGTCGTCCACCATCAGGCCTAAAATTACGTGATGTGTTGACTCAATATTTTGTGTCCCCTGAGGGTGCTACTGCCTGGCAAGAGGAGGCATTATTACACATGTAGTGTGCCTATGTTGCTCTGTGATAAAGATCTTTCTGCTCAATTAATTGTATATGTTGTGTTTGTTTTGGTGTCATATTGTGTGTAAGTTATAGGCAGACCATAACATTTTAACATAAACACCTACATATAGAAATAATCTGTAATGGGTCTGGGAGGCGGAACCTCTGAGCTTTATTATACAAGGAGGCTTTCCTTGTAAAGGAGCAGGTGGCGCCCGGGGAGACGGACAGGAAGTTACGGCAAGTGACAGGGACAGTCTCTGGGTAGACGGGCAGGTAGTCACGGCAAGTGACCGGGGCAGTCTCTGGAGGGACAGGCAGGTAGTCACGGCAAGTGACAGGGACAGTCTCTGGGTAGACGGGCAGGTAGTCACGGCAAGTGACCGGGCAGTCTCTGGAGGGACAGGCAGGTAGTCACGGCAAGTGACCGGGCAGTCTCTGGAGGGACAGGCAGGTAGTCACGGCAAGGGGCCGGGGCAGTCTCTGAATGGACAGGTATATACGACCTGAGATGGTGGAGCCTTCCGGTAGGCTAGCAGGCAGATGACAGATGAGCGCCCCCAAGTGAGCAGGCGAGAGTCTCTGGAATAGTCGATGGACACCGCAGGTGATGGCCGAACCTCCAGGTAGGCTTGCAGGCAGATGGCAGATGAGCGCCCCCAAGTGAGCAGGCGAGAGTCTCTGGAATAGCCGATGGACACCGCAGGTGATGGCCGAACCTCCAGGTAGGCTTGCAGGCAGATGGCTGATGAGCGCCCCCAAGTGAGCAGGCGAGAGTCTCTGGAATTGCCGATGGTCACCGCATGTGACGGCCGAACCTCCAGGCAGGCTTGCGGGCAGGTAGCAGACAGGAAACTGGCAGGAAACAGGCAGGTAACTGGTAACGGACCCTGAGGGCTGAAGCAGAGTTAAACAGTGCAACAACAACATTGCTCGGGCGCCTCCATTAAGGAGGAGGTGCTTTATATAAGGTGGAGTCCACCGGCATTGGCCGGGGACCTTTTTTGAAAGAAGCGCGCGGCCCCTTTAAGAGCGGGGGCGTGCACGCGCGCGCGCCCTAAGCCCAGTGGCAGGGAAGGAGCGCGCAGCCCCAGCAGGGCGGAAGGAGGACGCTGTGTGAGGGTAAGGGGAGCGACGTCCCTGCCTGGCAGAGGACGCTGGCGCAGGGAACAGCGTCCCTGCCTGGCAGAGGACGCCGGCGCTACATAATCACATACAATCAATGCGAGTCAAAACATTTTTTTATGTATTAGGTCATGTTTTGTAGCTGTAAACATATTCACAAAAGACTCATGTGTCATAAACTGCATTCAACATATTTCCTGAGAAACTTGCAGCAATAAAATAATTTATAATGTTCAGAACTTCTAACAAATAACAAAAAAATACATTACACCTATAACTGGTGGTAGGTGTGGGGTCGTGAAGGTGGAGGGCCAGATTGTGAGGGCTGCCTAGACTGCTCTCCAGCCACTGTGTCACCATGAGTGGTGGTTGCTGAGTGTGCACTTTGCTAGCTGCTTGGTGCTTGCTCTGTATGGGGGTTTGGGTAAGGGAAGGTTGGGAACTGTTGTGGGTAGTCATAATATGACTGCCCACTTACACTCTAGCCCCCAAAATGCCCATGTCTACCATACCCATGTTGTGGCCAGCATTGAACATTGGGTATGGTCGAGTGGGCATATTGTGAATGGCCACTGTGTCCCATGTGTGGTACATGTTGTGTGACACTTTGGTAGGACTCACTTAGAGGAGGAGGAGTTGGTCTCTGTGGTACACAAGGAGGAGGTGGAGGAGGAGCATGATGATGAGGAGGAGGCTGATCAGAGGCTGATGCAGACTCCCCTTCCTGGGTTCCCATCAAACAAAGGCGATTTTCACTGGAACGTTGCCACCATTCCAGTAAATCTAGAAAGTTGTTTGGATCATTTGGTGGGGTTCCTGCATCCAGCACAATTTGGCCCTGAGGTACCGAGCCAGACTGCGCCCAAATGCCTCCTCCCCATCATCATGGGCAACACTGGACAAGTAGTCAAGAACTCCTCTGTCCACCTGCCTCCTTGTGCCAGAACCAACTCCTTCTCTTCTACCCCTGGGTCGCCGTGACACTACAGCAGGAGGCGAAGCCACATCCTGGGGCCTACCAGGGCTGCTGCTGAGGGGAGGGTCTTGGGACTCTAGAGGCAAGCTCTCTGACTCCACTGCTGGTGGTGGTGGTGGTGATGCTGCTGCTGCACATGCTGCTGATGACTGGCCAGACTCCTCAACATCCCCCACGGGGTCACTGTAAGGTTTGACTCGGTGCTAGAGAAGAAAATATTTTTATTAAAATTTCATTAAAAATATAGCAATACACTTTGCACAGACATGAACTTACGGTCGCAAATCCATAGCTGGAGCCAGAAAATTGAGTCTATCATAATATACATATTTTCTTTTGCTGCTTGCTGCTGCCCCACTGTGCCCCCTCAGCTGTCTCTCGCCTGTAGCAGTCTCTACAGCTGCGCCAACGCCTTGTAACATCTGACACTGAAAAAGTAACGGATACAAGGAAAAATGTAACTTATCTGGCCTTGTAATGTACTAAAAACATAAGTAACGTATAACAACAATGTTATCATTTATTTGCCTTTTAGGGGTACAGAACAACACTACAAATTGTATGTAGGTAATCTAAGAAGTTCATATTACAGGGGTTCAGACAAAGCTTGATGACATATGTGTCACAATAATGACCATTTATTTGGGACACAGCGATGGGATTAACAAAAGGGACACATATTAAGTACTTTACCTACGCATTTTTTGCGTAGGCAAACATTTTTAAGGGTCAGTTGGCGACCATTGCAGTTGGAGATAAATATTCTAATGTGCTTGGAGTACTGACATAGCACTGGGGGTTCAACAGTCATAACTGTATTTTTGGCCACATTTCTGTTTCACATATAAGGGTAGAGGCACATTATAACACATTGTTGGTGGTGGATACTGAGTAATCATACAGTATTGTAAGCGTTTTCAAGACGTTACTTACTGATGCGTTCTTGGTCCTCCCTAGACCTGTCGCCAAAATCAGGAAACATCTGTCCACATATTCTCCGCCAAGCCGCGTCCTTCCGCGACCGGTTGGAATAATTGGGATCCCGCTGGTCCCAAAGTTCTGGTCTCTCCTGGACCAGAACGATCAACATCTCCACATTGATGTGACTGGCCATGGTTCTGGACTCCGTGGAGGCGGTTTCCTGTTTGGGTTTGAATTTTCGTAGCCTAATTAGCATGTCAGCCCTTCCTGGCAATTATCCTGATGCAATTTCCTGGCACCTGGGATAGTGGTGCGATTTCATCGCAAGTCACACGTGCGGTCCGTTTGTAATCCGATTTTTCATCGCTCCCATAGACTTGCATTGGCGATAGTCGACCCACAATCGGTGACAATCGCAGCATGCTGCGATTGCACTCGGACGTTTAAAACGGACCACAAAAAATCTGATACTGGGAGCTGCTCCATAGATTAACATAGGGCAGACTGCAATGCGATATTTCATCGTATTGCAGTCGTCCGATTCTGTCGCCAGTGTGACTCCGGCCTTAGGGTTACAATTAGGTTTAGGGTTACAATTAGGGTTAGGGCTACAATTAGGGTTAGGGTTACAATTAGGGTTAGGGTTACAATTAGGGTTAGGGTTACAATTAGGGTTGGAATTAGGGTTGGGATAAGGGTTAGGATTAGGGTTAGGGTTGGGATTAGGGGTGAGTTGGGGTTAGGGTTGGAGCTAGAATTGAGGGGTTTCCACTATTTAGGCACATCAGGGGGTCTCCAAACATGACGTGGCGTTCAAAAAGTCAGATGGCGCTCCCTCCCTTCCGAGCCCTGCCGTGAGCCCAAACAGTGGTTTACCCCAACATATGGGGTATCAGCGCACTCAGGACAAATTGCCCACCAATTTTGGGGTTCTAATTTCTCTTGTTACCCTTGGGAAAATAAAAAATAGCTGGCTAAAAAAATCATTTTTGTAGAAAATATTTTTTTTTATTTTCACGGCCCTGCGTTTATAAATTTCTGTGAAGCACTTTGGGTTCAAAGTACTCACCACACATCTAGATAAGTTCCTTAGGGGGTCTAGTTTCCAAAATGGGGTCACTTGTGGGGGTTTTCCACTGTTTAGGCACATCTGGGGCACTGCAAACGGAACATGACCCCCATCAACGTCTGCATTCCAAAACGTTATTACTTCCTTTCCAAGCCCTGCTGTGCGCCAAAACAGTTTCCCCCCCCCACATATTTGGTATCAGCGTACTCAGGACAAATTGGACAACAACTTTTGGGGTCCAATTTTCTTGTGAAAAATCAAAAATTTTGGACTAAAAAATCATTTTTGTGGAAAATTGATGTTTTTTTTTTCACACTCAGGCATTATAAACTTTTGTGAAACACTTGGGGTTCAAAGTGCTCACCACAGATCTAGATAAGTTACTTAGGGGGTCTAGTTTCCAAAATGGGGTCACTTGTGGGGGTTTTCCACTGTTTAGGCACATCTGCGGCACTGCAAACGGAACATGACCCCCATCAACGTCTGTATTCCAAAGCTTTATTACTTCCTTTCCAAGCCCTGCCGTGCGCCCAAACAGTTTCCCCCCCCCACATATTTGGTATCAGCGTACTCAGGACAAATTGGACAACAACTTTTAGGGTCCAATTTCCTTGTGAAAAATAAAAAATTTGGGACTAAAAAATCATTTTTGTGGAAAATTGTTTTTTTTTTTTTTTTTCACACCCAGGCATTATAAACTTTTGTGAAACACTTGGGGTTCAAAGTGCTCACAACAGATCTAGATAAGTTCCATAGGGGGTCTAGTTTCCAAAATGGTGTTACTTGTGGGGGGTTTCCACTGTTTAGGCGCATCAGGGGCTCTCCAAACGCGAAATGGTGTCCAATCTCAATTCCAGCCAATTTTGGTTTGAAAAAGTCAAAAGGTGCTGCTTCCATTCCAAGCCCTGCCGTGCGCTGTTATGATTCGGTAGCTGAGGAGTGCAGGCAAAAAGGCAATACACCAGAGCAGTTGGAATCTATGAGATTGCAGTACCCTGACTAACCACCACAAGTAGAAACATAACCCATTGCGCTTTCGAAACTCATGACGCTGTGCCCCAGACACCACTCTATCACACTGCATGGGTTCAGAAGCAGGTTCACAAGGCAACACTATTGCACGCATACTTCTCCGCTCACGCAAACGTCTGTCAATTTGAATCGCTAATGACATAGAATCATTGAGACCAGAGGGGACAGGGAATCCCACCATAACATCCTTTACATTATCTGACAGCCCCTTCCGAAAAAGGGCCGCCAAAGCGTCGTCATTCCACTTGGTCAGGACTGCCCACCTACGGAATCTCTGACAGTATAACTCAGCGTCATCAAGCCCCTGATTTAATGCCAACAAGGCTTTTTCAGCTTGATCAGTGACATTAGGCTCATCGTACAATAACCCCAAAGCCTGAAAAAATGCATCAACATCACTCAAAACAGGATCCCCAGGTGTCAGGGAAAAAGCCCAATCCTGAGGATCGCCGCGCAGGAGAGAGATGACAATTTGAACCTGCTGCGCTGCGTTTCCTGAGGACTTAGATTTTAAGGCAAAAAAAAATTTACAATTATTTTTGAAATTCTGAAACTTAGCTCGATCCCCTAAAAACAAATCTGGCATGGGAATCCTAGGTTCCACAACAGGCAACCTAGCAAGATATGCAGCAATACTCCGAACCTCAGTGGCAAGCTGATCCACACGGCCAGACAACTGTGCAAAGTCCATTGAGAGAAAAAATCCTCCCCAGCACCCAGAGATACAGAGGGAAAAAAAAAAATGCAACAAACAGAAAAATATCTCTGACAACCCTGACAACCGTTTTTCTTTCACAATATTTTTCCCTTCTGTGAGTACCATACAATTTTAAATTTAGGCCGGTGATACTGTTATGATTCGGTTGCTGAGGAGTGCAGGCAAAAAGGCAATACACCCGAGCAGTTGGAATCTATGAGATTGCAGTACCCTGACTAACCACCACAACTAGAGGCAGCCGTGGAGCGTTCCTACGATGGTCCTAGATGCCTCGTCACAGCCTGAGAAACTAACTACACCTAAAGATAGAAATAGGAAAGCTATCTGCCCCGGAGCAGAACCCCAAAGATAATAGCAAGCCCCCAAACATGTAATGGCGGTTAGACAAGACGAAATACTGACACAGACAGAAAATAGTATGAGCAAACGTTGGGGCCAAAACTAACTAAATAGAAAAGGATAGGAAGGGCACTTACTGCAATCCCAAAAAAACCCTGAAAGCACCAACTCTACTAATTTCAAAAACACCTGAGATCACACGACCTCTACCACCTAAATTAGTTCTCTGGTGTAACAAAATCAAACAGCAGCCACTGAAAAAACTGGAAAAAGCAAAAGTACAAACATCAGTGGCTGAACTAAACTGAGAGGGCAAAAGCCCCCTGAGGGGACCCAGAAGGCCCCCACAGAAGTGCAGGACAAAATGCAAAAATTAAGCACAGAAACAAAAAGAAGAAAATGTCTTATCTGTTAGCAGGAGATGCAGACACGACACAGCAGGCTACAAGGGAAACAGGAATCAAGGATTGAGACCCGAACAATTGATCACCGGCAACCCTGATGGGAAGGTGACTCCATTATATAAGACCAGTCAGTAACACCTGATTCCCAGTCCTCACAATCTTCACTGAACAGACCAGTACCGCTTGTAACCACCAGAGGGAGCCTCTGCTCAGAACTCATCTCAAGGCCATTCACAACAGTACCCCCCCCTTGAGGAGGGGTCACCGAACCCTCATTTGAGCAACCAGGTCGGTCAGGATGAGTTCTATGATACGCACGGATGAGTCTCCTAGCATGGATGTCCGAAGCAAACACCCAAGAATTGTCTTCCTGACCATAACCTCTCCACTTAACCAAATACTGGAGTTTCCGTCTAGAAAAACGAGAATCTAATATTTTCTCAACCACATACTCCAGATTGCCCTCAACCAAAACAGGGTCAGGAGGCACAGCAGCAGGAACCACTGGCTCAACAAACCTCTTCAACAAGGACTTGTGGAACACGTTATGGATCTTAAATGTCCCTGGAAGAAGCAAATGGAAGGAAACCGGATTAAGAATTTCCATGATCTTATAAGGTCCAATGAACCTAGGCTTAAATTTAGGAGATGCTACTCTCATAGGAATATTTTTTGAGGACAACCAGACCAAGTCCCCTACTTTAAACCGAGGACCATCAGTCCTATGCCGGTTAGCAAACCGCTGGGCCCTCTTCTGAGAGAGGGACAACCTCTCCACTACCTGGTCCCAAATCTGTTGCATACGCTCCACAACAGAGTCAACACCTGGACAGACAGAAGCCTCCGTCTGTCCTGAAGAAAATCGAGGGTGAAACCCAGAATTACAGAAAAATGGAGACATCAAAGTGGCAGAGCTAGCCCTATTATTAAGAGCAAACTCAGCCAAAGGCAAAAAAGAGACCCAGTCATCCTGATCAGCAGACACAAAGCATCTTAGATAAGTCTCCAATGTCTGGTTTGTTCTCTCAGTTTGACCATTGGTCTGAGGATGAAATGCCGAGGAGAAAGACAATTGAACACCCAGTTTAGAACAAAAAGTCCTCCAAAATCTGGAAACAAACTGGACTCCTCTGTCAGACACAATGTTCTCAGGAATGCCGTGTAAACGAACCACGTGCTGAAGGAACAACGGCACCAATTCAGAGGAGGAAGGCAACTTAGGCAATGGCACAAGATGTATCATCTTGGAAAACCTATCACAAATCACCCAGATGGCGGTCATTCTCTGAGAAACTGGAAGGTCGGAAATGAAATCCATAGAGATATGGGTCCATGGTCTCTTGGGCACAGGCAATGGCATCAACAAACCACTAGAGCGAGAGCAAGGCTTGGAGCGAGAGCAAGTCCCGCAGGACTGCACAAATTCCCTGACATCACGAGACAAGGTAGGCCACCAAAAGGACCGACTAACCAAGTCTCTGGTACCAAAAATTCCGGGATGCCCAGTCAACGCGGAACAATGAATCTCAGACATCACACTCTTTTTCCACTGGTCCGGGACAAACAATTTTCCAACAGGGCAGCGCTCGGGCCTATCCTCCTGACACCCCTCCAGAGCAAGTCTCAAATTGGGTGAGATGGCGGAAAGAACTACACCCTCTTTCAAAATAACAGAAGGATCAGATAACTCAGGAGAGTCCGCAAGGAAACTCCTCGAGAGGGCATCCGCCTTAACATTCTTAGTGCCAGGAAGAAAGGAAACCACAAGATTAAAACGTGTGAAAAACAAGGCCCACCTGGCCTGTCTAGGATTGAGTCGCTTGGCAGATTCGAGATAAACCAGATTCTTATGGTCCGTAAGGACCACCACCCGATGTTTGGCTCCCTCCAGCCAATGTCTCCACTCTTCAAAAGCCCACTTCATGGCCAATAACTCCCGATTACCCACGTCATAATTATGTTCAGTAGGAGAAAATTTTCGAGAGAAAAAGGCACAAGGGTTACTTTTAGAGGTCTCTGGATCTTTTTGGGACAAAACGGCACCTGCCCCAATTTCAGAGGCATCAACCTCCACCTGAAATGGCAGAGAAACATGCTGCCGTAGAACAGGAGCAGAAGTGAATCTCTGCTTAAGTTCCTGAAATGCAGAGACTGCCTCAGGAGGCCAATTCACCACATCAGAACCCTTTTTGGTCAAATCAGTTAATGGTTTAACAATAACCGAGAAATTACCAATAAATTTACGATAAAAATTGGCAAAACCCCAAAATCTTTAAAGAGCCTTTAATGAAGTAGGTTGGACCCAATCTCAGATGGCCTGAACCTTGACCGGGTCCATTTCAATAATAGATGGGGACAAAATGAATCCCAGAAATGAGATCCTCTGTACGCCAAAAAGACACTTTGATCCCTTCACAAACAGAGCATTCTCTCTCAAAATCTGGAACACAGTTCAAACATGTTTCACATGAGAGTCCCAGTCATTAGAAAAAATCAAGATATCATCCAAATAAACAATCAGAAATTTATCCACAAAATCCCTGAAAATGTCATTCATGAAGGACTGGAAAACAGAAGGAGCATTAGTGAGCCCAAAGGGCATCACAAGGTACTCAAAATGCCCCTCCGGGGTATTGAATGCCGTCTTCCATTCATCCCCGTGCTTAATGCGAATAAGGTTATATGCCCCCCTGAGGTCAAGCTTGGTAAACCAAGTAGCGTTTTTCACCCTGGAAAACAGGTCAGAAATCAAGGGTAACGGGTAGAGTTGAGCGATACTTTCCGATATCCAAAAGTATCGGAATCGGAATGGTATCGCCGATACACAAAAAATATCGGCGATACCCGATACCGATACCGGAAGTCCCATGTAAGTCTATGGGAACAAAATATCGAAATAAAAAAAACCCCATTCTTGCCTTGTAGGTTAATTGTACATGAAGGAAAACAACAAAGAGTAATGTTGAATGTATTGGGGGAGGTTGAGGAGACATTAAAGGCATAGATGTTTAACCCAATCCAATGGAATAGCATTAATTTTTTTTTTTTAGGAAATACGTTCGGATTGACGAAGAAATTCACAATGTTGTTAACCTTTTTTCTATTTTGTCAAATATGTCTGTTTCACAACTTCCATGGTCTTCACCTTTTTAACTTTTCACACACTTTCTCCTTCATAATCTTCAGCAGCATCATCTTTCTCATCAAATTATTCTTCATCTTCACCTTCTTAATCTTCTAAAACTTCTTGCTATTCATCTTTTTGTTAACATTAATTATATTGTTCTTATTAAACAGTTATTATTCTTCATATTCTACTTCTTCATCTTCTTCCTATTCATCCTTTTCATCATATTCTTATTTGTGACAGACATTCCTGTACTTGTAATCTGTAAAACTCTGAATTTTCATCCTTCCGTTCTTGCTGTCACGAAAGATTTTTAATTACAACAGTATTTGTCCGCGTTCAGTTTAGCCTGCAGCAGCATCAGGCATTTTCCAGGGGCACCACGAGGAGGAACGGACTCACCCCCATACACTGCTTAGTCTTCTTCTGCTTAGAATTTAGAGCATATATTTTGCTCTTCATTTTGGTCTTATACTTAATGTTCTTCTGCTTTTTGATCTTCTGCTTATTGTTCTTCTGTCTCTTGTTCTGTATCTTGTAGTTTGTCTTAACCTTCTTTGTCCTGTTGGTGATGGTACAAAAGCCAATGGAAGTAACGAGGACCAGCTGACTGTGCTGGAACCCAGAGGGTCAGCAGAAGGAAAAGAGCCAATGGCACAACCGAGGACCAGCTGACGTTACTGGGACACGGTTACTAAGCAGGAGGTACCTGTGCTCCAAAGCACTACCAAGGACCAGCAGACGTTGCTGGAACTCGGATACCGACATGGAGGCACCTAGGCCAAAGGCACTGCGGAGAACCAGCTGACGGTACTGGAACCCGGTTGGGTAGCAGAAGGTACAAGAGCCAATGAAAGTAACGAGGACCAGCTGACTGTGCTGGAACCCGGAGGGTCAGCAGAAGGAAAAGAGCCAATGGCACAACCGAGGACCAGCTGACGTTACTGGGACACGGTTACTAAGCAGGAGGTACCTGTGCTCCAAAGCACTACCAAGGACCAGCAGACGTTGCTGGAACTCGGATACCGACATGGAGGCACCTAGGCCAAAGGCACTGCGGAGAACCAGCTGACGGTACTGGAACCCGGTTGGGTAGCAGAAGGTACAAGAGCCAATGAAAGTAACGAGGACCAGCTGACTGTGCTGGAACCCGGAGGGTCAGCAGAAGGAAAAGAGCCAATGGCACAACCGAGGACCAGCTGACGTTACTGGGACACGGTTACTAAGCAGGAGGTACCTGTGCTCCAAAGCACTACCAAGGACCAGCAGACGTTGCTGGAACTCGGATACCGACATGGAGGCACCTAGGCCAAAGGCACTGCGGAGAACCAGCTGACGGTACTGGAACCCGGTTGGGTAGCAGAAGGTACAAGAGCCAATGAAAGTAACGAGGACCAGCTGACTGTGCTGGAACCCGGAGGGTCAGCAGAAGGAAAAGAGCCAATGGCACAACCGAGGACCAGCTGACGTTACTGGGACACGGTTACTAAGCAGGAGGTACCTGTGCTCCAAAGCACTACCAAGGACCAGCAGACGTTGCTGGAACTCGGATACCGACATGGAGGCACCTAGGCCAAAGGCACTGCGGAGAACCAGCTGACGGTACTGGAACCCGGATGGGTAGCAGAAGGTACCCATGGAAATTAAAGTTGAGGCAGCAGGACTGTTTGCCGTTCACACAGCAGGGGAACAGCTGACATTACTGAACCCCAGTAACACAGGAGCAAGTGTAGACTGTGCTAACAGCACTTCTGAGAAACAACTGGCGGTGTTGTAACCCAGGGATGAGAAGAGAACATGGTGGAGGCAGCAGGACTGTTTGCCGTTCACACAGCAGGGGAACAGCTGACATTACTGAACCCCAGTAACACAGGAGCAAGTGTAGACTGTGCTAACAGCACTTCCGAGAAACAACTGGCGGTGTTGTAACCCAGGGATGAGAAGAGAACATGGTGGAGGCAGCAGGACTGTTTGCCGTTCACACAGCAGGGGAACAGCTGACATTACTGAACCCCAGTAACACAGGAGCAAGTGTAGACTGTGCTAACAGCACTTCCGAGAAACAACTGGCGGTGTTGTAACCCAGGGTCAAGGAGGGTGTAGGCATAAAATATTGAGTTATTGCCTTGTTACGTGGCCATTGCAAATGTATGTACTTCAAACAAGAATAAATGAAGTTTTACTACGACAATAAAATGATGAATTTCAATTACAAGAATAGAAAAATATTTATACTTGACAGTCCTCTGTGGTTGATAACGTTTAATGGCTAACTGAAAATATGGTAACAAATTCAAAGCTTTCGAGACTACTCAGGTGTCTTCATCAGGCTAAGAGTAAAGCCAAAAATGAAGAATCACATATTTCTACACACAACAGGACACAGGAATAGCTAAGACAAGTGAGGGAGGGACAAGTGAGGGGAGACCGGCAACAAAAAGGAGAACAAGGATGAATTATCAGTGCCACACAATCAGAGATAAATTAATGAATTTACCTGTGGCAAAAGACTTTTGTATGCCCGGTCATAGCATGATGGATATGGAATTACTGGTATTAAAATATAACTTCAAATATGAGAAACGTACAAAGGTTTCAGAATATAAGCTCATCATGACCTTTGACACTGTTAGTGATGGAATGAATAGATCACATGGATTTATGTCATTCTATATAAATTAAGGAATCTGCGTCTATGCCCTTCCAGGGTCATGAAAACCCAAAAAAAAAAGGCAATGAGAGGGCAATCAAACTTTCTATCCTTATGTAGGAACTGTTCCAATATTTATGTTCATCCCTGTGAGATAATGACAGTTCTGATACACGTCACTTACTTGTCTTACCTATTGCAGTATTCCTGTGTCCTGTTGTGTATAGAAATATGTGATGCTTAATTTTTTTATTTAGTCTTTGCCTGATGAAGAGACGTGAGTAGCCTTGAAAGCTTGCAATTTGTTTCCATCTTTTCAGTTATCCATTAAAAGGTATCAACCACTGCTGACTCTGAAGTCTAAATATTTTTCTATCTACTGGCTAACACAGTACAAAGATACACATGTTTTCTAATTTCAAGAAGGAAAAATAAAGAAAATACAAATATAAACGCATATATGCACATGCCAAAAAAAAATGGACCAACACAACACCCAAAAAATTGGTAACAAAATATAGTGTTGTAAATGTAAGAATAAAAGTCCATTTTTTTTTTATGAATAATGCTTAAGGAACGCTATGTTAAACCATAACATAGTGAAGACAATGGATTTTGTAATAGTCACTCATCATCATCATCGCAAATTTTATGTGACAGTCACAGACATTTCAATTATTTAAGTTCATAAAATCGTAACTTTCTATAGCATGTATGACATGTCCAGCATGGACTCATCAATGTGATGATTGATGACACAATAATGTACGATAAAAAATAACCATTTAAAAAAACATTAGGCATTGTTTGTCACAATTTAAGTGTGTGCCTGCAAGTGTAGGTGAAACAAAGGCTATGGATATCAAAGGTATATTCTATGTCTGTATCAGACAGTGGACAGCCTCTGATGGGTAATGCCGATGTTATACTGTACGTCAATAAAGTCTGTGGCTGAAATCATGCATTTTTTGCTTGTAGAGTGTTGAAGAGGGTAAAAGAATCTCTGGTTGCGCAAAGCTTTATCCAACAACACTACCTTCCTACTGTCACGCGTAGGGTAGGGTAGCGTGTGGCAATTAGCTGACTATAAAATGTGAGGTTAGGCTGCGTTATTGCGCACTAGGGACGCAAAAAAAAATACAGCAGTAATAATTTAATGTGTAATACTCCACCTATGACAAACAAAAAAATTACGTTCCCTCTTTAACAATGTACAAGACTAACAAGCCTAATGGTTCACGCTGACTTAATTGAGATACAGTATTACATCAACATTGTCCATGAGTAACTATGCACTGTGAATGTGATACCTATATACCAGTATTAATTTATATCTGTTGTGGTTGTTTCAACAGCACTCGCAGGTATAACTACCTATTGTCAGTATGCATGATGCACTTTCTAGATGTAATAATTTATTATTGGACATTATTACCATGTTTACATGCTGGCCATTTCATATATGGTGTTTGAAGTTACAGTTGGCATCAGTATGTGTATTTTATAATGTCTGTCATAAATAAAACTCGTGATGATGATGATGAGGATTTAATGATTCGTACATCCATTGACTGCATTATCTTACAGGTACAGATAAAGTTCCTTAAAAAGCATTAATTCATAAGTATGAAATGTACTTTTATGCATTAATTTCAAAATGTGAAGAGTAGACTATGTTTTATTTTTTGTTACCATTTCTAATAGACATGTGCAGATATGCGCTGTGATGACAAATTATTATTTGTCCATATTTGTCATTAAAATTTATCATTCTAGGCCTGCAAAACTTCACAATTTCATGTTTTCAGCATAACAAGCAGGGTGACGGCTCTTCCCTATTTGGAGCATGTTGGTCATGTGTTTTTCTGTCCATGTGTCGGGAACAGGAGACTTCTTGCCGTTGACACAGCAGGGGAACAGCTGGCGTTACTGAACCCCACTAACAGTAGAGCTTGTGTTTTGTTCTGTGGACACGACACTTCTGAGCAGCAACTGGCAGTGTTGGAGCCCAGGGAGTAGAGTTCAGGTGGTAGAAAGATGAACATAACAGGAGACATGGATAACGTTGCGAACCAGTTATTTAATCTGAAAATGGACAGACAAATTCTGGCGAGATCCATGCCTTGTTCATTTTCAGAAAAGTAAGCCGGTCTACATTATCGGAGGATAGTCGCATGCGACGGTCTGTTAGTACACCACCTGCAGCACTAAAGACGCGCTCCGATAATACACTGGCAGCAGGGCAAGCCAGCACCTCCAATGCATACTGGCTAAGCTCTGGCCATGTATCCAGCTTAGAGACCCAAAACTTGAATGGGGAAGAGCCATCTGGGAGTACACTGAGAGGCAAAGCCAAGTAGTCTGTCACCATCTGACGGATACGTTGCCTCCCGCTGACTGGAGCCCTCTCGGATGGTGTAGACATTTGTGGCGCTGCCACAAAACTTTGCCACATTTTTAACATACTGGTCTTTCCCTGTGCAGAGGCACTGAGTGTGCTCCCTCTTGTTGCAGAGCTCTCTACACTGCCTCGACGCACAGAGCTGCTTTGTAAAGCAGTAGCAGCAGCAGTGCTCTCGGCAGTAAGGTAGAACATTAGGGATTGCACCAGTGTGTCTTGGTACTCCCGCATTTTACGCTCCCGGTTCAACGGTGTGATGAGGCTTTTGACGTTGTCCCGGTAGCGAGGGTCTAGGAGGGTGTACACCCAATAATCAGACGTCGTGAGAATGTGGGCGATGCGGCGGTCGTTTCTTAGGCACTGCAGCATGAAATCAACCATGTGCTGCAGACTCCCAACTGGCAAAGAAACGCTGTCCTCTGCAAGAGGCGTTATCTCTGCCTGCTCTGCATCACCCCACCCTCGCTCTACATACTGACTAGAGCGTTGTGTACCTCCCTCTGGAGCGATGTCTTCCTCCTCCATTGACTCCTCCTCCTCATCCTCCTCACAAAGTGAGCCCTGCCCAGCCCTTTGTGAGGAACCACGTTGCGCTGACTTTCCAGAAGGTGATGGAATTTGTGACTCCTCATCCTCCACCTCTTCCAAAACCTCATCCCTTATTGCTTGCAGTGTTTTTTGAAGCAGGCAGATAAGGGGGACAGTCAGGCTGACTAGTGCATCATCTGCACTCGCCATCCGCGTTGACTCATCAAACGCACGCAAAACGTGGCACATGTCCTTCATAGTGGCCCACTCATTAATGGTGAAGTGTGGACGGCGCAAATTGCGTGTTGATTGCGCCTGATGCAGCTGATACTCCATAACTGCTGGCTGCTGCTCACACAACCGCTCCAACATATGTAACGTTGAATTCCACCTGGTGGATACGTCACATATGATGCGATGTTCAGGAAGGCGCAATCTGCGTTGCAGAGCTGCAATGCGCGATCTGGCCATGCTGGAACGTCGCAAGTGAGCGCACTCTAGGCGGACCTTGTGCAGCAGTGCATCAAGATCCGGATAGTCCCTCAAAAAACTCTGCACGACCAAGTTGAGCACATGTGCCAGACATGGTATGTGAGTGAGGTTGCCAAGGCCCAGAGCTGCCACCAGATTTCGGCCATTGTCACACACTACCAAGCCTGGCTGGAGATTCGCTGGCAAAAACCACACGTCGCTCTCCTGCTTGATGGCATTCCAGACCTCCTGCGCTGTGTGGCTTCGATTCCCATGGGAATTAATTTCAGAACGGCCTGTTGCCGTTTGGCCACGGCTGTGCTCATATCGGTCGCATCAGGTAAGCGTCCACGGGTCCATGTGGAGGTAGACCGTGACGGCTCCTGCAGCGATGATTCTGAGGAACTGGAGTAGGAGGAGGAGTCAATGTGGACAGACTTGATTCCGGCAATCCTTGGAGTTGGCAGAACACGTACAGCGCCACTCGCAAGATGTGTACCCGGCTCCACAACATTCACCCAATGGGCAGTGAGTGAAAGGTATCGTCCCTGGCCATGGGTACTGGTCCACGCATCGGTGGTCAGGTGGACCTTGCTACTGACGGCGTTTAGTAGCGCATGTTTAATTTTTGCCTCAACATGCTTTTGCAGACCAGGGACGGCTTGCCTGCTGAAATAAAATCGGCTGGGCACATTGTATTGTGGGACTGCCAATGCCATTAATTCACGGAAACTGTCAGTCTCCACCAGCCTGAATGACAGCATTTCAAGGGACAGGAGTTTTGCAATGCCAGCATTCAGAGCCTGTGCTCGTGGATGGTTTGCCGAGTATGGCCGTCTTTTATCCCATGCCTGTGCTACCGATGGCTGTTTTGTGGCCTGGGTGTGTGAGGATGACAGGGAACTTGCAGCTGTGGGTGGAATAACACTGTGTCTCTGGACAACAGTGACAGAGGTTCTTCCATGGCGATCCTTTGAGGAAGCCGAACCAGCTGTGTGTGAACTGGAGGAGAGGCTCCAACACGAGCTGAAGATGTAGGTGCTGCTGTAGGTTGGCCTACATCTCCAGTGTGTCTTTGTAACTCAACAAAGTGCTTTGACCGCACTGTTTCCACATATTTGTTGTATTAAGGTTACTGACACTTTTACCTCTTTTAATTTTTTGATTACACAGCTTGCATTTGACATAGCAAATATCATCTGCAACTGTATCAAAAAAGGACCACGCAGAGCAAGTCCTGGGAGCGCCCGGTTTGGCTGTTGGAAGAGAACTGCTCCGAACGGGTGCCAAACTGGAGGCTACAGGCAAGCGAGTCTGCAGCCTACCTCTCCCTACTGTTTGGACCGTTGGGGCAATCTCTTCCTCAGAGCTGCTCCCACCACCTTCCTGTTCCTCACGCCATGTTGGGTCTTGGACCTCATCATCTCCACCACTACCCTCTTCCAACACCTGCTGTTGTTGGGTGGTCTGGCCAGCACCATGCTCAACAGAAACTGGCAACTGAGTCTCATCATCATCAGATGCGTTCTGCGGTGTGCTGACCATCGGCACTGGCTCACCCGCCTCTTCAGATTCAGAGAGACACAGCTGTTGCGCATCACTGCATACTGCCTCTTCACATTCCAGAATGCTGCTTGGCTGGGCCCCTGTTTCCAAGCCAACAGATTCTGAGAACAGAAGCAGAGACTCAGCTGGCTCCTGTACAGAGCTCTCTGACTGCCTGGGCAATTTGGCAGGCGGTGAAGAGACTGATGGTTGTTCAACAGTGCTGTGGTCCTGAGAGGAGGTGGAAGCTATTGAAGTCGATGCATTGGCTGCCATCCAACCAACAACGGCTTCAATTTGTTCTTCACGCAGCAGGGGGGTACGCTGAGCTTCTACAAAAGTGCGCATAAAGGAACGCTCACGGGGAAAACTGGTGGATGCTGTGTCACTGGGTGCGGCAGCAGCCACAGAATCCCCACGTCCTCTCCCTGCTGCAAATCCACGGCCTCGACCACGACCACGTGCCTTACTCACTGACTTCTTCATCTTGGTAGATTGATAAAGAAAGTCAGAAAAGTTATAAGGCCTAAGTGTGGTTATTCCTCACAGACTACAGTGAACCCTGCAGACAACTGTTCAGTATCTGTGAAAGGCCCTTTGTGTACTTCTATAGTGTTTGCAACCAATGTATTGTATACGGATGGAAGCGCGTCACACTAATAGATTAGATTTTTTTCCACTAAAATGGAGCAGCACCAATTAGAGAAAAATGTGAAGGATGAGGCAGTGACACACGCTCAGCAGACTACAACCGGCAGTGGTTGAAGAACAAACTGGAGCGTAATCTGCACTCACAAAATGAAAAGCTCACAGACTACAGTGAACACTGAAACACAACTGTTCAGTAGCTGTTAAAGGCCCCTTTGTGTACTTCTATAGTGTTTGCAACCAATGTATTGTATACGGATGGAAGCGCGTCACACTAATAGATTAGATTTTTTTCCACTAAAATGGAGCAGCACCAATTAGAGAAAAATGTGAAGGATGAGGCAGTGACACACGCTCAGCAGACTACAACCGGCAGTGGTTGAAGAACAAACTGGAGCGTAATCTGCACTCACAAAATGAAAAGCTCACAGACTACAGTGAACACTGAAACACAACTGTTCAGTAGCTGTTAAAGGCCCCTTTGTGTACTTCTATAGTGTTTGCAACCAATGTATTGTATACGGATGGAAGCGCGTCACACTAATAGATTAGATTTTTTTCCACTAAAATGGAGCAGCACCAATTAGAGAAAAATGTGAAGGATTAGGCAGTGACACACGCTCAGCAGACTACAACCGGCAGTGGTTGAAGAACAAACTGGAGCGTAATCTGCACTCACAAAATGAAAAGCTCACAGACTACAGTGAACACTGAAACACAACTGTTCTGTAGCTGTTAAAGGCCCCTTTGTGTACTTCTATAGTGTTTGCAACCAATGTATTGTATACGGATGGAAGCGCGTCACACTAATAGATTAGATTTTTTCCACTAAAATGGAGCAGCACCAATTAGAGAAAATGTGAAGGATGAGGCAGTGACACACGCTCAGCAGACTACAACCGGCAGTGGTTGAAGAACAAACTGGAGCGTAATCTGCACTCACAAAATGAAAAGCTCACAGACTACAGTGAACACTGAAACACAACTGTTCTGTAGCTGTTAAAGGCCCCTTTGTGTACTTCTATAGTGTTTGCAACCAATGTATTGTATACGGATGGAAGCGCGTCACACTAATAGATTAGATTTTTTTCCACTAAAATGGAGCAGCACCAATTAGAGAAAAATGTGAAGGATGAGGCAGTGACACACGCTCAGCAGACTACAACCGGCAGTGGTTGAAGAACAAACTGGAGCGTAATCTGCACTCACAAAATGAAAAGCTCACAGACTACAGTGAACACTGAAACACAACTGTTCTGTAGCTGTTAAAGGCCCCTTTGTGTACTTCTATAGTGTTTGCAACCAATGTATTGTATACGGATGGAAGCGCGTCACACTAATAGATTAGATTTTTTCCACTAAAATGGAGCAGCACCAATTAGAGAAAAATGTGAAGGATGAGGCAGTGACACACGCTCAGCAGACTACAACCAGCAGTGGTTGAAGAACTAACTGGAGCGTGATCTGCACTCAAAAAATCAAAACCTCACAGACTGCAGTGAACACTGAAACACAACTATTCACTATCTGTGAAAAGCTCCTTTCTGTACTTCTATAGTGTTTGCAACCAATGTATTGTATACGGATGGAAGCACGTCACACTAATAGATTTGATTTTTTTCTAATATAATGGAGCTGCACCAATTCCACTAAATAAATAAAAAAAAAAAAAGAGTCAGTGACACGTGCAGATGCCTACAAACAGCGGTGGATGCAGAGCAAACTGCAGCGTCACCTGCACTGTCACACACACACCTTGCACAGAGCTGTTAAAACAACACTGGCAAAATGAAGCTTTACACAGCGGTTGGTAAACTAGCCTGCCTCAAGCACAGTAGTACACAAAATCGCAATATCTAACTGTCCCTCAGAGTCAGCACAGCAGCGTTCTGTCCCTTACTGAGTTCACAGCACAGTGACGCTAAAATGGCTGCGGCGCCTTTTATAGTGCATTCTGACATCATTTCAGCAGCCAATCACAGCCATGCCATTAGTTAAGATGACCGCAGCATTACAGGATGTGCCCACACTTCGTAGGATTCCTCATTGGCTGACTAAAATCACATTGCCTCTCAAAGAATTATGGGGAAATTCCGATTCCGGTATACGATATTGAAAAAGTATCGGAATTAAGTATCGGAATTCCGATAACGCGAATATCGGCCGATACCATACTTGCGGTATCGGAATGCTCAACACTAGTAACGGGTATTGATATTTCACAGTAATATTGTTCAAAAGAAGATAATAAATACACGGCCTAATGAACCATCCTTTTTGGCCACAAAGAAAAAACTGGCACCTAAGGGTGAAGAGGATGGTCTGATATGACCCTTCTCCAATGACTCCCTGATATAAGACCGCATAGCGTCATGTTCAGGTACAGACAAGTTAAAAAGGCGACCTTTAGGGAATTTACTACAGGCACTAATTCAATAGCGCAGTCATAGCTCCTATGGGGAGGCAAGGATGCAGATTTACTTTCGCTAAACACATCAGAAAAATCAATCAAAAAGTCAGGAACATCCTGAGCCTGGGGGGAGGCAGAAAAAACAGGAGTGTTGGTATTAACACATTGGCAGCCCCAACTGGTTACGACACAGATTTCCAATCCAAAAACAGGATTATGAGACTGTAACCAAGGGAAACCCAGTATGATAATATCATGCAGATTATACAGAACCAAAATTTGCAGCACTCTTGATGATCAGGTTCAACCCTCATTATCACTGAGTAGAGAAAGGGTTTATTCTCAGCCAAAGGGGTGAATCGACCCAGAAGGGGAATAGACTCTGAGGGGTATCAAGGGAAAACCCACAACGTTTAAAAATCTAATCCTCAGGTAATAGCGCTCAGAATAACGAAACCGGGGAGAAAATGAGGAAGAGAGCTATCAAGTGCAGTTTAGTAAAAATTAGTTGAACACTAACCCAAGACAATGAGGTGCAAAAACTCTTCCCGTTAGGGCAGACTGAAATAGCATGAAGGTCCCACAGTAAAACATAACCCCTTGCGCTTTGAAAACATGACCTGTCCCCAGACACCATTATCACACGCATGGCCCAGAAGCGGTTCACAAGGCAACACTATTCCCGCATATTCTCCGCTCAGCAAACGTCTGTCAATTTGAATCGCTAATGAATAGAATCATTGAGACCAGAGGGGACAGGGAATACCATAACATCCTTTACATTATCTGACGCCCCTTCCAAAAAAAAGGGCCGCCAAAGCGTGTCTTCCACTTGGTCAGGATGCCCCCTCGGAATCTCTGACGTAAATCAGCGTCATCAAGCCCTGATTTAATGCCAACAAGGCTTTTTCACTTGTTCAGTGACATTAGGCTCATCGTCAATAACCCCAAAGCCTAAAAAATGCATCACATACTCAAAACAGGTTCCCCAGGTGTAGGGAAAAGCCCAAAGGGATGCGCCAGGAGGAGATGACAATTTGAACCCTGCTGCGCTGCTTTTTCCCTGAGGACTTAGATTTTAAGGGGCAAAAAACAATTTACAATTATTTTGAAATTCTGAAACTTAGCTCGATCCCCTAAAAACAAATCTGGCTGGGAATTCCTGGTTAAAAGGCAACCTAGAAGAAATGCACAATATTCGAACCCCCATGGCAAGCTATCCACACGGCCGACAACTGTGCAAAGTCCATTGAAAAAAAATCCTCCCCGCCCAGAGATACAGAGGGAAAAAAAAAAAAAATTTAACAAACAAAAAATATCTCGACAACTCTGACAACCGTTTTTTTTCACAATATTTTTCCCTTTTGAGTCCATCAAATTTAAATTTAGGCCGGTGATACTGTTTGATTGGTTGTGGAGTGAGGCAAAAAGGCAATACACCAGAGCAGTTGGATCTATGAGATTGCGTACCCGACTAAACCCCCCAACAAAAGGCAGCCGTGGAGCGTTCCCACTTGGTCCAGCGCTGCACACCTGGAAACTAACACACCTAAATAAATGGAAAGCTATCTGCCCCGGAGCAGAACCCCCAAAAATATTAGCAAGCCCCAAAAATGTAATGGGGTTAGACAAAAAATAGACACCAGAAAATGTGAGCAACGTTGGGGCCAAAATACTAAAAGAAAGGATAGGAAGGCACTTCTGCATCCAAAAAACCCGAAAGCACCAACTCTACAATTTCAAAACCCTGGATACACGCCTCTACCACCTAAATTGTTTTTTGGTGTAACAAAATCAAAACAGCAGCCACTGAAAAAATGGAAAAAGCAAAAGTACAAACATCGTGGGAATAAACTGAGAGGGCAAAAGCCCCCTGAGGGGACCCCGAAGGCCCCCACAGAAGGCAGGACAAAAGCAAAAATTAAGAAGAAACAAAAAGAAGAAAATGTCTTTTTGTTAGCGGAGATGCGACACGAACAGAGGTACAAGGAAACAGGAATAAGGATTGGACCGAACAATTTCACCGGCAACCCTGAGGAAGGTGACTCCCTATATAAGACCAGTCAGTAAACAATTTTCCCGTCCTCACAATCTTCCTGAAAGACTACCGCTTGTAACCACCAGAGGGACCTTGCTCAAATCTCCAAGGCCTTCAAGCGTGCGCCCAAAACAGTGGTCCCCCCATTATGGGGTATCAGCATATGGACAAATTGGACAACAACTTTTTGTGGTCTAATTTCTCCTTTCCCTGGGAAATAAAAAATTGGGGACTAAACGATAGGTTTGTGGAAAAATATGATTTTTTATTTTCCCCCGGGCGTTATAAATTTCTGTGAAGACTTGGGGTTAAAGTGCTCACCAAATTAATAAGTTCCTTAGGGGTTAGTTTCCAAAATGGGGTCACTTGTGGGGGGTTTCCACTTTTAACATCAGGGTCTACAAATGAGGAATGGGTCGCCAAATTCCCGTTGAAAAGTCAAACGGAGTCCTTTCCTTGCGACCTTGCGTGCCCCAAAAGTGGTTTACCCCAACATTGGGGTATCGGCATTCAGGACAATCACACAAAACTTTTGGGCTTTTTACCTTGGGAAAATAAAAATTGGGGAAAAGACATTTTTGTGGAAAAAAATGATTTTTTATTTTAAAAGGGTCTCGTTATAAACTTGGTGAAGACTTG
>JARQOD010000006.1:143723209-143764643 GCA_033576555.1 Oophaga sylvatica
TTAAAGCAAAATAAGATGACCCTGCTCGTGAGAGCTTACAATCTACAATGAGGTGGGGGGAGATACAAAGTACAGGTATGTATATACAATGGTGCATTTACAATGATGGTCCAGCCATCTTGGGGGAGTGAGGGATGGATGTAGCTACACACACACACACACACACACACACACACTTTTTTACACATAGAATGACTTTGATTAGTGAATGTGATAGGCCGCTCTGAACAGATGTGTTTTGAGGGAGCGCCTGAAACCATGCAAATTGTGGATAGTCCTAATTTCCTGGGGTAGAGCATTCCAGAGGATTGGCGCAGCGCGGGAGAAGTCTTGGAGACGGGAGTGGGAGGTACGGATTAGTGCAGAGGTTAGTCGAAAGTCGTTTGCAGAGCGCAGCAGTTGGTTAGGCTGATAGATAGAAATGAGGGAGGAGATGTAGGGGGTGCTGCACTGTGGAGAGCTTTGTGGGTGAGAACCAGTACTTTGAATTGGATCCTATAATGAATGGGCAGCCAGTGTAAGGACTGGCGAAGAGCGGACGCGTCTGAGTACCGATTAGCCAGATGGATGACCCTGGCTGCTGCATTAAGGATGGACTGGAGAGGGATAGTCGAGTAATGGGGAGGCCAAGTAATAGAGCATTGCAGTAGTCCAGGCGGAGTGGATCAATGCTAGAGTGAGGGTTTTTGTTGTTTCCATGGTGAGAAAATGGCGGATTCTAGAGATGTTCTTTAGGTGTAGGCAGCAAGAGCGGGCAAGAGATTGTATATGGGAGGTGAAGGAGAGATTGGTGTCAAACATAACACCCAGACAGCGAGCCTGCTGCCTTGGTGTTATTATGGTGCCGCCCACAGAGAGGGAAATGTCAGATTTAGGGAGGTTAGTAGATGGCAGGAGCAGAAGAAGTTCAGTTTTGGAGAGGTTAAGTTTCAGATAGAGAGCGGACATGATGTTGGAGACTGCGGACAGACAGTCGGTGGCGTTCTGTAGTACAGCGGGGTAAGGTCGGGGGATGACGTGTATAGTTGTGTGTCATCAGCATAAAGATGGTACTGAAAGCCAAATCTGCTGATGGTCTGTCCAATTGGGGCCCTGTAGAGAGAGAAGAGAAGGGGGCCAAGGACTGAGCCCTGGGGTACACCGACAGTGAGAGGAAGAGGAGATGACGTGGAGCCAGAGAACGAAACACTGAAGGAGCAGTCAGAAAGATAGGAGGAGAACCAGGAGAGAACAGTGTCTTTAATACCTAGTGACTGGAGCCTACACAGTAGGAGACAGTGGTCAACCGTGTCGAAAGCTGCAGAAAGGTCGAGAAGAATGAGCAGAGAGTGGTCACCGTTACGTTTTGCTGTCAGAAGGTCATTGGTCACTTTGATGAGTGCAGTTTCAGTCGAATGTAGGGGTCGGAAGCCGGACTGTGAAGGGTCTAGGAGGGAGTGAGTGGAGAGGTAACGGGTAAGGCGGGAGTAGACTAGGCGCTCCAAAAGTTTAGAGATGAAGGGGAGATTGGAGACCGGTCTGTTGTTGTTTGTGCAGGAAGGGTCGAGAGCGGGTTTCTTTAGTAGTGGAGTAATGATGGAGTGTTTGAAGGAGGATGGGAAAATTCCAGAGGAGAGTGAGAGTTAAAGATTGTAGTTAGGTGAGTTGTGACAACTGGAGAGAGAGACTGGAGGAGGTGTGAGGGAATGGGGTCCGTAGTGCATGTAGTCGGAAGAGAGGAGTCTGGAGACTTCTTCTTCTGTGATGGGATCAAATGTGGAAATTGAGCCAGGGGAAATGCAGGGAGGGATGGGAGTCACAGCACTTGCTGGTTGAGAGCAGATTTCCTGACGGATAGTATTTATTTTTTCTATAAAGTGGGAGGCCAGGTCTTCAGCACAAATGCCTGTGAAAGGGGCTTGTGCTTTTGGCATGAGGAGGGAGTGAAAAGTGTCAAAAAGTTTCTTGGGGTTGTTGGCTAGTGAGGAGATCAGGGTGGTGAAGTAGGTCTGTTTGGGGAGGTGAAGGGCAGCATTATAAGTTCTTAACATGAATTTAAAGTGGATGAAGTCTTCTGGTGTGCGGGTTTTTCTCCAAAGGCGTTCAGCACTCCTAGAGCATCGCTGAAGTAGTTGAGTTTGCAATGTGAGCCAGGGCTGTTTTACTGTGTGTTTGGAAGTTCTGAGGGTGAGCGGTGCTATTTGGTCAAGGGTGCTTCTAAGAGTGTCATTGTAGTGATGAACAGCCAGATTAGGACAAGAAAAAGAGGAGATTGGGGACAGCGATGAGTGTAGGGAGTATGAAAGTGTCTGAGGGTTAATGGCTTGTAGATTTCTGAATGTGTGGTAGGTAGGAGTGCGCTGGGGTGGTCGAGGATTTGTGAGGATGAAGGAAAGAATGTTGTGGTCAGAGAGTGGAAGCGGTGAGTTATTTAGGTGGGAGATTGAACAGAGGCGGACAAAAACCAGGTCAAGGGTGTTACCATCCTTGTGTGTCTCAGAGGTTGAAAGCTGTGAGAGGCCTAGAGAAGTGGTTAGTGATAGAAGCTGAGATGCAGATGTGGAAGTAGGGCTGTTAATGGGGATGTTGAAGTCTCCAAGGATAAGGGTTGGTAGTTCTGAGGACATGAAGTGCGGCAGCCAGGCTGAGAAGTGGTCAAGGAACTGGGTGGGCGAGCCTGGGGGCCGATATATGACCTCTACTCTGAGGGAGAGGGGATGGAAGAGCCTGATGGTGTGGACCTCAAAAGAAGGGAATGAGAGAGATGGAATTGGGGGATGACCTGGAAAGTGCATTGTGGGGACAGGAGCATGCCAACTCCACCACCATGTCTGTTTGCGGGTCTTGGGGAATGGGAGAACTGTAAGCCACCATAGGAAATGGCAGCAGGGGAGACCGTGTCGGAATACTGAATCCAGGTTTCAGTGAGGACCAACAGATGAAGAGAGTTGTTCAGAAAGTAGTTGTGCAGGAAGGATAGCTTGTTGCATGCAGACCGTGGATTCCAGAGGGCACAATTGAAAGAAGGAGATGAGGGAGTGCAAGTAATATTAATAAGATTATTATGGTTTCGATATGAGGTATGGTAGGGATTGAGGTTGGGGGATGGTGGACCAGGGTTGGGGGAGATGTCCCCTGAAATCAGTAGGAGTAGGAAGATAAAGAGCAGGTAGTTGTTGGAGTTGTAAGTAGGTTGTTTCTGTGATGTGTTTGGGCAAGATGGGCTGAGGTTTCTTAGGAAGGTGAAGAGTGCATGGGAACTGTACATGGGAGAGGGAAGTATAGAGGGGCTGATGTGTATGAGTCGTGATGGAGGGGGGATGGGGTGGGAATGTGGATGGCAAGGGAACACAAGAGGATAGAGGTAAAGTGCATAATTAAAAAGAAAGCAAAGTGTGGGGTACCTGATTCCAGCCCTGATTAACTGCAATGGATAACTGTCGTTTACACGATGCTTTGCTTCTGGATGCTTGCGTGCTGCACCCCACACTGCGTGCACCCCTTAGGCTAAGTGCAGACGGTGCGGATTGTGCTGGGAATTTTCCGCGCAGATTTTGGTAATATCCGCAGGTAAAATGACCTGGGTTTTACCTGCGGATTTACTGCGGATTTGATGTGGATTTGCCGCGGTTTTTGTGCAGATTTCCCCTGCGTTTTCAGACCTGCGGATTTCTATTTAGAGCAGGTCTGACAACGCTGCGGAACTGCACAAAAGAAGTGACATGCTGCGGATTTAAATCTGCACCCAATTCCGCGCGGAAAAATCCGCAGCATGTGCACTGCGTTTTTTGTTTAACATTGAATCTAATGCTACTGTACATCACTTGCAGTTCTGCTGCAGATCTGCAGCGGAAAATCCGCTGCGGATCCGCAGCAGAATCCGCAACGTGTGCACATAGCCTTAGACTAGTCCTAAATATATAGCCCACACTACAGGGTTAGGAGAGTGGGATTGTGGCAGCTGCTTTGGGATAATTTGGCAGCTGGGACCAGCACACAAGGGGGTGGTTAGATCATCAAAGGCAACCTGGAAACATCTATATGCTTTAGCACCTTCCACCTGATAAGATCTAGAGAGGCCCAAGTCACAGGATATGAAGCAGTAAGTATATTAAACACAGTGCAAAAAAGAATTATACCAAAGCTTTAGCAGGCACATTAAACTATGTTGCAAGATGGTAAAGCAGTGGTTGGCAGCAAACAGAAGTATGGAGTGCATACCATATATATTACGGCATACAAGACAGATAGCAGAGGTAGGGATTGTATCATTCAGCTGTTTGCTTCCAATGAATGCAGTGCATACCATATATATTGCGGCATACAAGACAGATAGCAGAGGTAGGGATTGCATCATTCAGCTGTTTGCTTCCAAAGAATGCAGTACATACCATATATATTGTGGCATACAAGACAGATAGCAGAGGTAGGGATTGTATCATTCAGCTGTTTGCTTCCAATGAATGCAGTGCATACCATATATATTGCGGCATACAAGACAGATAGCAGAGGTAGGGATTGTATCATTCAGCTGTTTGCTTCCAATGAATGCAGTGCATACCATATATATTGCGGCATACAAGACAGATAGCAGAGGTAGGGATTGTATCATTCAGCTGTTTGCTTCCAATGAATGCAGTGCATACCTGTGTGAAGAGAGAAGATGAATGTTAATTCCTTGCCATGGATAACTGCCGTTTACACGATGCTTATCTTCTGTGATGCTTTGCTTCTGGATGCTTGCGTGCTGCACCCCACACTGTGTACACAGCAGACACCGACTATGGAGCATTGAACTCTTTGTCTGTGGACTCGCAGCCTGGGTAGAACAAAGGCTATGGTGGGTACAGAGCCAGCACATGCCCCTTTACCTGCAGGCACTGTACTCTCCTGGTCCACTTCAGCTCCATAGAGTAACATGGAGTAGCATGCAGTGGCTAAGTTTTAGGTCCGGCAAGTAGCGTGCAGTGGCCAAAATGTAGGTGCTGTGAGTAGTGTGTAGTGGCTAAATTGTAGGTGCTGCAAGTAGCAGAGACAATATGCCACCCTCTCTGCACAGCAGCTGCCTGCCGTCTGAGACAACAGGCTCAAATTGCCTCTTTATAGGTGCGCCCCTGCAAGCAGGCATCTGTACTGCTAGCACCAGAACTGTGAGTAAAGCTTTTATAAACTGCAACTTACTGACTGTTTCTCAGTTTCTTCCGGCTTCACCCATTGCACTCGACTACATCTCCCAGCACCATTACTACCTTTCACTACATCTACCTGCCCTGGGATCCCATAGCCTCACATGTGGGAGGCTTTACCAACTCTGCTGCATCACACCATCTATCCCAGAGGATCTGCACCGCAGCGCTGGTCACCATTGATCAGATACCACAGGTGGCGTCACGAATACCTTACTACAAACTCTAAACATCTCCCTGTAAATGATCCCCTCCCTTTTATTGGACACCCAGGGCCACGGACCGGGTCACTGCCACTGTGACACATCCCTTCGATACTCCGGTACCGAGTATCCCACTGTCCTGGCGGGCGATCCATTTTGGTGTCACGAACAGGATTACGAGGCCTACTGTGTGCCTACTGTGAACTGTATTTTGTGCAAGGAGAATTACTGAAAGCGCTTGAAACTTTATTGGAGATTGTGAGAGACTATCGCCATATTTGCACCACGAGGTGTGCAAGAAGACGAAGGGCGTATCGTCGTGGGCGGGAACCCACAAAGTGGCGTGAAAGATATGGCCGCCCTGTCTAAAATGTTACTGCACAATGAGAACATGTCCATCAGCCAGAGAGATCCGCCTCCTGATCCCCATTGGCGGGAAAAGGAAGAAGAAGGTCCACCCCCAGAAGAAAATGCGGGAACTCCTGTATGCGGTGACACTAAGGGAGTTGCGCAAGAAGGCGGCCTCAGGAGATCAGGGGAGTGATGGAGCTGTGGAAGGCTTCTTCCCCGAAGTTGACGAAGAAATGCCCCTTGCCGCAGAAGAAACCCTGCCGGGTGAAGAGGCAGAGGACGCGGCTTCACAGCAGGAGGAAGCCTGAGGAACGGAGCGGTCCCAGCGGAGGGATCTGCTCAGACACCATCAGCCACTGGAGCCGCCGCAGCCGTTAAAGCGCTCCACCACTCCGGACCTGGAGATGGAGGTTACCTCAGGCCCCTGAGCCGTCAGTGAGGCTGTGAGTCCGGCTTCTGCGGAAGAGGCCTCAGGCCTCAGAATCACCACCAGCGAGGCGGGAGACCAGGAGAAGAGTCCCTGGTAGGCCCGCTGCCCACACCACCGGTCTGCCCCCTCAGCCAAAGGGACCCATAAACTGGGACAGACCCTGCGGCCTAGAAGACCGCTTTGGAGAGGTAATGCAACCGCTCCCACCGGAGGTCCCGACGCATGCACCCCGAAGGGGCCCCGACCTGATAGAATTCCTGGACCGGCCGGACTAGGCCGGTGACATCGAGGTCCTGGATGGGGCCGCATATGACAAGAAGTTCGCCGAGGAGTGGGAACGGCGACGCACAGAAGAGCAGGTCCGGCATGAGGAGCAACACCAGCGGGATCTCGCCGATAAGCAACGGGCTCGGAAAGGAGCAGGTATGGGGCGGGATCCGCTGCGGAAGGGAGAAGTAGTGGAGTTCCTGGTGGAAATATTTGTTAACAGGCGGGACATAGAATCCCACCTGCGGGAGGGACACCCAGACCGGGACCTGTACCCGGGCGACCTGGTCACCTACACCCGGCACTGGGGCCTGAAAGGGTGGTATGCCCTCAACGTCCACCACTGCCACACCCCCGCCGCTGTGCAGGGAGCTGCCAGTGGTCCCTCACCACAGCCAGTCCAAGCAGGCCAGGCTGAAGCCCACCTCCCCCTCACCCAGGTTGAGGAGAGGGCCTAGTACCAAAGAAATTGGTACCCAGGCTGACATTGCTGGTCACAATCTGATTGTCTGCATCCCCCGGAAGCATCAAGTATCTGTTGATCCGAATGTCCCTGATGTACCAGCACTCCCGGTAGAGTGTCAGGTGGTCCCTGGTACCCCTGCAGAGTTAATCTAAATGGCCAAGTTACTTAACTGTAAATAGTTCTTAAACCATGTTCTGCAAAGAAGTTGACCCGGACGGGTTGTTGCACAGTTGCACTATGTTCACTTTAAGGACACAGTACCAAGCGAGCATCTGTACTGCTAGCACCAGAACTGTGAGTAAAGCTTTGGAAACTGCAACTCACTGACTGATTCACAGTTTTTTCGGCGTCACCCATTGCACTCGGCTACATCTCCCAGCACCATTACTACCTTTCACTACATCTACCTGCCCTGGGATCCCATAGCCTCACCTGTGGGAGGCTGTACCAACTCTGCTGCATCACACCATCTATCCCAGAGGATCTGCACTGCATTGTTGGTCACCATTGACCAGATACCACAGGTGGCGTCACGAATACCTTACTACAAACTCTAAACATCCCCCTGTAAATTATCCCCCCCTTTTATTGGACGTCCAGGGTCACTGCCGCTGTGACATATCCCTTCGATACACCGGCCCGGTACCGAGTATCCCACTGCCTGGCGGGCGATCCACAATCACACAAAAGGCTACAAAAAATATTGCTGTACACTGGTCACACTTTGAGCACACACAGATATGAAATGGCACGGAGATAACAGTGCCACTAATTTGTGCACTTTTTTTTTATAAAAAGTACTGGTGTTTTTTCGTGCAATCACTCCAAGGGCTACAAAAAAATATTGACGTACACTGGCCACACTTTGAGCACGCAAGATATGAAAAGGCACGGAGATAACAGTACCACTAATATTTGTGCACACTTTTTTTTTTAAATAAAAAGTACTGTTGTTTTTATGTGCAATCACACCCAGGGCTACAAAAAAATATTGCCCTACAGTGGCCATACGTTGAGCGCGCACAGATATGAGCTGACACGGAGATAACAGTACCACAAATTTGTGCCCTTTTTTTAAATAAAAAGTACTGGTGCTTTTATGTGTAATCACACCTAGGGCTACAAAAAAATATTGCCGTACACTGGCCACACGTTAAGCATGCACAGATATGAGCTGGCACAGAGATACCAGTACCACAACTTTGTGCCTTGTTTTTTTTTTTATAAAAAGTAATGGTGTTTTTAAGTGCACTCACACACAGGGCTAAAGAAAAAAAATGACATTAGCCACACTTTGAGCACGCCCAGATGTGATCTGGCACAGAGATACCACACCGAAAAATATGTGGCCTGTATTCTAATTACACCTGGGGTTAGCTATATATGGCCAATATATCCTACAGGTAGCAGCAGCACCAACAGAAGTCAGAAAGAGAATGTACCTCTTGATGTATGCAGTGATCTATATACGCACATACAGTGCCTACAAGTCTTGCACTGATGTGTATAGAGCGATGTTCACTCCCCTGCCTGACTAACACTCCAGAATTAGTCTTAGGACTGTTGGGTTATCAGGATTTCAGTAGTGTAGGATGGTAGACCTCACGCTAGCTAAGAAATCGCCAAATCTGACCCTATCTCGGCAACCGCTCTCCCTACACTCTCTGAATCCGGAGCTGAATGCGGCGAGCAGGGCTGCGTCCGGTCTCTTATACTCGTGATGACGGTGTGCGGCCAAGCCAATCACTGCACGACCACAACAAAGATGGCTGCAGCGTTTCATGGCCTGGCAGACATTCCCTGCAGCATGATTGGGTATCTAAAGTCCGCCAAAAATGCTGGCTGGAGACTCCAGTTCCTGCCGAGTAATCCCGGAAATGCTCGGTGCTCGCCGACTGCACCGGGTACAGTGATACTCGGGCGAGTAACGAGTAGTGTCATCACTAATCATGACATAATAATTAATATGAAATACCAGCCTTCTACATGTGGAATGCTAGCTTGGAAATGATCACAAATTATCCTATTAGGTCATGTAGCGTATGTTTCTCTCTGTTTTGTTTTATATTAAGGCCCTGATTCATCAAGAATAGCGATTTTCTCGCCGCTCTTAATGATGGAGCAAGTTGGATTCAGACATTACTGATTCAATAAGAGCCGCACACCTCTTAATAAATCAAAGTATCTGATAAGTGGTGTGCACTTCCGTGAGCCACGTCAGAAATTTTATTCTAGTCTCTGACTGGAGTAATATTTCTGATGAAGGAAATGCTACTGTTCATTCTCAATTAGACGAGTGTCACGCCCCTGCCGCTCCCCCATTCTTCCTCATCTCTGCTAAGATGGGCATTGCTGGGAGAAACCGGCATGAAAATACCAAAAGTCGCAATTTTTTTGTTCAATTCTAAGTTGCATTTGGTGACTTTTCAAAGCAATTTACAGCAGAATTACATAGCACTATACAAAGTAAAGCAGGGGTAGGAGATTATAGTTCCCAAGGGGCTACATAGTAGAACGTGACTATTGTGGAGGCAGAACAAATAGGCTGAAATTAATTCTGCTCAATATTAGTATGATATAAAAAAATTATTAATAATGACATAACTTAATATTGAGCAGAATTAAGTATGCCGACATCCCTTATATACACTGTATGAACCACAACATAGTCCCCTGCATACAATGTGAGCCCCCACATAGCCCCCTCAATCAACAACCAAAGCTATCAACCTATGGGTCTGTTGTACATGTAAACCATAACAAAAAAACATTAACTAAATAAAGACTGATTTTTTTAGTTTAAAAACCCCATGCAAAAAGACATAAATGCACATACATTTGCATAGAAAACCAGTGATTTAAAATAAAAGAGCATAAATGAGGGGAAATAAGGACAAGTTTTCCCATTCAGAATTCCCTTCCTGACAACGAAGGTTAGCACTCCTCTCCTCATTGACTTCCCCTATTTAACCCTACCACTACTCTACTGACCAGACATACTCTATAGGTTATCAGATAATATGTAATGAACATATATAAATATATACAATATAGATACTAGTGGGATGAAGGCTATATATATATATATATATATATATATATATACACTGCTCAAAAAAATAAAGGGAACACTCAAATAACACATCCTAGATCTAAATCAATGAAATATTCCCATTGAATACTTTGGTGTGTACAAAGTTGAATGTGCTGTCAACATAATCATACAAAAATCATCAATGGAAATCAAATTTTTGTACCAATGGAGGCCTGGATTTGGAGAGATTCTCCAAAATGAAAGTGGAAAAAAGTCACAATGAAAATCAAAACAAGACAAAATTAAAGTGGAAACAAGTCAAAATGATGCTCAGTATTGTGTGTGGCCTTCACGTGCCTATATGACCTCCCTACAACGCCTGGGCATTCTCCTGATGAGGTTGCAGATGTTCTTCTGAGTCATCTCCTCCCAGACTTAGACTAAAGCATCTGTCAACTCCTGGACAGTCTGTGGTGCAACGTGACATTTAGAAAGGCTCATTGTGAGCCGAAACATCGCCACGCCGTGTTGGCTTGAATAAATGCACATATCTACCTCATTTTTGGAGTGCTGCCTTTTATTGTTTCTATGGATTTGGGCAAGTATTGGATGATTTGCTGAAAGGATTTTGCACCCGATGTGTCATTGATCGTGCTGTTCCTATTTTCCCTTTATATATATATATATATATATATATATATATATATATACATATATATATACAGTATAGACCAAAAGATTGGACACAACTTCTCATTCAAAGATTTTTCTGCATTTTCATGACTATGAAAATCGTACATTCACACTGAAGGCATCAAAACTATGAATTAACACATGTGGAATTATATACTTAACAAAAAAGTGTGTAACAACTGAAATTATGTCTTATATGCTAAGTTCTTCAAAGTAGCCACCTTTTGCTTTGATTACTGCTTTGCACACTCTTGGCATTCCCTTGATGAGCTTCAAGAGGTAGTCACCGGAAATGGTCTTCCAACAGTCTTGAAGGAGTTGCCAGAGATGCTTAGCACTTGTTGGCCCTTTTGCTTTCAATCTGCAGTCCAGCTCACCCCAAACCATCTCGATTGGGTTCAGGTCTGGTGACTGTGGAGGCCAGGTCATCTGGCATAGCAACCCATCACTCTCTTCTTGGTCAAATAGCCGTTACACAGCCTGGAGGTGTATTTGGGGTCATTGTCCTGTTGAAAAAAAAATGATGGTCCAACTAAACGCAAACCGGATGGAATAGCATGCCGCTGCAAGATGCTGTGATAGCCGTGCTGGTTTAATATGCCTTCAATTTTGAATAAATCCCAAACAGTGTCACCAGCAAAGCACCCCCACACCATCACACCTCCTCCTCCATGCTTCACGGTGGGAACCAGGCATGTAGAGTCCATCCGTTCACCTTTTCTGCGTCGCACAAAGACACGGTGGTTGGAACCAAAGATCTCAAATTTGGACTCATCAGACCAAAGCACAGATTTCCACTGGTCTAATGTCCATTCCTTGTGTTCTTTAGCCCAAACAAGTCTCTTGTGCTTCTTGCCTGTCCTTAGCAGTGGTTTCCTAGCAGCTATTTTACCATGAAGGCCTGCTGCACAAAGTCTCCTCTTAACAGTTGTTGTAGAGATGTGTCTGCTGCTAGAACTCTGTGTGGAATTGACCTGGTCTCTAATCTGAGCTGCTGTTAACCTGCGATTTCTGAGGCTGGTGACTCGGATAAACTTATCCTCAGAAGCAGAGGTGACTCTTAGTCTTCCTTTCCTGGGGCGGTCCTCATGTGAACCAGTTTCTTTGTAGCGCTTGATGGTTTTTGCAACTGCACTTGGGGACACTTTCAAAGTTTTCCCAACTTTTCGGACTGACTGACCTTCATTTTTTAAAGTAATGATGGCAACTCGTTTTTCTTTACTTAGCTGCTATTTTCTTGCAATAATACATATTCTAACAGTCTATTAAGTAGTACTATCAGTTGTGTATCCACCAGACTTCTGCACAACACAACTGATGGTCCCAACCCCATTTTTAAGGCAAGAAATCCCACTTATGAAACCTGACAGGGCACACCTGTGAAGTGAAAACCATTTCCGGTGACTACCTCTTGAAGCTCATCAAGAGAATGTCAAGCGTATGCAAAGCAGTCATCAAAGCAAAAGGTGGCTACTTTGAAGAACCTAGAATATAAGACATATTTTCAGTTGTTTCACACTTTTTTGTTAAGTATATAATTCCAATTCCATGGAGGTGTGGTCGGGCATGAAACAGCTAACTGGGTTTAAGGCAAAGTCGGAGCATGGGGAAGTGGATCTGCCCTGGGCTAATGAAATGAATGAGTTTTTCAACAGATTCACCAGCACAAGCACAGCGTCATCAGAAATGGGGGATGGATCTGGGAAAAGATCTGCAGCATTGACATTGGGGGATAAGCTGCCTGCCTTAACTGTCTCCCAAAGTGACGTGAGAAGACAGTTTAGCAGTCTTGTTATTGGCAAAGCAGCTGGGCCTGATGGCCTCAGCCCACGTGTCCTCAGAGCATGTGCCAACCAACTGTGTACTGTCTTCCAGTACCTGTTTAACTGGAGCCTTCTATCACAGGGGGTACCAGAACTGTGGAAGACCACCTGCCTGGTGCCGGTTCCTAAGACCACTTTTCCAACTTCCCTACAAGACTATCGTCCAGTGGCCTTAACATCGCATGCTATGAAGTCCTTGGAGAGAATAATACTCGACTACTTGTGCCCGAGGGTGAGGGCCTACACTGACCCTCTGCAGTTTGCGTACCAGCAGAGATTGGGGGTGGATGATGCTGTAGCGTCTCTGCTACATACAATGCATTCGTTCGTGGACAATGATGGAACTGCAGTGCGCGCTATGTTCTTTGACTTCTCTAGTGCTTTCAATACCCTACAGCCGCTCTTACTACGTAATAAGTTGACTGCTATGGCGGTAGATGAGGGGATGGTGAACTGGATAAGTGACTACCTGACAGACAGGCCGCAGTTTGTAAGGATGGGGGAGGTGGTATCTGGCAGTGTACGGAGCAGTGTGGGAGCCCCTCAGGGTACAGTGCCCTTCCTCTTCTCATTGTATACAGCTGACTTTCAGTATAAATCTGATTTTTGTCACCTCCAAAAATTCTCAGATGACTCCGTGATTGCAGGGGGCATTGTGGGGGGCCGGGGGGAGGAGGAATATAGAAGGGTGGTTTCTGACTTTGTGGATTGGTGTCAGACTAACTGTCTAGAACTAAATGTAAAGAAAACCAAGGAGATGGTGGTGAGTTATAGAAGGAAAAAGGAAGATTACATACCAATCACCATTGCTGGCCAGGAGGTTGAGATTGTTGAGAGCTACAAATATTTGGGGGTTCACCTTGACAGTAAACTCGATTGGAGGTGTCATACAGAAAAGGTTTACAAGAAGGGAATGAGCAGACTGTACTTTCTGCGGAAGCTCAGGTCGTTCAATGTGTGCAGTAAAATGCTGGAGATGTTCTACCAGTCCGTTGTAGCAAGCGCCATCTTTTTTGCTATCATTTGCTGGGGCAGTAGTGTGTGAGTAGCTGACGCTAATAAACTCAACAAACTTATCAAGAAGGCAAGCGCAGCTGTTGACCTCCATCTTGACTCTTTTGAGGAGGTATTGGAGGATAGAATTCAGAAGAAGTGTAGGGCAATAATGAACAATAACACACACCCACTATACTAGCTGTTCTTGAATCAGAAGAGCACATTCAGCAGCCGTCTAATCCTACTAAGGTGCAAGAAGGAGAAATTCAGGAAATCGTTTGTACCTACTGCTATGGGGATGTATAATAATTTCCTAAGGGTGGTAGAAAATAATGACTGATGGCTGGTGTACTAATGTGAATTAACATTATCTTATATATACCTGAACTACACACTTTTATTTATTATGTAATGTTGGTACACCTGTGCAAGATTTGTGTCCTATTTTATGTATTTTGTGTCCTATTTTATGTAATATTTTATGTACTGCTGTTTGTATTGCTGCTGTAATACTGTAATTTCCCCCCGGGATCAATAAAGTGTATCGTATCGTATCGTATCGTGTTAATTCATAGTTTTGATACCAGTGTGAATGTACAATTTTCATAGTTATGAAAATACAGAAAAATCTTTGAATGAGTAGGTGTGTCCAAACTTTTAGTCTGTACTGTATATATATATATATATATATATGTATTGTGGTCAGTCTGGAACATGTACAATCCTCATTTTCCTTGGAAGAAGCCTCCTCAAGGGAAAGAGCCAGGAGTGCCTTTGACCATTGATCTACACAAGCCTACGCAACTCTTCTGGAAACTACACAACCAAGCAGAATGAGGCCTGTGGAGTGAATTACTCAGGAGACAGGCAGTGCTAGAGAGATCAGGTAAAGATCTTAGTGTCGCAATGACCATGTTTCAATATGTGTAAGGCTGGAGTCACACTGGCGACTAAATCATACCACTAGAATGCGATGAAATATCGCATTGCAGTCGAACCAATATTAATCAATGGAGTAGCTCCTATCATTCGATTTTTTGTGGTCCGATTTAAACGTGCGAGTGCAATCGCAGCATGCTGCGATTGTCACCGATTGTGGGTCGACTATCGCCAATGCAAGTCTATGAGAGCGATGAAAAGTGGGATTACAAACGGACCGCACGTGTGAGTTGCGATTAAATCGCACAACTTTTCCAGGTGACAGGAAACTGGCTTTGAATTTCTCAGGAAGCCTTTACATGCTAATTAGCTAAGCACATCTTAAAAAAAAAACAGGAAGAACGCCTACACGGAGTCCAGAAACATGGCATCTACCCTCATCAAAGTGGAACTCCTCATTGTATTGGTGCAGGAGAGGCCTGAATTGTGGGACCAGCGCGATCCCAATTACAGCAATCGGACGCGCAAAGAGGCGGCATGGAAAACAATATGTGTGCACATTTTTCCGGACTATCACCAGAGATCCAGGGAGGACCAAGAGCGACTTAGTAAGTACCGCATGTAACGGTTTTTCAAAATGTTTTTAAAAATTTTTGCAGCAAATAATAATGTAGCCTTATGTGTTTAAATGCTATTTAAAAGCCAGCATTATCGACCTCTTACTATTTAGAAGTACACATTGATGTGTGTGTACGCAAACAATATCCATGTATATTTAAATATCATCGATGCTTCGGCATATATTGACTACAACATTTTGTATTTATCTTCACCTCAGATGTAGTGTTTTGGTCATAAAATTCAAACTGATTGAGGCGTTTTGTAAAGGGCCAAGCATTTTTGTAAATGTATGTTAGTGCTTATAACATGGATACTTCTGGTTGTATGTTGATGTCTTTTAATATTGTAAATCACATCACACATGACCAGTATTTAAATGTTCAGTGTTGCATATTTTTTTTGTTTGGCTTAATAAATAGATATCAGTCCTAATAACCGTTATGCTCTTCTTAAATTTGTAGTGACTGATGTGACAAGGCGATGGCGCAGTTGTCGGGACTGCTACCGGAGGGAGAGGCAGATTAGGGATCGGAGTGGGGCTTCAGCATCTAAGAAGAGGAAGTACGTCTATTTTGATAGACTGAACTTCCTTGAGCCAGTGTTGGATCTGCGACCGTAAGTGCATGTGTGTTGAAGCACTTTCATGGCAAAATTTCAATTTGTATTGATTTTAATTTGTATCATTTTTTTAATTCTTAGAACTGAGTCAAACCTAACTGAGAGGGAGACGGGGTCTGACTCAGAAGTTCTTATTGACCCCGTTGGAGATGGAGCACAGGAGGCAGGCCCTTCCTCAGCAGCATGTGGGTCCACTCAAGCAGCACCAACAACAGCTGCAGGAGCTGAGGATTCCCAATCACAGCATCATGAAAATGAGGACCTACCTCTGAGCAGCAGCCCTAATAGGGCTCAAGAAATATCTCCTCCTCCTTCCCAACTCACAAGGCGAGGTAGGCGGCGACGAGAAGGAGTGGGTTCTGTGTCAAGGAGGCAGGTGGACCGAGGAGTTCTGGACTATTTGTCCAGTGTAGCTAAAGATGATGGTGAGGAGGGATTTTGCCGCAGTCTGGTCCCTTACCTCCGGGCTACTCAAATACAGCACAGACTGAGGATCAGAAGTGGACTGCAGATTGTGTTGGAAGCTGGAACAGCTCCTAATGATCCCACCAACCTACTAGATTATCTTCATAGATGGGTGGTTGGTCCTGAAAATTTAGTGAGGTTGTTAGCACCAAATCCAGCACAATCTGCTTCAGCCTCTGATCCTCATCCTCCTCCTCATCATCATCCTCCTCCTCCAACTCCTCCTTGTGTCCAACAAAACCCAACTCCTCCTCCTCATCCTACTGCAGCTCATTCTTTCTATGGAGCTTCCCAGCTCCAAACCATGGGACAGAGTTGCCTTGCACAATATGCCCACTCTAACATACCCAATGTTGTTGGCTGGCCACAACATGGATATGTTAGACATGGGCATATTGGGGGTCACTCTGCTAGTGCTCAGTCATATCAATATGACTATGAGCATCAATTCCCTATGTACCCCTACCCACAAGGCATTCATGATGCAGCCAGTAACCCAGCTGCTAATGTAGGATCTGCAGCAGCTGTTTCTCAAACACAGGTTGCAGATTGTGGAAGGCCAAATACACAACCTGCCCCTCCATCCTCACCAACACCACCACCAAGCTACCATCAATTGTAGCTGTAAGAATTGTTTTTTATTTTTTAAGTTATATATTTTTGTATTTTCACATTAATAATGTTATACATATTTTTTTATTCTGTTTGGACATGTTGGTCCTGTTTACCAAAAAATATATCAGCCTTTAAAAGGCTTCAAAAGAAAACACTAATGAGTAAAATTAGTGAAGTTACATTGGTTGTCTGTGTTTATTGTTATATGTTATGTAGTGTCTTAAGTATGGGAAAGTATTATCCAAAAAAAGAGAGTCAACCATGAATTGAATAATCAAAAGGAACTTTATGTTATGATATCACATAAAACACACTACATACCTATGGCCTCATCTTGCCAAGGAATAGAACCACCAGGGGAAACAAAATAATTTGTCAATAATTCACACACTTTCAGACCAGAAGGGGGACGAGAGGATGGATGACTGGTCTCATAGGCCTCGTCATATTATCAGACTGAAGGTCAGGCATATCAGCTGATGAGCATTCATGCATTCTTGTAAAATTATGTAGTACCACACATGCTTGCACTACAAGATTTACATTTGATTCACTTAGCTGAATGGCTGATTGTAGGACACGCCATTTGGCTGTAAGAATACCAAATGTGCACTCCACCAGGCGTCGTGCACGAGAAAGGCGATAATTAAAGATGCGTCTCTGATGGTTCAGATTGCGCCGAGGATATGGCCTCATAACATTACAGCTTAATTGGAAGGCCTCATCCGCTACTACAACATATGGCACTGCATCCATATTGGAGTGTGGAAGTTGACATGGTGGTGGTAAGTCCAATTGGTTATTGCGTAGCCGCCGACCCATAATGGAAGAATTGAAGACTCTGGAGTCTCCAGTCCTTCCATAGGCCCCAATGTCTACAATTATGAAGCGGTAGTTACTGTCGACCAAGCCCAACAAAACTATAGAAAAATATTGCTTATAATTGTAGAATTGGGTCCCTGAGTTCGGCGGCTTACGCACACGTATGTGCTTCCCGTCCAGGGCTCCAATACAGTGTGGAAAATAACTGTTTTGTTGAAATCCATGTGAAATCCTCAACCAATCTTCCATTTTGGGCTCTGGCATCACTTCTTTATTTAGTCTGGACCAAATTTGTCCACAAGTAGAGCTGACTATTCCGGAAATGGTGGATTTTCCAATTAAAAACTCTAAATGCAGAGCACCGTATGAGAGCCCAGTGGAAAGGAACCTGCAATACAGAAACAACAACAAACATGTACACATCAGACAAACAAAATATTCAAAAAACATTAAACAAATGTAAATAGTGGACATTTGTATACTCACACATTCTCTTAATGTTAGGAGTTCATAACCATTAAGACTGCTACACACAAGCATATAGGGAAAATAATACAATTTCATAATGCCATGAGGTTCAGTATGTTAAGATGAACAAAGTAAGAAGAATGTGAAAGATGGTAAATTATGAAAAACATCATCAACATATCGTTGACACACATACCTTAATGTTAGAAGAAGCCTTTCCTCAGCACAAATTGAAGGACGCATCCTGGTGTTCTGCAAGGTGATTCCAGGGCGCAATATGTCCAGCAAAATATCAAAGGTGACAACACTCATGCGACAATAGGCAAAAAACTTGTCAGGATTCCTACGCAGTGTCGAATACAGGCGCTCAAAATGGCCTTTGCTGATCCTTCGCTTCACAAGGGGATGCACCCACATTCTTCTGCGGATTCTGTGAGAAACAACTACAGGGTATGGTTACCCAAAAGTTCTGGATAGCAGCCAATAGTACAGCACACGCTCAGTTGTATTAAAACGTAGTCTGTCACTCATATTTTTAACTTAGCATCAACACAACAGCAACCACTAAGAAGCAAAACACTCCACGGCAACGGTGGGAGGGTAATAACAGTCAAACCACGCTTAAATATGGGTCTGGCTCATTTTTCAAATTATTTGCAGGCCTCAAAAACGTTAAATGTCCATTTTGCTATGATGCCACTAAAAATCGGTAGTCGGTGGGTAATCGGATGTGAAACGTAAGCGTCCATGCTACAAAATCGCATCAACTACAAAAAATCGGATGCCAGTTGCATCAATGTTCATGAAATTTTTATCCGATTATTGACCGACTAAAACGGACCGATTTTTTAGACGTTGTGTGTGACTCCAGCCTAAGGCTGCGGCCTGAGTAGGTCCGTGGAGCATATTAACCCAGTCTCTTAGACATGCTTAAACTGTACATAAACTGGCCAAAACCCCACCACCATTTTTTGTAAGGACTCAAATGTAGAAAATGTGAGGGAAGTGTCAGTTTAACCCCTTCACCCCCAAGGGTGGTTTGCACATTAATGACCGGGCCAATTTTTACAATTCTGACCACTGTCTCTTTATGAGGTTATAACTCTGGAACGCTTCAACGGATATTCGCGATTCTGAGATTGTTTTCTCGTGACATATTGTACTTCACGTTAGAAGTAAAATTTCTTCGATATAACTTGCGTTTATTTTTGAAAAAAAATGCAAATATGGCGAAAATTTTTAAAATTTTGCAATTTTCAAACTTTGAATTATTATTCCCTTAAAACAGAGAAATATTTTTTTTGTTAGGAAGTTATAAGGGTTAAAAGTTGACCAGCGATTTCTCATTTTTACAACAAAATTTACAAAGCCATTTTTTTTAGGGACCACCTCATATTTGAAGTCACTTTGAGGGGTCTATATGGCAGAAAATGCCCAAAAGTGACACCATTCTAAAAACTGCACCCCTCAAGGTACTCAAAACCACATTCAAGAAGTTTATTAACCCTTCAGGTGCTTCACAGGAACTAAAGCAACGTGGAAGAAAAAATGAATATTTAACTTTTTAGCCACAAAAATGACCTTTTACAAACTTTTTTTTATTTTCACAAGGGTAAAAGGAGAAAATGGACAGATAAGGTTGTTATGCAATTTCTCCTGAGTATGCCAATACCCAATATGTGGGGGAAAACCACTGTTTGGGCACACGGCAGAGCTTGTAAGGGAAGGAGCGCCGTTTGACTTTTTCAAACTAAAATTGGCTGGAATTGAGATTGGACGCCATGTCGCGTTTGGAGAACCTCTGATGCGCCTAAACAGTGGAAACCCCCACAAGTGACACCATTTTGGAAACTAGACCCCCTAAGGTACTTATCTAGATCTGTTGTGAGCACTTTGAACCCCCAAGTGTTTCACAAAAGTTTATAATGCCTGGGTGTGAAAAAAAAAAACAATTTTCCACAAAAATGATTTTTTAGTCCCAAATTTTTGAATTTTCCCAAGGAAATTGGACCCCAAAAGTTGTTGAACAATTTGTCCTGAGTACGCTGATACCCCATATGTGAAGGGGGAAACTGTTTGGGCGCACGGCAGGGCTTGGAAAGGAAGTAGTAACGTTTTGGAATGCAGACGTTGATAGGGGTCATGTTCCGTTTCCAGTGCCCCAGATGAGCCTAAACAGTGGAAACCCCCCAAAAGTGACCCCATTTTGGAAGCTAGACCCCTAAGGAACTTATCTAGATCTTTGGTGAGCACTTTGAACCCCCAAGTGCTTCACACAAGTTTATAATGCCCGGGCATGAAAATAAAAAATCCTATTTTTTTCCCACAAAAATTATCTTTTAGTCACAAATTTTTTATTTTCCCAAGGGTAACAGGAGAAATTGGACCACATACATTGTTGTCCCATTTGTCCTGAGTATGCTGATACCCCATATCTGGGGGGAACCACTGTTTGGGCGCACGGCAGAGCTCGGAAGGGAAGGAGCACCATTTGACTTTTTCCAACCAAAATTGGCTGGAATTGAGATTGGACACCATGTTGCATTTGGAGAGCCCCTGATGTGCCTAAACAGTGGAAACCCCCCACAAATGACCCCATTTGGGAAACTAGACCCCCTTAGGAACTTATCTAGATCTTTGGTGATCAATTTGAACCCCCAAGTGCTTCACACAAGTTTATAACGTAGAGCCGTAAAATTTAAAAATCATATTTTTTCCACAAAAATGATCTTTTCACCCCAATTTTTATTTTTCCAAAAGTAACAAGACTCCAAAAGTTATTGTGCAATTTGTCCTGAGTGCGCTGATACCCTGCTGATATGCGCTGATATGTGGGAGTAAACCACTGTTTGGGTGCATGGCAGAGTTTGGAAGGGAAGGAACGCCGTCTGACTTTTTCAACGCAGAATTGGCTGTACGCCATGTCGTGTTTGGAGAGCTCCTGATCTGCCTAAACAGTGGAAACCCCCATAAATGACACCATTTTGGAAACTAGACCCTCAAGGAACTTATATAGATGTGTGGTGAGAACTTTGAACCCCCAGGTGTTTCACTAAAGTTTATAACGTACAGCCGTAAAAAAAAAAATCCTTTTTTTTTTTACAAAAATGATTTTTTTGCCCCCAATATTTTATTTTCAGAAGGGTAACAGGAGAAATTGGACCCCAAAAGTTGTTGTCCAATTTGTCCTGAGTACGCTGATACCCAATATGTGGGAGAAAACTACTGTATGGGCGCACGTCAGGGCTCGGAAGGGAAGTAGTGACGTTTTGGATTGCAGACTTTGATGGAATGGTCTGGGGGCGTCATGTCGCATTTGGAGAGCCCCTGATGCGCCTAAACAGTGGAAACCCCCACAAGTGACCCCATTTTGGAAAATAGACCCCACAAGGAACTTATCTAGATGTGTGGTGAGCACTTTGAACCCCGAAGTGCTTCACAGAAGTTTATAACGCACAGCCGTAAAAATTAAAAATCCTTTTTTTTTTTTGCAAAAATGATTTTTTCGCCCCAATATTTTATTTTCACAAGGGTAACAGGAGAAATTGGACCCCAAAAGTTGTTGTCCAATTTGTCCTGAGTACGCTGATACCCAATATGTGGGAGAAAACTACTGTATGGGTACACGTTGGGGCTCGGAAGGGAAGTAGTGACGTTTTGGATTGCAGACTTTGATGGAATGGTCTGGGGGCGTCATGTCGCATTTGGAGAGCCCCTGATGCGCCTAAACAGTGGAAATCCTCAACAAGTGACCCCTTTTTGGAAAATAGACCCCACAAGGAACTTATCTAGATGTGTGGTGAGCGCTATGAAGCCCCAAGTGCTTCACAGAAGTTTATAATGTACAGCCGTAAAAACAAAAAAATCATTTTTTTTTTTTACAAAAATGATATTTTCGCCCCCAGTTTTTTATTTTCCCAAGGGTAACAGAAGAAATAGGACAAATTGCACAATAACGCTTGGGGTCCAGAGTACGCTGATACCCCATATGTGGGAATAAACTACGGACGCATGGCAGAGCTCAGAAGTGAAGGAGCACCGTTTGACTTTTTCAATTCAGAATTGGCTGGAATTGAGATCAGACGCCATGTCACATTTAGAGAGCCCCTGATGTGCCTAAACAGCGGAAACCCCCCAATTCTAACTCCAACCCTAACCACAACACACCCCTAACCCTAGTCCCAACCCTAACCACAAACCTAACCCTAACACACCCCTAATCCCAACCCTAACCCTAATCCTAACTTTAGCGCCAACCCTAACCCTAACTTTAGCCGCAACCCTAACCCTAACCCTAATGGGAAAATGGAAATAAATACATTTTTTTTATTTTATTATTTTTCCCTAACTAAGGGGCTGATAAAGGGGGTTTGATTTACCATTTATAGCGGGTTTTTATGATTGGCAGCTGTCACGCTAAAAGACGCTTTTTATTGCAAAAAATAGTTTTTTGCATCGCCACATTTTGAGAGCTATAATTTTTGCATATTTTGGCCCAGAGTCATGTGAGGTCTTATTTTTTGCGGTACGAGTTGACGTTTTTATTGGTACCATTTTTGAGCACGTGACATTTTTCGATCGCTTTTTATTTCGATTTTTGGGAGGTTAGAATGAACAAAAATCAGCAATTCATGAATTTCTTTTGGGGGAGGTGTTTTTATCGTTCCGCGTGTGGTAAAATTGATAAAGCAGTTTTATTCTTCGGGTCAGTACGATTACGGCGATACCTCATTTATATTATTTTTTTATGTTTTGGCGCTTTTATAGAATAAAAACAATTTTATATGAAAAATTATTATTTTTGCATCACTTTATTCTGCGAGCTATAACTTTTTTATTTTTTCGCTGATGATGCTGTTTGGCGGCTCGTTTTTCGCGGGACAAGTGACGTTTTCAGCGGTACCATGTTTATTTATATCGGTCTTTTTGTTCGCGTGTTATTCCACTTTTTTTTCGGCGGTATGATGATAAAGCATTGATTTTTTGCTTTGTTTTTTTTTTTTAAGGGGTTCACTAAAGGGGTTAACTAGTGGGACAGTTTTATAGGGCGGGTCGTTACGGACGCGGGTGATACCAAATATGTGTACTTTTATTGTTTTGTTTATTTTATTTACAGGAAGAAATGAATTTATTGGGGAATATTTTTTTTTTTTATTTATATTGGATTTTTTTTTTAAAACATGTTTATTTTTATTTTTTTTACTTTTTTACTTTGTCCCAGGGTGGGACATCACTGTATTTTATCAGATCGCTGGTGTGACAGTGTGCACAGCACTCTGTCACACCAGCGATCGCACAGGCATAGCTGCAGGCTCTCAGCAGGCACTGAGGAAGCCGCCTCCCTCCAGGACCCCCGCGCCATCTTGGATCCCGGTCCTGGGAGGGAGGAAGCCCTCAGAACAGCGCGATTACATCGCGCTGGTCTGAGGGTCTCAGGGGGGCGCGCAGGGAGCCCCCTCCCTGCGCGATGCTTCCCTGTGCCCCCAGTACACCGCGATCATGTTTGATCGCGGTGTGCCAGGGGTTAATGTGCCGGGAGCGGTCCGTGACCGCTCCTGACACACAGTCACGGGTGTCAGCTGTGATAATCCCTCCGGGAGCGCAGCTAATCGCCTATGACGTACTATCCCGTCCATGGTCAGATTGGCACGGGTTTCATGGATGGGATAGTACGTCTAATGTCAGAGAGGGGTTAATAAAGAGACAAAAGTCTCACTTAGGAGCCTGGAAAAGTCAGCAATAGTCTTTATCCAGCACCGTACAATGTAAATTGCTAACGAATATGTATGCTCTATCTAACTAAAAAGTTGTGAACAGACATACATGCTGACAAGGGACAACTGAACACTGTGCTAGGACAATGAACTGGACATGGTATGACTGGTGTGCCTGTGCAACTGTGCTTCCTTCATGGACAGCAGATTGGGAAGGCCGTATCACAGAAGAAGGGCTAGTGGTTTCACCCTCAGACACAGATTTTGTACCCAGGAATTCTGCCCACCTACTGGGGTGCTGAGTATATGATCAGTATATGGCATATGCTAGCATAGGTATTATGTTGAATTTCCTTTATAAAGGGATATGTGAGTAAGATTTTTGAACTAGCAGCATACACTGTAAATAGAGCATGTTTCATTACTCATATTATTATTCTGTGTAAGGCTGAAACATGAAGAATTGTGTGAAGAATTCATTTATGTTCCAAAATGTCCAAGTACAGACCCAAAAAACAACATCAGGCTACCAGTTATACACTTAAAGAGACCATGAGAAGGGCAACACAATAAAAAATATAGAATAATAGAATATAATAACATATAGATTGAGAGAAGAAATTTGACCATGTGGACATCACAATACACTTTTCATTTATTACAAGAGGTAGAGACAGAGAGTACAAGTGTCCCCATTGCACAATGTGCAAAATTTTCCAAAAATGACCCAAGGGGTCTATATCATACACACGGAAAGACCCCGTCATGGGGACATCACAATACACTTTGCAGTTATTACAAGAGGTAGAGATAGAGAGCACAAGTTTCACCATTGCACAATGTGCAATGGTTTACAAAAATTAGCCAAGGGGTCTCTCTCAGACCAGCTGAAAGATGCCGTGATGGGGACATCACAATACACTTAGCATTTATTACATGAGGTATCATTGCACAATATGAAAATGTTTCAAAAAGTACAAAACAATACCCACGTGGGGTATACATAGATGAACACTAAGTACTTGTTGCAGAAGGAGGAGAAGGTGATTTCCTGAACAAAATGGATTTGGATGGTACGGGATGGATGTTAAGACAACTTCCAAAAAAAAACATTTGGCCTGCATTTACATAACATTGCTGTCAATTGTAGGGCTTACAAAGTCAGAGGAAATCCAGCCTTTGTTCAATTTTAGAAGACTCAGCCTGTCTGCATTTTCCATTGACAGGCATGTGTGCCTATCCATTATGATTGCACCTGTCAAACTAAAAACTCGATCAGACAACACACTCACGGTAGGGCATGGCAGCACCTCCAAGGCGTACAAGGAGAGGAGCCACTTGGATAACCAATAGTTAAAGAGTACTGAAGACTCAGGAAGGACGCTAGTATGGTCACTTAAGTAGTCCTTCACCATCTTGGTCAACTTCTCCCTCCTTGTCATAGTTACACCCACAGATAGCCCTTGCTGATGGAGCGGTTGGTGGACATCCCCCCCTGAGTTGCACCTGGTGTTTGTGGCTCTCCCCTGTAATCCTTGTGGGTGAAAAGAGCTGGTACCTCTGCCAATTGTCTGAGGGTAATCTTTTGAGCAAGTGTTCCACTACAGCCCTCTGGCATGCATGCACTGAAAATGACACGTCTGCCTCCGACATTAGAGAAGCAAATTTCTCCTTATATCATGGGTCAAGAATGGTGCAGAGTTAGTATTTCATGGTGGACAAAATTTCTTTCACGCGAGGGTCTTGGGAAAGGCATCTGGACATGAACTCTGCCATGTGTGGCAGTGTCACGTTACTGTCACGTTACTGGCGATACTGGACTGGAGGTCAGTGGCCGGAGCAGAAGTGTGCAGATGACCGGACAGTGGAAGGACTTCTGGAAGTGCCGTATATGGCGGTGGTAGATCACTATGTCGACAGATGCCGGAGCCCGCCCGAGCACGGGCCGGCTGAGGTCACACACAAGCACCAAGTCCATTTAGGTGATATAGTTCGAGGTAGGAACAGCAGGGTTTCCACAAGAGACAGGAAGATGCCAGCAGAACACCTTCCAGATCAGGAGCTCAGATAATGCTTCACTCAGTTATACTGAGCACCACAATATACTCAGCAACAGGAAGTTGCACAGGCCAGGCATATATAGCAGGTCCAATCAGTCTTAATCAGGGTGAGAACAATCAGCAGGGCAGGTGATGATCTCTATCCAATCAGTCTCAATCAGGGAGGGAACAATCAGCAGGGCAGGTGATGATCTCTATCCCCGACGAAGTTCATATGGCTTCAGGCTGAAGTTATTCAAGTTTCAAATAGCTCCACAGCAAAGGAACAGACCAGCAAGCCATGGTTCACAGGTTCAAATCCTAACAGGCAGACTACAAAGAGTCAAATGTTCAGTGTCCTCACTAGGACAACACTAACCATCTTCTCTTCCTCGCAATGCATAGCCTCCTCCTCCTCTTCAGGCCATCCATACTGGACAGGCATGAAGCTGGGATTGGGAGTCCCCTCTGTAGCGCAGAGCAAAAATCCTGTTCCACCTCCTACTCCTGTTCATCTTCATCACCGAATGTGGCCTGAGAATACTGTGTGAGGTTGGGCTGTGTGGTATCAACCACTGTACAATCTTGCTCAATAGCCACCCACTCTGCATTCAAAGCTTCCTTTTTCAGATTCTGCAGCAAACATTTTAATAGGCAGAGCAGTGGGCTGGTTATGCTCATAATAGCATCATCAGTGCTCACCATCTTGGTGCAGTACTCAAAGTTTTGAAGAACCTCACATAGGTCAATGATCCATACCCTCTCAGTAGTTGTTATGTGTGGGGGCTGACGGGCATTGAGAAGCTGAAATTCAGAAACTGCCCTCAGCCGCTCACTAAGCCTTGCCAACATATGGAAGGTAATATTCCAGCGTGTGGGCAGGTCACAAATCAGTTGGTGATGAGACAAATTAAAGTGCTGCTGCTCAGGCAAGTTAGGGTATGTTTTTAAAAACCGCTGTACAATCAAGTTCAGAATGCAACATTCTTGGAACATGTAACAGCTTGCTGAGCTTTAAAGCTCCTGCCAAGTTATACAACCAGACCTGGTTGGAGGTTCAGCAGGGAGAGACACTGAAAGGTCTGTTCTTTTATCCCTTTCAACAGCTCTGCTGCGTTGTTGGATTTATCACCTAAACAGATGAGCTTCAGCAAAGCGTGTGTCATGTATAGTGTACAGTTCCTATAGCGTCTTGTGCTTGGGTGCGAGGAAAACACATGAGACATAGGTTGATATGAAATGACTTGTATTACTTCATACAAGCATGCAGAAAAGGTCACACAGTTTGCAGGAACAGAGGCAGGAGAACACAGCAGGCCAGAGTAACTTCAAGCTCTACAATAACTCTCCAAGCAGGTTCAGGATCTCTTCTCTGTACCGTAATTCCTCTGCAAACATGGATTCACTAGACAGCAGGTTTCCAAAGTCCAAAAGTGTTCCAAAGTTCCTCAGTAGGAAATAGCTGGAGTCCAAAATCCTAGGTTTCCAGGAGTCAGGTCACAGGCTGACTGAGGCTTGATTCAGGAGCACTGATTGTTCAGCTGAGGCTGCTTAAGAAGCAAGAGGGAGAGAATCAGGGCGGGAACATGAAAACTGGAAACTCCATATTAACTGAGGGCAAGAGCTGCAGAAAGACAGAAAGCAAAATGGCCGACGGAAAACTGAGTTTCAAGGAACATGTCAAAAGAGACAAAGAACCTTACATTACTCCCCCCTTAAGGACAACCTCCGGTTGACCTCAGACCAGGCTTGTCAGGGTACCTCTGATGAAACTGGCGGAGCAGGCGAGGAGCATTTACATTATTGACTGGTTCCCATGAGTTGTCCTCCACTGGGTAGCCCTGCCATTTAATCAAATATTGCAACTGATTTCTGTACAACCTGGAATCTAGAATCCTTTCCACCATAAATTCTTCCTGACCATCGACCAGCACTGGGTCAGGGCAAGGAGTAGAGCGTCCAGGAAACGTATTGGGTGTTGCAGCCTTTAGTAGGGATACATGAAAGACAGGGTGGATTCTCATAGTTCTGGGCAGTTGAAGACGACAAGCAACAGCACTTATAATCTTACTGATCTTATAAGGTCCAATGTACTTATGTCCAAATTTAGACGATGGAATCTTTATTTTAAGATTTCTGGTTGACAGCCAGACCAAATCTCCTACCTTGAAAGCTGGTGCAGGTTTACAAAATTTATCTGCTGCTTTCTTGTACCTTTCCTGAGCCAATTCTAGATTTTCCTTTAGAAGATCCATATTCTTTTGTAAAGAAGTGATTCTTTCAGCCACTGCCGGCAAGGGTGTATCTATGGGAAATCGAGGAAGAATGTTAGGATGATAACCTAGATTGGAGTAAAAAGGAGACTGCTTAGTGGAGGCGCTCTGAGAGTTATTATAAGAGAACTCAGCCAGTGGAAGTAGATCCGCCCAATCATCTTGTAGGTGGCAGATAAAGCAGCGGAGATACTGTCCAGGGTCTGATTGGTTCGTTCTGTCTGTCCATTAGTCTGGGGATGAAAAGCAGAAGAAAGGTTTACTTTAATGTCCAATGCGGCACAGAAATTTTGCCAAAACCTTGAAGTGAATTGCACCCCTCGATCCAAAATGACCTCATCCGGTACTCCATGTAAGCGAAACACATTCTTAATCATCAAGTCTGATGTCTGTTTTGCAGTGGGTAAGCCGACACAAGGGATAAAATGAGCTGCCTTTGTTAGACGATCAACCACCACTAGAATGGTGTTCTTCCCTTGAGAGGTTGGTAACTCCACAATGAAGTCCATAGAAATGGATCCCCACGGGCGGGACGGGGTGGGAAGAGGTTGTAACAGACCAGTTGGTGAGGAGCGAGGTGTTTTGCATCTTGCACAGACTTCACATGAAGTGACATAGTTTACAACATCTTTCCTGTAAGTGGGCCACCAAAAGAAACGAGAAAGAAATTCTTGTGTCTTTAGAATTCCCCTATGCCCGGCTATCTTGGAATCGTGGATGAGTTGCAATACTCTCAATCTGACTGTTTCAGGTATATACAGACGTTGTCCATGAATCTACACACCATTCTTAAAGACAAGACTTACGTCCCTTGGGGGTTGGGCAAACAAAGAATCCGCATGGTATGCTTCCTTGATGTCCTTAAGTAGGTCTTGATTATGAATCACTCCCAGGAATCTAGAGTCAGGAAGAATAGTCTTAGGAGGAGTAAGTGGACCTGTCTCTGCTGAATGAATCCTAGAGAGTGCATCAGCCTTTCCATTGCGCGATCCTGGTCTATAAGAAATTACAAAATTAAATTGGTTTAGGAAAAGATTCCAGCGAGCCTGGCGAGGAGTCAGGCACTTAGCCGACCTGATAAATTCAAGGTTACGATGGTCTGTCAGGACGACTATTTGCTGTGCAGCTCCCTGAAGAAGGTGTCTCCATTCCTTGAAGGCGGCAATAATGGCCAACAATTCTCTATTGCCCACATCGTAGTTCCTCTCAGCCGAAGACAACTGCTGGGAAAAGAAGGCACAGGGATGCAAGACATTCTTCTCACCTGTTCTCTGAGAGAGTATAGCTCCAACGGCACAGTCTGAAGCATCCACCTCTATTATGAAGGCAAGCTCGGGGTTGGGATGTACTAAGATAGGTGCAGTGGTAAATTTGTCCTTTAAACAGGAAAATGCTTCCTGAGCTTGCGGGGTCCAGGAGAACCTAGACTGTTTCCGGGTAAGTTGGGTGATAGGTGACACTACCTCAGAGAAATTCCTAATGAAACGTCTATAGAAGTTGGCAAACCCGATGAAACGCTGCACCTCCTTCACATTTCTAGGACTTGGCCAATCCTTGATGGCTTGGGTCTTGCTTCCATCCATACTAATCCCTTGCGTAGATAGTACATACCCCAGAAATTGAATTTCGGTCCTATGGAATTCACACTTTTCAAGTTTGATGTAGAGATGGTTTTGTCTTAGGCGTTCTAAGACCATTCTCACATGTCCATGATGTTCCTCTGTGGAGTTAGAAAAAATTAGAATATCATCCAGATAAATCACCACAAATGTATCTAGGAGATCCCTGAAGATGTCATTCACCAAGTGTTGGAAAGTGGCTGGGGCGGTACTCAGACCAAAAGGCATAATTAGATATTCGAAGTGTCCATAGCGTGACCTGAATGCAGTCTTCCATTCATCCCCAGGTCTAATACGGACCAAGTTATAGGCCCACGGAGATCCAGTTTAGAGAAAATTTTGGCGTGCCGCACTCTCTCCAACAACTCAGGGATTAAAGGCAATGGATAACGGTTTCTAATAGTAACCTTATTGAGTTCCCTATAGTCTATGCAGGGTCTCAGAGATCCATCTTTCTTCTTCACAAAGAAGATGGGTGCACCTGCGGGAGATGAAGAGGGGCGTATGAAGCCTTTGGCTAGATTTTCATCTATGTAGTCCTTCAAAGCTTTTAGCTCGGGCCCCGCTAGGGGGTAGATCTTACCAAAAGGTATTTCGGCTCCAGGCAATAATTCGATTGGACAATCATATGGACGGTGAGGAGGAAGCTGATCAGCGTTCTTCTTGTCACATAAATCCACATAGTCCTGGTATACAGCTGGTAGTTCAGGGACTGACATGGTTTCTTTAGGAACAGAGCAAGCTGAAACTCCTTGACTCATCTGTTTCTCCGGAAAGTGTAATTCCTTGGTCTCCCAGTTAATCGTAGGATTCTGCGCCTGCAGCCATGGTAGCCCTAGAATAATGGGAAAGTGGGAGAAGAGATAAGCATAAAAGACATTTTCTCCTGATGATCTTTACCCATAAGGACCCTCAAAGGCTCTGTTTCCTGATCCACTGGTCCAGAGGTCAGCAGGGAGCCATCCAAAGTCTCCATCTGTACTGGAGTAGCCTTCTTCACTGAACGTATCCCCTGTTTCAGAGCAAAGGAGATATCCATAAAATTTCCACTTGCTCCTGAGTCGATCATAGCAGAGCTAGACACCCAGACTGAGTCCACCCAGAGTTTGATGGAAAGGAAGCAATGAGAATTATTTCTTTTACAACTCAGCTGGGACACCGCTGAGGAAACTTGAAAAATTGCAGCGTTTATACCGTCATTGTCCCCAGAACTAACAGAGTTTAAGTCTGAAAAATCAAGATCTCTTGCAGCAGATCTCTCTGGAGTCTGAGGCTCGGACATGACAGAGCTCCTCTCGCAACACTCACAGTGAATGACTGCTGCAGTAGTCTTACGAGAACGGCTGGGGCAGTTTATAATGAAGTGCCCTGACTTACCACAGTAAAAACATAGATTTTCCTTTATACGATGTTCTTTGCGTGCATCACTAACCCGTCTTTGTAAAGAGTCCACCTGCATGGGTTCAGGTTCTGGTTCCCTTGTGATCCTACTCAAAGGTTCCTTAGCTGGGGAGGGAGGTAAGAAAAGGTTAGTGCGATTATTTTCGAACCATCTCTCTTGTCTGCGTTCAGTCAGACGAGCATCAATACGGATACAATAGTTAATAAAGTCACCTAACGCAGTGGGAGGGTCGGCACGAGCAAGTTCATCCTTAATCAGTGGAGACAACCCTTTCCGAAAAATAGATTTTTTGGCGGAAGTGTCCCAAGTGGTATCAAGAGCCCATCTCCTGAAATCCAAGGCATATTCGGCTACTGAACGCTTACCTTGGCGCAAAGTTAACATGGCTGCTTCAGCTGTTGCACCTCGATTGGGGTCATCAAACACCTGCCCCATGGCTGAAATAAAAGCATCAAGGTGATTCAAACAATCATCCTCAGTCTCAATCAGAGGGTTTGCCCACATCAAAGTCTTATTGGTAAGCAACATGATTATAGTAAGCACTTTGGATCGTTCAGTGGGAAATTGTGAAGCATGTGCAGAGAAAAATAGATTGCATTGGTTAGTAAATCCCCTGAATTTCTCACGTTCACCGCCAAAACGAAAAGGAGGTAACTTGGGGATCCCAGAACTCGGGGTTATGGCAGGAGCCTGGACTCGTTCCTCTAGAGCCTCAATCCTGGCTCGTAATTCCTGAGTAGTTTGTCCAAACACTTGCAAATTATGATTAGTGAGGTCCTGTAGGCTTGCAAAACGGGTCTTTATAGTCTGTATATCTGCAAGGATTGTATCAGTCACTCCGCAAAGCTCCTTTATGTGGCCTCCATCTTCCAGATCTTTTAAGGCAGAAGTGCTGGAAGGAGAAGAGGAAAGGAAAAAAAAAAAAAAACAATAGTGTTTACCTGTGGTAACACTCCAGAGTAACATTTAAGGGAATGCGCTCACCTGGAATGGTTGTGAGAAGTCACAACCACTGTCATCACAGAAGGTATTAAACGGACATCTGATATCCACAGTCACAGCAGACACGGCTTTCCCAGACCCAGCAGACACTAAACATTGGCTCCTGAATCTTGTCATGTATAGTGTACAGTTCCTATAGCGTCTTGTGCTTGGGTGCGAGGAAAACACATGAGACATAGGTTGATATGAAATTACTTGTATTACTTCATACAAGCATGCAGAAAAGGTCACACAGTTTGCAGGAACAGAGGCAGGAGAACACAGCAGGCCAGAGTAACTTCAAGCTCTACAATAACTCTCCAAGCAGGTTCAGGATCTCTTCTCTGTACCGTAATTCCTCTGCAAACATGGATTCACTAGACAGCAGGTTTCCAAAGTCCAAAAGTGTTCCAAAGTTCCTCAGTAGGAAATAGCTGGAGTCCAAAATCCTAGGTTTCCAGGAGTCAGGTCACAGGCTGACTGAGGCTTGATTCAGGAGCACTGATTGTTCAGTTGAGGCTGCTTAAGAAGCAAGAGGGAGAGAATCAGGGCGGGAACATGAAAACTGGAAACTCCATATTAACTGAGGGCAAGAGCTGCAGAAAGACAGAAAGCAAAATGGCCGGCGGAAAACTGAGTTTCAAGGAACATGTCAAAAGAGACAAAGAACCTTACAGCGTGCTGCCGCTTCACCAAGGCAGTGCTGCAGATTTCCCAGCTGGGGAGTGATGAGAAGGTAAGTTCTGCTGAGGATCAGGAGGAGGAGAGACAGGAAGTGGAATACGAGGAGACTGAAACCCTGATGGAAGTTGTGCCCGCTATTCTTGATGTGGATAAGATGTGTGATGTCCCAGAGTCTGATTCTGTCCCAGACCCCAACAGGTTAACCCAGTGTTTCATCAGGGAAATGTATCATCCCTGTTCACAAGAACTTTTCCACCTGTCTGTGGTTAGATGGACCTTCCCTCTGACTGCGTTGGAAAGAGCACGGCTGAAATTGTGTAACATATGCTTATGTAGCGCGGGGACAGCACACCGAGAAAAGTAGTGTTGGCTGGGAATCAAGTACCGTGGGGCTGCCACCCCCAAGAGGTTACTGAAAGACTCATTTCCCACACATTTCCCACAAGTCAAAATGTGAACATTTCCAGGGCTAGCAATCTGGCAATGTGGATGAGCTGCGATTTGAGGCTGACCTGAAGACAACTGTGCCTCATGATTATCCTCCACCCCTTAAAACACTAATTGAACTTCCCCCAACATGGCTTTCTCCTGGCTCAAATGTTTGGGCATCACTGCACTCCTCCTTCTTATGACCTTCTTTAACGGTGCACGTTGAGAGGCCTGAATAATTACAAGGGAAAGTAAACAGTTCCTCAGAGTGGCCAGCATTGCAGACATATGTTTCTGGGACTCTTGATGGTGGGAGGAAGAAGGACCAGGTTGAGAATTCAGAGGCCTATCCTCTTGGCTACTGAGATTGGATGGTGTGGAAGATTTTGTGGTGCTGCTTGTCAACACACTGGAGCCTTTATCTGCCATCCAACCCACAACATCCTCACACTTGTCTGGGTTTGTTAGTGGTGTAGCATGCTGACCAAATTTTGACAGGAACCTAGAATGAGATACAGTCACCTTTGGATCTGTCACACGGCGGGCACCATCACATCCACGTTCCTTAACATCACCCTTTCACATCTTGAATGCGTTATGCTTATGAAACCAAAAAATACTGCCTTTAGTTTTTACAAGTACCCTTACAAAGGTCTTATGTACAAATTCACTTTATCTGTATCAAAATCACTGCAATGTGTGGCTTTTTTTTTGGAGATCGTCTTGCTAGCAAACTCCAAACGTGGAGTAATGAAGATTATTGCCCCTGCTAAATTGTCACCTACGATTATCTCTACCCATATTGCACCAGTCGCACAACTGGTAGATAAAGATATGCTATTTTTTAGAACAATAGAAAATTAAGATTTTTTTCAGTCGGTTTGCTATAACACTGCAAATGCAGAGTAATGAATATTATTGCCCCTGCTAAATTGTCACGTACGATGATCTCGACCCGTATTGCTCCAGTCGCACAACTGCTAAACAAATATTAGGTATTTTAAGTGGATAATAGCATAGGGGTGCTGCATGTAATTGCAATTATCAGAACACCCAGGTGCCTGCCTTTCACCCACCCTCCCTGCTATTAAATCTCTCACTACTAAATCCCAAACTAACAAAACAAGTAATCTTGACAGTCTTTAGCTCTTAAAAGAGCTTTTTGGAATGAATAATTGCTCAGTATAAACTCCTATCACTCTCCCTACACAACTTTCACTTTCCCTAGGCTCAAACTATGCCTCCCTAGGCTGTTTCCAGCTGCAATGTGCGTAAGATGGCACCGGCAGCCTTTAAATAGTCCCTATGACGCTAGAAGGCCAGCCAGTCAAAGTAATGCCACACCAAAGATGGCACCAGCATTACTGTGATTGGCAAGCCAGCCCAGCATGTTCATTAGCTGCAAATAAAGTGCCACACATGCTGGGTGGGTCACTCGAATATACCAAGGTGAATACCAAATTACTCATCAAGTAACGAATAGCGCGAATACCGTATTATTCGTGCGACTAACGAATAGTTCCAAATGTACTTGCAAAAGGACCGGATCCCAAACAGTGAACACCAGTCTGGAGGAGCTTTTAAATACAGCCCAGGAGAGGAAGGCCACACCCCGGCTTACACAGAATTCAAAACTACATGTCTGCCCTTATTTACACACTGAGGTCAACTTTGACACAGGTAAGGTTTTTAATATTAGACAGTGTAGGACTGTCCTGAACAGAGTTACCTTGTCACGGTGGAATGGCTTATATGCTGTTTTTAATCAAAAACAGTATTACTAAAAACTGTGTTATTTAAGAGCACGTTTTCTTTTTACTTGCTTAGTTACAACAGTGTTTTTTCTCATTTTGTCTCTTGTAGGTTTTATGGTTTATATGGCCGTAGATAGATATTTATAGTATTAGGCCGGCGTCACACACAACGACAAAAAATCGGTCCGTTTTAGACGGTCGATTGTCGGATCAAAATGCAAACATCACACATCCTTCTGGCATCCGATTTTCCTTCAAAGATGCGATTTAGTCGCATGTGTGTGTACCTTGTAACATCCGATTTTCATCCGACTTGCGAGAATTTCTCGCAGGCTTGCAAAACTGACATATAATGGATACAAAAGAATAGTATTTCAATCACAAAAAAAAAGAATAGATATATACACATAGAACACATATATACAGGTCCTTCTCAAAAAATTAGCATATAGTGCTAAATTTCATTATTTTCCATAATGTAATGATTACAATTAAACTTTCATATATTTTAGATTCATTACACACCAACTGAAATTTGTCAGGTCTTTTATTGTTTTAATACTGATGATTTTGGCATACAACTCCTGATAACCCAAAAAACCTGTCTCAAAAAATTAACATATTTCAACCGTCCAATAAAATAAAAGTGTTTTTTAAAAACAAACAAAAAAAACATCAAATAATAAAGTTCAGTTATGCACTCAATACTTGGTCGGGAAACCTTTTGCAGAAATGACTGCTTCAATGCGGCGTGGCATGGAGGCAATCAGCCTGTGACACTGCTGAGGTGTTATGGAGGCCCAGGATGCTTCGATAGCGGCCTTAAGCTCATCCAGAGTGTTGGGTCTTGCGTCTCTCAACTTTCTCTTCACAATATCCCACAGATTATCTATGGGGTTCAGGTCAGGAGAGTTGGCAGGCCAATTAAGCACAGTAATACCATGGTCAGTAAACCATTTACCAGTGGTTTTGGCACTGTGAGCAGGTGCCAGGTCGTGCTGAAAAATGAAATCTTCCTCTCCATAAAGCATTTCAGCCGATGGAAGCATGAAGTGCTCCAAAATCTCCTGATAGCTAGCTGCATTGACCCTGCCCTTGATGAAACACAGTGGACCAACACCAGCAGCTGACATGGCACCCCACACCATCACTGACTGTGGGTACTTGACACTGGACTTCAGGCATTTTGGCATTTCCTTCTCCCCAGTCTTCCTCCAGACTCTGGCACCTTGATTTCCGAATGACATGCAAAATTTGCTTTCATCAGAAAAAAGTACTTGGGACCACGTAGCAACAGTCCAGTGCTGCTTCTCTGTAGCCCAGGTCAGGCGCTTCTGCCGCTGTTTATGGTTCAAAAGTGGCTTTACCTGGGGAATGCGGCACCTGTAGCCCATTTCCTGCACACGCCTGTGCATGGTGGCTCTGGATGTTTCTACACCAGACTCAGTCCACTGCTTCCTCAGGTCCCCCAAGGTCTGGAATCTGTCCTTCTCCACAATCTTCCTCAGGGTCCGGTCACCTCTTCTCGTTGTACAGCGATTTCTGCCACATTGTTTCCTTCCAACAGACTTCCCATTGAGGTGCCTTGATACAGCACTCTGGGAACAGCCTATTTGTTGAGAAATTTCTTTCTGGGTCTTACCCTCTTGCTTGAGGGTGTCAATGATGGCCTTCTTGACATCAGTCAGGTCGCTAGTCTTACCCATGATGGGAGTTTTGAGTAATGAACCAGGCAGGGAGTTTTTAAAAGCCTCAGGAATCTTTTGCATGTGTTTAGAGTTAATTAGTTGATTCAGAAGATTAGGGTAATAGGTCGTTTAGGAGAACCTTTTCTTGATATGTTAATTTTTTGAGACAGGTTTTTTGGGTTATCAGGAGTTGTATGCCAAAATCATCAGTATTAAAACAATAAAAGACCTGACAAATTTCAGTTGGTGTGTAATGAATCTAAAATATATGAAAGTTTAATTGTAATCATTACATTATGGAAAATAATGAAATTTAGCACTATATGCTAATTTTTTGAGAAGGACCTGTATATATATATATATATATATATATATATATATATATATATATACATGTCATTGTGACATGTATATATACATATATTTATAGTTCCTAGACTTCTACATACTGTTATAGCCGCTAATTCAATTGCCGGCTTTTGTGAAATCACAGAAGCTGACATGAAATGATACATTGTTTCCACACAGTTAACCATGTCATTTCCTGTATTTTGATATTTGTTTAGAACTTACAATTACATGAGTGTATTTGTGCAAAATTTCAGACATGTAGGGGTTAATTAAAGGTGTAAATTCGTTGAAAAAAAATGCGTGGGCTCCCGCTGTATTTTCTCCACCAGACAGACAAAGCAAGCGAGTGGGGGCAGATAATAACAGCCTAGGGAGGGTACATTTTTTTGGTGCCCCCCCTGGCTACTAACATCTGCCCCCAGACACCCCAGAAAGGGCAAATCTTTCAATACTAAGGTGACATTAAGGTGAGATTATTAACCCATTCGCCACCGCTACAGGGCAATGGGAATAGACGGGCAAAGTGCCAGAAAGGGCGAATCTAATTATAGATTTGCCCTTTCTGGGGTGTCTGGGGGCAGATGTTAGTAGCCAGGGGGGGCACAAAAAAAAGTACCCTCCCTAGGCTATTATTATCTGCCCCCACTCGCTTGCTTTGTCTGTCTGGTGGAGAAAATACAGCGGGAGCCCACGCATTTTTTTGTCAACGAATTTACACCTTTAATTAACCCCTACATGTCTGAAATTTAGCACAAATACACTCATGTAATTGTAAGTTCTAAACAAATATCAAAATACAGGAAATGACATGGTTAACTGTGTGGAAACAATGTATCATTTCATGTCGGCAATTGAATTTGCGGCTATTACAGTATGTAGAAGTCTAGGAAATATAAATATATATATATATATATACATGTCACAATTACATATATATATATATATATGTATTCTATGTGTGTATACTATGTGTGTATATCTATTCTTTCTATTCTTTATTAAAGCTGTCAGTGTGATTTTACAGTATATCCGGGGATGAATTGCCGGCTTTTCTAAAGGACACCGATGCGATTTCATCGCAAGTCACACATGCGGTCCGTTTGTAATCAGATTTTTCATCGCTCCCATAGACTTGCATTGGCGATAGTCGACCCACAATCGGTGACAATCGCAGCATGCTGTGATTGCACACGGACGTTTAAAACGGACCACAAAAAATCTGATACTGGGAGCTACTCCATACATTAACATAGGGCAGACTGCAATACGATTTTTCATCGCATTGCAGTCGTCCGATTCTGTCGCCAGTGTGACGCCGGCCTTATAGTGTTTTACTAGCCAATTTGACTTGGATCTGCACAGCATTGTGGTGACTCTATACCAAGAAGCAGCTTGATTCATTGCTCCCTGTAGAATATTCTCATACACTACTAATAAGTTGGATGTAATTTTTCTCTCAATGGTTAATTTCCTTTGCTCGCTATGAATGTCAGGATTCAGACTGCTTTGTGTATTTTTATGCTTTGCCATCATGCTGATCCTGGCTGATTCTTTATAACAGGCATTATGATGATGGGGTTTTCTTGGGAACTGGAGAAATAGCTGAACACAAAGCTTGATTATGAAGATATCTCTATACACACATAATAGTGCCATGCTGTTTTCTTGCTCTGGATAGGATGTATGACCATATTATTATCAGTCATTTGTACCATTTTTATAAATAAGTAATTGTGTTGGGGAGAAGGGATAATCCGTATTTAATTAAATTCATCTATACTCCCAGGTTGGCAGCAACAAGACATATGTGAGACTAATACCCTCAGTCTGCCTGCATGCATGTACAATTAAAAATTCACTCTACAGTTGCACTGGCAGTTTAGTGTTGCTTTTGGCATTTACAAATTCTTTTATTTTGTGACTTTTTTCACCAAACACATATGCTGGAGCAGATGTTGCTTATTTGTTGTTTATTCAGTTCTGTAGGCACTGGCAGCCAACATCATTGTTCTGCTATGACGCTCTATTCACAGTCTTGCTTTAGGACCCGGCAACTGTGAAGCAGCCTGATTTGGCAGTGTAGATGCTAGTGCTATACCTTGAAACCGGCTGTTTATATCACAGACATCGTACTCTCAATACAAAAAACTGCAAGAAATATTAACCTCTTAGGCCCCTTTCTCATGTCCTGATGATAACAGTATTGGAAAAAACATGACCGCATATGGTGAGTGTGGTTTCCTTGTATAACAAATTAGGCTCTACCACCCCCAAAAAGTAAAGAACCCCTCAATAAAGACGCGACACTTACTTATTTGGATAATTTTGGCCACAGCGGCCATTTTATTAACAAAATAACATATAACAATAATCCAAAATACCATTCGGTATATAAAATTATGAGGAGGGGTTCTTGGAGCTAAAAATCTGGCATAACATTGGCAACCGGCCATAAAAACAAGCACCATTTTACCCTCAGCCGTACACCCCAGCTCGAGGGCACCGAACCTCCCGTTCAGGGAGGACTAACCACCAAGGCTCCCGGAGTAAAAAACCCCGTCCAGAGCCCCCAAAACCAATGCCAGATCAACCCCCACATAATTAAAATCCCTGGAATTTTCTTAGAAATTCCTTCCCCCGACCAATCGTCACCAACTCCAAGAACCCCACCCCCGCCAACTGCCACTGTGACGATACAGTTAATATGCAAGTATAACTCATGCCACACTGATTTTATATATATATATATATATATATATATATATATATAAACACATATATATACAGACATACACCTCTATAAATATCTATCTATTCCTGAACAATACATCACAGAAAAACAACTCCTCATGGGCTTAATCCACCAAGGGAGGGAGGGTGGGTCTATCTTCCTGCGCTTCCAAAACTGCAATGGTGCCTTTTCCCGCACTTTTTCCCATAAATCAGTCACACCTCCCACTCCCCCACCCCAACTCACCCCCCAACCAATAAACTTTATCACTGCAACTCACTGAAAAAGCCCCCACCACCAAGTGCAGTCATGTGGAGGGCCTTCACTAGCTTTGCCCTATTCCGGCCCCTTCTTGACCGCATATGGTGAGTGTGGTTTCCTTGTATAACAAATTAGGCTCTACCACCCCCAAAAAGTAAAGAACCCCTCAATAAAGATGCGACACTTACTTATTTGGATAATTTTGGCCACAGCGGCCATTTTATTAACAAAATAACATATAACAATAATCCAAAATACCATTCGGTATATAAAATTATGAGGAGGGTTCTTGGAGCTAAATAATCTGGCATAACATTGGCAACCGGCCATAAAAACAAACACCATTTTACCCTCAGCCGTACACCCCAGCTCGAGGGCACCGTACCTCCCGTTCAGGGAGGACTAACCACCAAGGCTCCCGGAGTAAAAAACCACGTCCAGAGCCCCCAAAACCAATGCCAGATCAACCCCCACATAATTTAAAGTCCCTGGAATTTTCTTAGAAATTCCTTCCCCCGACCAATCGTCACCAACTCCAAGAACCCCACCCCCGCCAACCACGAACAGCCCTGACCACCTCAGGCTCGAGAGTGCCCCAACGACACCAAAGCTCGTTCGATCCCTTCCTGAATCGCCAACGTCCACAAATCAATACCAATCGGATTAAGATGGACTCCATCCTCCAACCAAAAATTGCCAACCCCAGATTCCAGCTCAAAATGCCTCACACCCGCGCCCCCATTCCGTGACACAAAACTAGTCACTGCTCTGTTAAGTTTTACCCTGGCCCTATTAAGTCCCTTCAAGGACCTAGCCTGCCTCCATCTTTTCCTTGGAACAATATCTGACCATATTATGAACACCCCCGGAAAAGACGTCCACAACCTCAGCAAGTCAAAACGAATATCCCTAATTAACTCACGAACCGGTCGAACACCCAGATCATTCCCACCCGCATGAATGACCAAAATGTCCGGAGACTTATCTAAACACGAAGCTCTGGAAAATTCAGGCAACAAACGGCTCCATGACATCCCCCTAAAACCCAACCACCTAATTACCACCTGTTTTCGCATGAAACCGAGCTGACGACCATCCGGCCTTGCGTCCGCCCGCAACGCCCTCCCAGTGTACAAATGAGTGTCCAAGGATCCATGCCAGCCGAGGGCCGCCACCTGAAACACATATCATAAGAAAAACGTATAGAGGAAAAGAAAACAATACGATAAAATTAAACATCACCACCATATAACAACCTCATTAACGACGAACATAAGTTAAATAACGATTGGAGCTCCACCTGCCAATTCGCCGAATTGCATCCGCGCCCAAACCCAAACTATCCGCTTCCGAGGCGGCCCCAATCCTGAAGGAGTGTGATCCAAATCTTCCTGGCTCAAGGCCCAACTCCCGCAATCCCTTTTTTAACACAGCCACAAACTGAAAATGGAATAAAAACGCCCCATCTGAATGACACAACAACGGGCCTGACCTGCCGTGCCACAACCGCCAATAATTCTCCAAGCACCTCTGCGGGCACATTAACGACCCCTCCACACTCCCCAAAACGACACGCCTGCCCCTCCCCAACT